>JAHTLZ010000016.1:5490586-5544379 GCA_023846285.1 Phrynocephalus versicolor
GACAAGACCATCGAGCTGATGGTGAGTTGGAGATGGTGCAGGGTGGGGGTGGGGGTGGGGTGGGTTTGCCTCCGAGGAGCCTGACCCGGATCGAGGCCCGCCTCTCCCTCATCCCTCCCTCCCTCCCACAGGAGAGGGAAAAGGGCGGGAAGAGAAGAGACCTTAGCGATAAGGGGACGCCAATGCATACCCAAGACCAGGGCTGTCCAATGTGCCGCTGCCATGGAGCTTGTGGGGGGGAGCGGGAGTTCCTCCAATGCTACTGCCGGGAGCTTGGAGGGTGGGGGGAGGTGAGTGGCCACGGAGTTTGGGGAGGTGAGTGGGCGTTCCTCCTCCGCCACCGACAACATTAGTGCTGGGGAGCTTGGCGGGTGGGGAGCGAATGGGCGCGCCACCACTGCCGGGCTGGGTGGGGGAATGAGTGGGTGCGCCGCCGCCGCCAGGCTTGGGGGGCGAGTGGCTGTTCTTATTCCTCCAACAACAACATCAGCGGGGGAAGGGGAGAGGCAGAGAGGGGACCCCCCATGCCGTCCCTCTCCCCAGCCTCTGATCCCCGCCCCCCCCGTGGCCGCGGAAGTGTGTGTGTGTGTGTGTGTGTGTAAGGGAAATGCCTTCCAACTGTGCGGGGAGAAGGGAACGGGGTTGGCCAGGGGGGCTGGCCAGGAGGGCTTTCCACCCCTCTGATGGAGGGAGAAAGGGAAGCGCCCAATCCCGGCGGCTATCGCCATAGCCATAATCCTTCGCTCTCCTTCAGTCCCGCCGTGGAGTCACGTGCACCTCCGTCCATCCGTCCTCTCCCCGGCCTCTGATCCCCGCCCCCACCCCACCCGCCGGAGGAGGAAAGACCTGGGAGGGTCTGGAGCCAACCTGGCACATGCCTGGCTGGGGAGGGGGCAGTGCAGGGGGTGGGGGCGGCCGCGGAAGTGTGTGTGTGTGTGTGCGTGCGCGTGTGCGCGCCCACCCGTCCATCCATACAAGGAGGATCCCAAGCCCGGCGCCCGCCCAGCACAGCCCCGATCGCCGCATGCTCTCACCTGCCACCGCGGCGGTCTGAGCCGGTGGCCATCCAGGGCGGCTCCGGTGGCGTCGGCAGCAGCATCAGCACCCCACCCCTCCCCACCCCACCCCCGGGGGCTGAGCTTGCGGGCGGGTCGTTTTCCTGGGCTCCTGGGCAGCTTGACGAGGCAGCAGCAGCAGCAGCATAGTGGAGAACACCAGCGTAGCCACCAAGACGGCCCTGATAAGAAAGCGCTCCCCTCACACCCCTACCCCCCTCATGACTTCCGCCACCACCCTGGCCATTGGACTCCTCGCCCCGCTGCCGCTGCCTTCACAACCACCTCCTCATACACACACACACACACACCTCTCGCTCAGGTTTGCCCTTAGCTCCATCTGGTGAATGGAGGTGGCGCTAATTCCCTACCTCTGGATTTTTTTGTTGTATGGATTTTCCGTTATACAAACCCTCCGTTATACGAGGTACGACTGTAAAATTATTAAATCAAAACAAGCGGGCCACGGAAAATTTATCAAACATTTACCGGTCCGCGACGATAAAAAGGTTGGGGAGCACTGCAATATAATATACAATGGAATATAAGTTTCATACCAAATATTCATTGGCTGTTGGATGTATGGTTCATTTGCATGCAGTGATTTGGGTCCTGCTGTTTTAGGGCTCTGTTGTAAAAAAAAAAAAACCCTCAAGAGAGAGAAAACAGACACCAGATCTGGGTGAGGATGAGCAGAGGAGGGGGAAGGTGAAGACGGGGGTGGGATCACTTGAGGATGAGAGAAAGGGAGAGTTTAGAATGTAGAGATGACAGGAGGGAATTGGGGAATTACAGACAGTTTTTAACTTAGAGCTTTCTAGTGAAAGATGGGCTTGGTAGCAGTGAGGGAAGTAACAGTGGCAGTACAGAAGAAGTATTACTCAAGTACCCCCCCCCGTCTTCACCTTCTCCCTCCCCTACTAAGAGGGAGGGACTTCCAGAGACTGGGAGCAGTGACAATGAAGGTCCTCCCCCATGTCTCCGCCAAACACGCCTGTGAAATTGGCAGGACCAGAAAAAAACCTTAATACTTGACCAGACTCATTGAGGGAGATATTGTTGTTGAGCTGTTTAAGGCTTTATAATTTTCAAATCAGCAGCCCTGGGTTGCATAAGAACATAAGAACATAAGAAGAGCCATGCTGGATCAGGCCAAAGGCCCATCTAGTCCAACTTCCTGTATCTCACAGTGCCCCCCCCAGATGCATTTGGGAGCGCATGAGACTAGATATCTGTCTCCTAATACAACTCCCCTGCACCTGGCCCTTGAAGTACCCCGGTTTTAAGCCTGGAGATTACACATCTCCATCATGGTTTGTAACCTGTGATGGACTTTTCCTCCAGGAATCTGTCCAATCGCCTTTTGAAGACATCTAGGCCAGATGCCATCACCACATCCTGTGGCAGGGAGTTCCATAGACTTACAATGCACTGGGTGAAAAAATATTTTCTTTTGTCTGTTCTTACTCTCCCAGCCCTCAATTTGAGTGTATGTCCCCTAGTTCTGGTATTTTGGGAGAGGGAGAAGAGCTTCCCTGTATCCACTTTACTCATACCCTGCATTATTTTGTATGTCTCAATCATATCCCCCCTCAAGCGCCTTTTTCCAGACTAAAGAGCCCCAAATGTTTTAGCCTTTCCTCATAAGGGAGGTGCCCCAGCCCAGTAATCCTTTTAGTCGCTCTCTTCTGCACCTTTTCCAGTTCCACTATGTCTTTCTTGAGATGCGGTGACCAGAATTGTACACAATACTCCAGGTGCCACTTTACTGTTGTTTTGTATAATGTTGGTTGTTTTATTTTCAATCCCCTTTTTGATAACCCCTAGCATGGAATTGGCCTTCTTCACCACTGCTACACATTGGGTAGACACTTTCATGGAGCTGTCCACCAACACACCAAGATCTCTTTCCTGATCCGTCATGGATAATTCAGAGCCCATGAGTTGATAGATAAAGCTATCTCTAAGCAATTGCTTAAACATTACCTTCCTTATAGTACATAACTGGAAGTCTTCCAAGCAAATACAGTACGCAGCTGGCCTCTCACCCCAGTTTTCAAGTGATGTGCCTTTCTGTCATGATCTGTCTTTATTTCCATGCTGTCTAAAATACGCTGTATGTAACAGTTGACAGATAACTTCTGAAAGAATACAATTGTGGATAATTACTCAGCAAGTGCACTGGGCGAGGAATGCTTCTTTTAAAATAAAATATATTTGCCTCATTGTTTGCTTTGGCCATCTTTAAAGAAATCTTTCCAGCTTCAGATCAGAATGCAAGCAATGGAGAAGCATATTATTCTCCAAAATATGCTGTTTACGTAACCTATATATCCAAACTCCATCCATAATGAATGACTCCTTGTTTCAGTCTCCTTGCCCCATCACCCAGCCATGATATACTGTATGACCATGGTATTGAATGGAATTGATTCCAAGTTTCTTCATGTGAATGCCAAAAACTGTAGATAATAGTCTTGGTTCCTTCCAGTGGCCAGTTTTGATATTTCATAATGGAAATTCATATTTCTGGGGGTGGGTGGATGGGTTTCATTAATATTTTTAATACAATATTTCATTAATATTTTAAATACTTCTAGATTGTGGATAAGTGAAGCTGTGGATATTGATCCCATAGATATAGAGGGCCTACTGTATAGTTATCACTCAATTTCCTTTCCCTCTTAATTAATAATTTTTATATTACTACATGGTGTTCCATCTTTCTACTGTCTATTTCCTTGTTTTACTTTGAAACAAAATATCTTGTAAAAGAAGGAACTGAGGTGTGACGCTGGTTTATGCAGTTCCTTGAGATGCCACCTCTGCTGAAAATACATGAAAATACACTACATTTCCCTCAGCAGCTCATAATTATGCGGAATATTCCAATTTCAGATTGTAGCTGTATAATTCTATAGGATATGATTCTCCTTTCAAATGGTACAGTTTTTGTGTAACAATCGTTTGGCAACCATCCCAAGAAAATGAAACCAGCAGTCAAATAGTACTGGAACATGTCCCTGCGCTGCAGCACGCAGGCCCATCACAGTCTCTAGTTGGGTCCTACATCACCATCTGGATTTGTTGTAGACGTGGCATTACTTAATGGCAGTTCCACACCCCACAATAGGCACCTCTCATCATTCTTCAGTAAGGAACAGCAATGCAGTCAATTAAAACTGAAGTCACACAATACTGTAAGGGCCAAACATATATAATTGTCCCATTTTTAGAAAAGGTTCTGCCTGAACCAATGAAATATGTTTGTCACAAGAGGTGATTTTTCTCACCTTCCTAACCTGCATACTTTGTTGTGAGACTGATCAATGGAAGGTAAGTATGGGTTTAAAGTCTGTTTGCTGAGTCATGTTTGCCCTTCCAC
Organism: Phrynocephalus versicolor; assembly: GCA_023846285.1. Lineage (NCBI taxonomy): Eukaryota > Metazoa > Chordata > Lepidosauria > Squamata > Agamidae > Phrynocephalus > Phrynocephalus versicolor. The sequence goes on from JAHTLZ010000016.1 coordinate 5,495,027, forward strand.
TCAAAATAAAGAAAGAGGAGAGATAGGGTAAAGAAGGTAAACATTTACAGGGGCCCTACAATGGGCCCACCCTGGTGTGTAAGGTATGGCAGTGGCAGGCACATTTTTTTATAACTTCCTCTGTGTCTTTGGAGTGAACCCTATGCCCTGGGTGCCTTGTTGTTTTCTCCAATGTGAAGTCACCTCGCCCATTTATCTAGAGAGTCCTTCCTGGGGCCCTTTCCTCCCCAAGCTCCATGGCTTTAAATACCTAAGGGAGCACCTTTTAAAATCACAAAGGCTGGCCCCAAAAATCAATCATCTAAGTTGCCTCTTCTCAACATCCTGTTAACTGCCCAAGAGGAAAACCAAGTCCCTCTCATTTCCACTACATTTGCCTTGGAAAGAGGGCATCTCAAACAATCATGGGTGCTAGCCACCACTGTTTCATCTTCCACAAGTCCTGAACAGATCTTGAAATCAGCTGTTTGCTTTTTATGAGACTCCGGTAGTTTCCCCAAAAACTATAGGGGTAGAACACTAAAATTCTTGCCAACCACCCGCCAACAGCCCCACACTCAATACGCCAATCTGGCATAGGTTTTAATCAACAGGCTGAATCAGACCACACAGTTTGCCAAACTCTGATGGCTGAAATCCACAGCTTTGCCTAACTCCATCACTGAAGCTGGTTCTTCACTGACCTTCTAGACCAGGGATGTCCAAACGTTGGCCCTCCAGATGTTTTGCACCACAACTCCCAGAATTCCAAGCCTGTGTTGCCAATGACAAAGGACTATGGGAGTTGTGGTCCAAAACATCTGGAGGGCCAAAGTTTGGACACCACTGTTCTAGACAAATGAAGCCAATGTAGTACTCCCCTGGCCATGTCTATTGCAAAGGGCTTCACTCCAGTCTCATGCTTGGCTCCATACTTGCGAGTAAATGCTAAAACCATTAGATATTTACTGGGAGCCATAACTTTTGCTTGTATGTAAGCATTTTATGTTGAGCTATATTGATGGATTGTTGGGAGATTGGTATATTATTCGGGTATAATGTGCTGCAGTCTGATTAAAGGAGGAGTCGTAGACACAACAGGTATATGAAAAATATACTTTATCTATATATTCTAAGGGGAAGAGGTAAATGGGTTGAAAATAATAAAACACTCAAATATCTGTACAGGAAAATATACAAAATAAAAAATTAGGACAACAGCAGTTGTGATAAAGCTCATAAAAAGGGATAAGGAGCTATACACACACACACACACATGCGTGCGCGCGCACACACGCACACACACACACACACACACATATACGCATACTACCTTGCTTGTTATAAATACAAAAGAATAAAATACAACCTTAAATAGCACTAAGTCAGAAGTAATTCTGCAACTCTCTCTGTGCCTCTGGAACAACATAAGCATCAGGCAGGTCAGGGAGTGGCCAGAAGAGTGCTGTATGAGGCTAGAACCATTACTTAAGTAGTAAGGTCTTAAAGAGACATACAAACTGCTGAGTCATACTAAGGTTTGCTTTTGCCATATGTTTGGATGTTGGCCTTGCTATGCCAACATTTTAGACATCCAAAACATCTCTTTTGTATCAGAAGACAATGAAGATCAGAGACAACAACAACCTTTATCACTCAATACTTCCCAAGAAAAATGGTTTGCTGTATTTTAAATCAACAACAAAATTCCACTTGCTTCAAAGAATAATTAGAAACACAAATTGGAACTTGTTCCAATCTCAGTTCAGGCCTTCATTGCTTGGTTGATGTTAGATCCCAGTCACCTCTGCATTCCTCAGAAGTTGCCAACATGAAAACAGGAACCACCCCTCTTTTTTCTGCATGGAGACATTTAGACAAAAGCAGCAATCTTAATTAATCAAATTAAATCAGCAAGACACTTCCGATTATCCCCTTTTAGTCCAAACCAGCTTCTGTAATGACAAGTGATGCAAAAATAATTAAACCAAGACAGAGTTGAGTGGGAATGGGTGGAATAATATATTTAGGGTTTGAAGGGAACTAATTAGTTTTGGCAGGTTATTTATGTATGTTTATGTATGTAAATTGAAAAATTAGCTGTTCTAAGCAGAGGCAAACATTTTCCAATGTTTGCATTTCTGCTTGGGCACAAGAAGAGAAGGGGGAGAGAATTTAAACAACAACAAATCTGCATTTTAAAGAATAAGGTACTCTATCAGCTGAATTTGTATGCCAAAACAACTCCTGAACTTCAGATAATGTGGAAGTGTTCAGAAGGAATATTCCCACAGATGAAGATGAAGATCAGATAGTAATCAGCCAAATCTCTAACCTTGACATTTGTACACTACATAAGTCAATGTATGATATACACCAGACAGAAGGCATAAATATGTTCAGATTCTGTGTTTTCTAAAAGTGTTCCTTTTAGAACGGCCCACTTACAGGATTATTCTGCATATTATTCTATCTACTATTTGAACAATACAGGCCTTAACATTGCTGTTTGTTAAATAAAATGTGTCTGTAAGGTTATTCAGAGAAGCTGTTATCAGCAAGAAGACCAATCTAATTGCAAATGAAGCCATTTGTCAACTCTAGTCCTTGAGACACACACAGTTGTCTCATACATGGATACATGCCAAATTTTTTGGTCCATCTGTTCCTCAGGTACTATTTGGGTTCTTTTATTTTCCTCCAAAAGGAGCGCTAGATTCCCTGAACTTCAAGAAGCTATGGACCTTTACATGAAACTATGGGGAACTGTGCTGAATCAGATTATGGACCAGTTTGTTCACACAATGGCCTGCCAGTTCCTTCTGAATAGTCTGCAACAAAGCCATGAATTCAACTACACTTCAGTGCAGAAAGGTCCAGATTTGGGCTAGACTGTTTCCTTTTGGACCCTTTGTGTCTGGTTTTGAAATGGTCCGGACTGGTAATCATGCTGGTGGTGATACACACACAGTTGTGTTCTTTTGAAAAGAACCTCTATTCCATCTTCTGCTAGAAGGCCTTCTCTTCCTCTCCCTTTCGATGCCATCATACTTATCCTTTCTTCCTCATCAGAACACTGATCCTTCTTCTGAAAAAGAAGATCCCTTTCTTCTTCTCAGGAATCCCCCTTTTCATTTGTGTTAGGATCAGCAGTAAGGGCATGAAAAAGAAGGACATTCTCTTTTTGCAGAAGGAGACACATGTCTGTGGACATTCTCAGTCATCCAGGAGAGGTTTTCTGGAAGTTGACTTATGGGAACTAGACTCCTTTACTTGAGAAATCAAACTGTTTCATTGCTCATTCAAGTAGCTTCATTAGTCTGAGGAAAGTTGATGCAAGGTTTCGAATTTTTAGTTTAACTTGGTTTCACACTACCCTGTCTGAATAGGCTTGTTAGGTAGACAGTGGCCCGATTAGGCTCATTAGAGGCACAATTGTGTTGGGGGAGGTGAAAGTCCCACCTATGCAACCCCTTCACAACACCCATTGAGTATGGATCATTAGCAGCGGCCTTCCTGGTGGAGGTGTGAATTGCTTCTGATTTGTCTGAAGATTGATGAAAGGGTAGCACGGACCTATTCAGGCCACTGTCCAGTTCCCATGACTCAGCTTACTGACAGGGAGTCACCTTTATTTATTTATTTATTTATTTATTTATTTATTTATTTATTGGATTTTTATACTGCCCATCTGGCAGCAAGGTCACTCTGAGAGGTTTACAACAATTAATAAATTCAAATAATCCATACAATAAAACATAAAATACAGTACCATAATAAAAATAGAAATAAAAGTAAAATTAACATCTAAGTCACATAAAATAATGTATTATTATTAGCAGACTAATCAGTTAAAATTATGATTTAATGGGTGGACACTGAAATTGCATTATATTTGAGGGAATGCCTGCTTAAATGGCCAAGTTTTTAATAGTTTTTTAAACTACTGTTATACAATTTGTTATACTATTTGTACACCACCTGAATTACTGTGAAGCACTCCTGTGGGTGCGTTGACAATAATGCAGGTAGCCCTCATAACTAGCAACTAACACTAACACTAACCCTTCCCACATACCAAATCAAATCCCCAACAGTCCAAATACCCCAGAATACTACTAACATGCGCAAACATACATATTGACAGCTGATTAGTCATGCTGCTAGATAATGTTAGGAAAATAATCTTTTTCCTGCAGTGCTGTGCAGAGGGGAAGAAGCTTCCCAGCGTGAGGTATGTGCAGCCTAGACAAAAGGGAAGGAGGGGAAGATTGAGACAGGACAGTGGACAAACTGGTAGGTTTTGTGCAACGCACATCAACACAATGACTTAGGAGGTGCAACTGCAAAGCAGGAATAGTAAGCTTGGATCCACTGTGAGGTGCATTTTTTCACACCAGGTTTTGGCAGTTGAAATGGCTGTAAGCTCTTCAGACATCAAATAATTTGCAGGAATCAACAAGAGCAGAGGCATGAATCATGATTTTAAAAGGTGCTGCTCTTTCTATAACTTTATATTTTCTTACTGCTTTTACTACCTTCACACCATCAATATTATATCCCTATGGCATATAATTAATTTGTTTTTCAGTTCCTGACAAGCGACCTGAGTGTAAGCCATTCATTTTTTCTGATAAGCAGTTCTAACATGCAGTTGTTCTTAATACCGTTCCAATTAAATGTTGAATGGTAGAGATACACTAATTAGGATGAAAGTACTCTGAATGCGAGTTTCCAATGAAATCTAATAAAAATTGTGGGCCTTTCATATGTTAAGTAGAATGATTTAGATTGTCTTTCAAAAGGAAAAAAATCCAAAACTTAAAGAAACAGATTCGTGTTGTAGTTTTCATTCATTACAACTAAAAAGCCCTATTCCTAGTAGTAGATATGCATTTCTTTTACAGCTGGGGATTTCGAATGCTTACATGAGCTGGACTGGAGGGGGATTTTATGTTTAATACTGAGGCTTTGATATTCCATTTGCCATGTATTATACTTTGATCAGTTAACACAATTATTTTTATGTTTCATGTGCTATTTTATCATCTTTTGTAACTGCTTATTTTGCTATGCTTTAAACTTGATTACTGTGACAACTACTGGCTTGTGTGACCAATAATTTTCTACTACAGAAAGTGGGGGAAGAAACTAGAGGCCTAGCTATATTATTTAACAATTTTAACCAATAGGGATGACTTGGTGGGTGAGAGTGATCATGTTCTACTAGAATTCTTGATTTCCAGGGAAACCAAAGCAGAATGTTAGCCAATAGCCACACATATATGCTGGATTTTTAAAAAGCCAATTTTAATGAACTCAGAACAAGGATAAGTAAGGTCCCATTGCAGGAGATCCTAACAAGAAATGGAGTCCAAGAAGGGTTGGACTTTCTAAAAAAGGAAATTCTAAAATCATAATTACAAACAATTCCAACAAGGAAAAAAAAGCAGGGAACGACACAGATGCACAAAGAGGCCAATGTGGCCACATAAAAATCTCAGAGAGGACATGAAAACAAAAAAAGACATAGAGAGCCTTGTGGCGCAGTGGTTAAATGCCTGTACTGCAGGTAAAACTGTGCTCACGGTAATCCCTGGTAGCAGGCTCAAGGTTCATTCAGCCTTCCATCCTTCCGAGGTCGGTAAAATGTGTACCCAGCTTGCTGGGGGGGGGCAATGTGTAGCCTGCACACTGTAATTAAAATTGTAAACCGCCCAGAGACTACTTGTAGTGGTATGGGGCGGTATATAAGCAGAACCCTTTTTTGCTTTAAAGAAGGCCAGGCCACACAGGAAGAGTACAGAGAAGTAGCAAGGAATTTCAGAGAAGTAGCAAGGATGGCATTAGGAAGGACAAAGCTGAGAATGAGCTGAGGTTAGCTAGAGACACAAAAAGCAACCAAAAAAGCATTGTTCACCTACGTGCATAGCAAGAGCCAAGGAAAAGAAATAGTCTCAACTACTCAATGGAGATTAAAAATGATAACAAATGATAAAGAAAAGGCAGAAGTGCAAAATTCCTATTTTAGCTCAGTCTTTCCCCATAAAACAGAATATGAACCACCAGACATAAGTGAAGTGCAGTGGGTGGATAGGATTCCAGCTGGAGATAATAAACAAATAGTCAATCTTGAATGTGCTCAAATCTCCAGGGATGTATGAAATGCATCCGAGAGTACTGAAGGAACTGGCTAAATAACTCTCAGAATTGATGTCTATTATTCTCTTGAAATCATGGGAAATGGGTAAGATGCCAGATAAGTGGAGGAGGGCTAACATTTACCCTATCTTCAAGAGGGGGGGAGGAACCTAGGAACTATAGAGCAGTCAACCTCACATCAATCCCAGAGAAAATTCTGGAATATCTGGAATAAAATTCTGAAAATGATCACTCTGCAGTCACATTGAAAACAATGCAGTAATAACTACAAGCCAATACAGATCTCTCAAGAACAAATCCTGCCAGACTGATCTGATCTCATTTTTTGATCTGGGAACTTCCCTGATAGATAGTAGGAATGCTGTAGACATAGATACCTTGACTTCAGAAAAGCTTTTGACAAAGTGCCCCATGATATTCTGCTTAGTTGGCTAACTAGGTGTGGGCTGGATAGAACAACTATCAGGTGGATGCATAGTTGGTTAAAGATTCATACTCAGAGTGATTACAGAGGTAACCAGTGGGGTACCAAAAGGCTGTGTTCTAGACCTGTTATTCTTCAACATTTCATTAATGCTTTGGAGAAGAGGCTGCAGGGGGTGCTTGTCAGACATGTTGTAGATGACATTAAATTGGGTGGAATAGCTAATACTCTGCAAGAAGAAAGGAATTCAAAAACGTAATGAGGTTCAAGCACTGGGCTTGAAACAACAGAATGAAATTTAACAAGATAAATGCAAAGTTCTACACTTAGAGGGAACCAAACATGCAGTTACAAGATAGGGATACATGGCTCAGTCATAAAGTATAACCACCTTATCCACTGATTCTCTAACCGCAGATTCAGTTATCCGTGGTTGGTGATCAGTGGGGGGTGGCAAGGAGGAGGAAAATTAAAAATAAATCTTACCACCCCAATGCCCATCACCCTCCTCCTTGCCGCCACTGCCACCGTGGACCAGCCACCCACCCTCCGGAGGGTGGTTGGCTAGCCTACGGCAGCTGCAACAAGGAGGGAATAAAGGGCTTGGTTGTTGTTGTTTTTCTCCTTGCCATAATTGCCATAGCATCAAGGAGAAAGGGGGAAAAACTTGCTTCCCTCCTTTTCATTTTGTCAAGGGCAAAAGCTTTCACCCTGTCACCCCACCACCCCTTCTGCCACCACCATTATCCTCAGATAAGAAAGTTTGCTTCTATTGGCGGATTTCACTATCTGCAGGAGATTCCGGAGATCCCCTGCGGATATGGTGGCCCTTCTGTACTACCAGCAAGAAGGATCTGGAATTGCTGTAAATCACAAGCTGAATATGAACCAACAGTGTGACTCCATCTTCTCCTACCCAACTGTTTGTTTTTTGCTTCCTTGAGGATGTTTTGGAAGTTTTCCCACCAGAATTCTCCTTGATTTTTCCCTCTTTGCTCTATTCCTTTCTTGGGTTATTTTTGCTGCCAGTCTGCTGTTGCCCTGGACTCAGGGAAAAGAAGAAAAGGAAATTATTACTTGGTGATTAGGAGGGAAACCTCCCCATGCACTGGTCATTCTGGTTCAAAAGGTATTTGATTGTATTTCTTGCTTTTATTTGCTTGCTTACTTTTTTCTTATTATCACTCTCTTTTTATGGTTCTCTTTCACAAGCAGACATGAACCTCAGTGAGATAAATGTTGATTCTTTGGTCACCTCAGAGATGAACACAATTTCATGAACAGACATTTTCCAAAGCAGTCAAACAAAGTCAAGGTAACATTCAAGGAGAGATGTGTCAAACATTTATTTCATCAAGAAAAATCTGGGACTGAATGCATCCAAAGTTAAGTACTTGGAAGCCCCTTCAATTTTGTATGGTGACTTAAGCATATGTTTAAATCTTTTCTTATGAATTTTATAAGCTTCCATGATGCAACTTTGGTAGGATGATTACTGGTTGGTTTGAGCCTCATCAAATCAACAGCAACTGACTGAGATGACTTTGTAGTGTACAGTAAGAAGATATTATATGAAGGTTGCAGGTGTGAATAAGGTATGCAGAGACTGCAAGAGGAACAGTTACAGGCAAATGTGCTGTGTTACATGCCATCAACTCACATCCAACTTACAAAACCCTCATAGCAGTTTACCAGTGCCACTCCCAGTGCGTTCCCATGGCTGAACAGAGATTTGAATCCAGATCTCCTGAGCTCTAGTCCCACACGGTGTCCACTACTACACATTAGCCGTCAAGCAAATAGGAGTGTACAGTTTTACTGCCATTACCCACATTTATTCATTGGAACTTATATGCCTTCCACCCCATATTCAAGTCTTGATTTTTGCTCCGATTTTTGCAGGGTGATATAAACACAAACAACTGTTTTATCATTAACTTTCAGTGCTATTAGAAAAAATTATTCAGCTGGCTACAACAATATACAGTAGGACTGCAGTATTCGCTGGGGATCATTTCCAGGACTTTCCATGGATACCAAAAACCCTGGTTAAGAGAGAGCAGCAAAAAACAAAAAAAACTGCTATGGTTGCTATGGAAAGGAGAATTCAAGTGAGTTTGAAAGTGATGAAAAGGATACACTATATTTGCTTGCATTGGTTGGTAGAAGCTGATAAATGTTGATTAGCAACATTAATTCCAAAAGGGCCATGAATGATCAAAGATGCTGGCAAGGTTTTAAAAAGAAATAAGAGGCCCATAGGTGTGATTATTGGATATTGGAGATCGAAAAGGTGAAGACTTTTACCTCAGGTAGAGGGTACCCTGTTGGAAACTATGGGGCCAAAATACACAACCATATAGTGAAGGTCAACCTTCAAAAAGGCATCCCTACAGGAGTTCAGAAAGAGCTGTGACATGAAATTCGGCTGTTTCTGTTTGTGAGAGACTGTTTAAGATAGAGTTTAGGGAAATGGAATAGGAAAGAAAATATACTGAAAGCAACTGACAGTGGGAAGGCCTTTCTAGACTTATTAGGCAAAAGAAAGAAAGGCATTCAGTCTATGCATACATAAGCATATATAATCTGAAGTAGATATTTTAAAAAATCAAGCAGTAGTTGGCTCCCAGACCTCCAAGCAGAATAAGACCATTTATCCTCAGAAGTGAGATCAAATAGAAGCTTTTACGCAGAGACCCTATCCTATAAATGTTACACTGACAGTCCAAGGACTTCTTTTTTTTTTTTTTTAACCACAGGTCTCTGTGTGAGGGAAGTGACTTAAGTCTGTTCCATTTGCTACAGATTCCTTCCAGAAAACCTGGCAAGATCCAAACAACAGTTCGATCTGTACGAGGAAATAAGCTGTCATGAAACAATGAAGCATGACATACTTGTTTAGCCTGAATATTTTTCCTCAAGAGAAGCGGGGATGCAGATCCAGCCTGAGTTGCCCCCATTTCTGATATCTGTTACACTGTTCGTATATCCATAGGGGCAAGAAGAAATAAGGAGCAGGAACAATGGTTTGATCCCAGTTTCATCCACCACCTAATGTTCTGAATATTTGAACCAATTATTCAGCCATCCATAACTAAGCCACATAAGAGCCAGTCTTAGCATCTTCACTCTAGCTGGGAGATTCTGTCTTTGTCCCTTCTCAATTGATGGCTACCATTTCAAGTCACTCCTGGCCCATGTGAGTTAATCTTTGCTCATTCCCTCTATGTATGGTTAGTATGAAAACGATTGTGAAAATCGTATGCCTCTTGGCTCTCTCTCCTGAAAATAAAATCCTCAAGTGGAACTAATATGACAGCAAAATGAGTTTCATCTAAATGCACAATAGATTTCTTGGCCTCCTTGGGTCAAGGTTTTAGGAGGGGGAGGAGAACTGCCTTGTTTACTGTTATTTCTTATCCGCTCCTAAAAGCCAAGATATTTCATGATCCTTCTTGGTGTGGAAGCTGGGCTTCTACCGGCTCCTGCAGGAAAAGCATGATGCCATTCCAGACAGAATTAAATAGAGGTCATGGTCGATGGCTTAGGAAAATGCTCATCATTTTGAGTGCAAAATGGCATGAATACTAATCATGCCAACCTCTATAGGTGGATATTCGGCTTTATTTTTCCAGCTGAGTGGAAAAAATTTTCCAACTGAGTCATATGTCCCAAATCCTTTTTTTAAAAAAATCTTGATTTACCCTTCTGAACATAAGCACTAAGGAGGACTGACATGATCTCAAGATAACAACATTTCAAGCCTGCCAAGTCTGCACTGTCTCACTTCCTGATCTTTCGAGACCATAGCTGGAGACCATTTGTAGGCTGTGTTATTGTGCTGTCTCGGAAAGAGGACTGTAGAATTTTTGGAACCACACTTGTTAACAGACTGAAAGTCGATTTCTCTCCACTGTGAGGAATTATGCAGTTAACAGCTTCTGTAATGAATCAGCCATCTGTAACTGTGTGTCACCACAGTGTGACATTTAAGCCCCATGGCCCAGTGGTTAAATGCCTGTACTGCAGCTAACACTGTGCTCATGACCTGGGGTTCAATCCGAGGTAGCAGGCTCATGGTTGACTCAGCCTTCCATTCTTCTGTGGTTGGTAAAATGATTACCCAGCTTGCAGTGTGGTGGGGGTGGTTGAGTGTGTAGCCTGCATACTGTAATTAAACTGTAAACCACCCAGAGACTACTTGAAGTGGTATGGGGCAATATATAAGCAGAAAACTTTCTGTAATAAATCAGGTGGTTTCAGGCTAAAGGCATAGATATTCATAAGAATATGTCAACCTACATAAAGACATAGGTTATAAAGTAATAGATAAGGTTAATTTTATTGGTCAGTTAGTCTGTAAATAGGTGCTAATGCTTGGCAGCAAGCTCAGTGTTTATATTTAATAGCAGGGAGGGTCTGTGTCTTAGAGTAAACCAAGGTTAAGGTGGGAATAAAATAATTAAAATAAGGGATCATCATCATCACATGCTGCCAAGTAAACATTGACTTACAACAACTAGCAATGGGTACCTTACAGAAAATGACATGCTGTTTCGTTTTTTTGTAGGCTTATGAAACCTTACGAAATGAAACGAAACAGCAAACAGCATGCCATCAAGAAATGAAACGAACACCACTTTTTCTTTCAGAAATGAAACGATCATCCTAGCCTCTTGAGAACAAGAGGCTTATTTTTAAAAACTGATTGATTTGTTTTCCTTTCTTCCCACACCTCAGCTATTGAGATAGCTTATCTCCTATCGAAGCTTGTCAGGAGCTGCTAGCTGTGTCTGCAAGTTGATTAAAACTGATTGTTTTCCTTTCCTTTTTAAGTAGGACTCTGGAGGTTTTTTTAAAAAATATTTTCTTTCCTTCCCTCACCTGTTGAGTTTATCTCCATGATCTCTCCATGCACTAGCTAGCTATTAGGTTTCTATCTTGTTTACAGTGAGTTCTTTCCTTGAAAGCAAATTGATTGGAAGGTTTGAGGGTCTTTGATTTAGGGCAGTGGGCTGCCTGTTAAATAAAAAAGTAAAGCTCCCCATTATTTTATAGCCTTATGAAACATTTTGTTTCATGACAAAAATTATTTTTTAAAATCTGTTGCTAATGAAACAAAATGAAATGAAGTCTAAAATGAAATGAAACACTATATTTCTGTTTTTGTGCCCATCTCTAATAGCAACCCTTCCCAGAGTTTTCTAGGTAGAGAATTCACAGAAGTGGTTTACTTTTTTGGGAGCATCGTGGGACCTTGCAGCTGCTCAAGGATGCACAGGCTGGCTCTTATGAGGCACAGTGTAGATTTGAACTCCCAGCTTCTGGCCAAAATGCAGAGGTCTCCCACCAGCTAAAATAGCTGTTATTATAACTAGTTTGTAGGTGGCTGACCAACTACAAACATGTCTAGCTGAATGGAAGTTCTGAAAATGCCAGTAGGTTGGGGAATATGCAGCCCAAGTCAAAGCAAATGGGTACCTGTAAGAAACTAGGGCTATTGGGTGAAAAAATGTCTCCTTTTACAGGAAAAAATGAGGTTAGACAGCAATAAGAGCCTCTTATCTATATCTTAGAATAAGTACCATGGAGTGAATTCATTTGGGTTGTAGAAGACAAAGTTGAAGAGCAATAAAGGGGATGGGCCAGAAAGACTCACTTAGCTTTATGCTATACAGTCAATAATTTTTAATTCAGTTTCATCCAAGCCAAATTTGATGCAAGTGGCAGGGTAAAAGTCCAACATAATTATGCTTTAGAGCAAAATCCATGAGTGAATATTTGCTGGGATCATGTAGCCCAATCAATAAGGGGAATTTAATGAAACAAATTCTAAAGACTTACCACATGAAGTGTTGAAAGGTAACACAGGAAAAAACAGTTGTGTGGGAGGATCCTGGTGAAGAAAGACTCAAGCCTAGTTGTCCAACCAGCGGAGCGATCTCTCGCCCCTTGCCATTGGCACGTTTTATTGCATATCATTTACATCCCAGAGGATGCACAGCATCAGTGATTGGTTACAAGGGAAAGGGTGGCATATGCTGGTTGGCTGCTGTATGGGGAATTGCCTCGTGAACAGAGTATGCTTTTGCACAGTTATTGATTACAATAACACACGTCCTTGCTGTTTCCAGACAAGAGGTGAGTTAATGAGAAGTAGACAAGAATAGGTAAAGGGAAATGAAAAGCAAACAGGGTTAGAAGTGGAATTATCCCAGTAACCAAGAGTAAATAACTGAGATATGAGCAGAGCAGAGTCAGAGTGAGTACACAAGCTGAGTAAATGAAAAGTAACTAATGCTTTAGCTAAATAGTAAGTAATAGGTGAACTAAATTTATTCAATCTGGTTTGAGGGAATTCCAAGGTCTGGAACATGTGGATTGAAGCAGAGTCCCATCAGGAGGGTGTTCCCTCTCGTGAAATGAAGACTCTAGGCCCCATCCCAGCTGTCTGAATTGGACTCCATCAGAGTTGCAACAATGTCATTGATACTCTATTGGAGAATTAACATGAACAACTTATGTTTCTTGAGTGGTTGTGCCATTTGTTGAGTTGGGCAACCATCAGCCATCTTACACAACTAACAAAACAGCTTAGTCTAATACATGATGTCAGCTGTGCAATCCACAGCAGGATATTGGCCCTGAACTTTGGAGTGGGTGTGATAACCCAATTCCAGGTGCTTACATTGTATCTTCTGCTAGGAAAGGACTTTATATAAGCCCTGCCACAACCATAATAGTTGCCCATCACTGTCACATCAGTCAGATGCTTCATGTAAAGCAAGTCCACACCATCAGTACCACTGGATCCAAAAGGTAGTAGGTTCTAGTGGGAAATCACTTGGTAATGAGCACCAAAGTAAGATGATGATGAGCAATTTTTAACACAGCTACAACAAGGATGAGCCAATGTGTATATGTGGCCTTGCCCTTCAGTATCTTTTTACTTGTTTCATTTCTCTTTCAGAAGTACTCATCTATTCACATTGTTTTCTCCTCATCTGTTTCATTTTACCATTCGTAGTAGAATATTACCTCATACAGTATATATATCTGAGTACTCTAACTATCCTTTTCTAAATATTCACAATCCTGAACATTTTCCCTTGAATTTACATTTCCCTTCAGATTTCTAGGCACAGCAGGGGAAAATAAATTTTATTTGAACTGGAAATCAGCCCCCAAAGTGCAATGAAAATCACATAAGATATTTTTACTTTTACCCAAGTCTCTGCAGTTGCTTGCATTCAGCCTGTGCAAAGAGAAAACCACAACATCTTTTACCAGGAGATTATATTCGGTAGCTTGTATATTGTTAACTTCACAGCTGGAGCTTAACGATATCATTATGGTTAACAGGAGAGAAAATTCAATGACGACTTTGATTTCCTTGTAAGATGCTGGAGTATTGTTCCCCTAGGATTCCATAGCTTGTCAAGATGTTTTAGTTGCAGGCTGGGCATTCAAAGACCGTGCTAGAAAGAGATACATACATACAGCCTCCATCTAGTGCAGCCATCTTGGACATACTTTTTATAACCTCCTTACTTGTGTGGATGAGTCCAATGGGAATTCCAGCAAAAAAAAGCCACAGATGAGTATGGTCCACTTCCACACAGGCTACAGAACCACTGCCATTGCTTATGATGCTGCCGAGATGAAAGCCCACTTCCCCTTAATACTACAGTGGTACCTCTACTTACAAGTAAAGATGGGCACGAATCAAAAATAGCATTTTGTTTGTCGTTTGGAGGGTCCGTTTCGGTTTGTTTCCTTTTTTGCGAATTTTTGCAAAAAAAATTGTTTTCGTTTTCGTTCATTTCGTTACCATTTTGTTACCATTTATTTCATTTTTTGTGATTTTTAAAAAGGATTTTAAGCAGTTCACTCATATTGCAGTAACGGAAACGAAACGCACGACAAAATTTCCGGTGTTTCTGTTTGTTTCGTTTCATTTTAGAGACAAAATTTGTTTGCCGTTTTGTTACATAACGAAATGAAAAAACGAAAATGGAAACAAAAAATTGTTCGTTTCGTGCCCATCTCTACTTACAAGTTTAATCCATTCTGAATGCATGTTCACAAGTTGAACAACTCGTAAGTAGAGCAGTTGTATCTAAAAAATAAAAAAGGGGGGGAGAAAACTTGTAAGTAGAGAAGACGGCATCTAAAATTTGTAAAGCAGCAGTTAAAATGCCAATGGTTTTCCACTCTTAAGTCAAATTTCTCATAAGTAGAGCCACTTGTAAGTAGAGGTACCGCTGTATTGATGAAAAGTATATCTCACAGTTAAGTGAACATAAGAAGAGTCCCATTGGATTCTACAAAGTTTCATTAGATCCAGTTTCCCACAAGGACCTACCAGAAGAATACAAATACTGGAAGTCCAGAGGCAGGACTTGGAAACCCTCCCTTACTGCCAATGTGCTGCAACAAGAACATAAAAGACTCACTGAATCAGACCAAATGACCCAACTATTTCAGTCTTCCGCTCATATGTTGGCCAACCACATACTCACTAGGAAAATAAGGGACTTTTCTTCTATTTGTGTCACCCAATAACTAAGTTACAAAGGCAGCAGGTGAAACTTGAGAATCAAGCAGGTGTGAGGCAACCACCACAAAATATAGCAATGCCCCACTACTCTAATCACAAGCTGACAATGAAATACATACTTAAGGGGCAAAGTCTCTAAAATCCAGATGTGGTCCCTTATTCATTAACATTCTCAGCAGAACATTGTAAATTAATCAGTTTAATTGTTTAATGCCAAAGACATTAAGTATCTGAGTAATATTTGCCATTTGACTAATATTTGACTATTAGTCATTGGTACTTCTATCCTCATTGAATTTGTCCAATCTCCTTTCAAAATTGTCATTACTACATCTTTTAGTAGAAAATTTCACAGTTAGGACAACTGAAATTGCACTTCCATTTATACGTCCTGAATAGAGATGTGCATGAACCAGCAAAATGGTAGTTCATTGTGGTTCACTGAAGTCCACAATCCATGAACTTCCAAAGTTCTGGAATAAAAGCAAACCATTGATTGGTTTTGTTTTTGTTTGAAAGTTTGGTGTCCTCCAGAAGTTTGGTGTTCTCCCCACAGTCACCTAGAGACACCAAAATCACAGTGAAGTTTTCCATGACTATCCCCTAAATGCCAATTTTGATGAAGTTTGGATTTCAGATGTCCATATTATACAAAGCTGCACCCCCCCCCAACCAGGAAAATGCCCTCTAGCTTGAGGGAAATCCCAGCAACAGTTCATGACACCTCTGTAGTCAGAGGCTCTGAGATGAAAATGGATTCTGTGAATGTTTTATAAATCCACGGCTTGGGACCAGAGTACCTGTCAGAGCGTATCTCTCAGAGGTCAACTGGGACCAGATCCACAAGAATGGCGCAGGCACGCTCACTTAGGGTGGCCACACCCAGAGAGACACGGAAATCGCTTACGTGTAACCGCACCTTCTCTGTGGTGGGCCCTACATTTTGGAATCAGCTCCCTAGTGAGCTGCTCCTTGCAGCGTCCCTGCCCGCCTTTAAAAAAGCCTTGAAAACACATCTCTTCAAGGAGGTATTTGGTGACCCTTCTGTTTAATTTTCCTTTATTTCCCACCTTCTGTTGCCGCCTACGCCATCTTTTGCGGAGGGTATTGTACCCTCCTATTTTTATTGGTGCCCCTGATTCTAATGCTTGCCTGTTGTTGTTTGGTCTTCTTTTTTTAGTGTACACCACCCCGAGTGGCAGTATATAAATAAATAAATAAATAAATAAATAAATAAATAAATAAATAAATAAATAAGAACAAGCAACTCCTCCAGAGCCCTTTGAGCCATGTGTGGCTGTCTGACCTACCAATCTAGTAGTCTCTGGGTCCCTTTCAAGGTTGCCTATAGCTTAGGCCCACCTCTAGCCCTGAAATTCCCACCATTTAGCTTCAGGAATAAGGGGTTCTGGTACTAAGATGTTATTGTGCACCATCAAGTCACTTCTAAATTGTGTCTGCCCTAGTATTTTTTTTTCAAGGAACTGAATTTTTCATTATTTACTGTTCCCAAACATGGCTAGGAAGTATCTACGGCCAAGCAAGAATACAAACCCAAATCTACTGAGTCCTAATTGAACATCCTATCAACTAGATGACATTCTAGGTTTCTGACAGAAAAAAACCCCATGATATTCAGTGCCCCTGAATCCTGGAGATTTTATTTCACCTTTATGTTAGCCAACATAGCACCTGGCCGTAATCAGACTTGCAATCCTTTGTCTAACTGCACTTAAAGCAATCTAAAACCATGGTTATTGCTACATTTTTGGCAGCAACCTCCAGGTAAAGTTTTGGCTACCAAGTTTCTTCTGTCAGTCATTTTCCTTCAATGACTCTGACACAGAGTGTAAAATCAACATTTAACCAAGAAGAGTTGGGTTTATTTCCACAGTGCATTGCACTATGAGATCCTTGAAATTCCCTCATATAGTTGAAGGGAGTGTTCAGTTCCCACCAAACTACAAACACTAGATTCTGTAGTGTTCAGCAACAGATCAATCAGTTGAGTCCCTCTATGACTTAAGAAGCCTGAGACACATATGTCCACTTCTGGTTGGAGATGGGCATGAAACGAATGTTTACGTTTTGTTTTTGATTTTTGATTTTTGTTTCATTTCCTAATGAAATGAAAAATGAAGTGCCTTTTAAAATGAAATGAAATAAAATGGAATTTTTTTGTTTCATTCCATTTTGTTTTTCATTTTTAAAATTTTTATTATTTATTTTGACAAGCGCCAAATGATAAAAATAAGTTCTGATCAGCTGGCATGTGGGGCCACATGCCAGCTGATCAGTGCTTGTAAAAAAAAGTGTTGATCACCAGCAGGGCCCCATGCGCCACCTGATCGGCATTTGTAAAAAAACAAAGTGCTGATCGCTGGCAGGGCCCCGCACGCCAGCTGACTGGTGCTTATTTTTAAAAAAGCAACGATCGCTGGCAGGGCCGCACATGCCAGCTGATCGGCGCTTGTAAAACAAACAGTGCTGATCGGCTGCCAGGGCCTCAAAAAAAAAAAAAAAAAAAGAAGAAGAAATGAAAAATGAAATAAAGCAAAAAAATGAAACAATTTTTGAAAAAAACTTGTTTCAAACAAAACGAAATGAATCCCCATTTTCACGTTTCATGCCCATATCTACTTCTGATTAATGGGAAACGGATATTCACTGAGTAACACAGGTGCAATGAGTAGAACTAGACAATAAGGTCCAGCAGACATGAATCCAATTGGAGCCAACACACAAAGAGTAGTGTGCAGATGAGAAGGTGACCTTAGCAAGATGGCTAAATGTAACTGAGGTCTTCCCAGAATCGGCAATTTCCTTGCTTGAGAATAGGTGGCGATGCCGTTGAAAATGTCTCTACCACATAAAAAGCTACTGAGTGTCAATTTGATAGTACTTTTTAAGGGGCAGTTTCCTGTGTGGTTTCCTATTTCATGCTATCAAGGGAGCATTTGTGTCTCTCAAGCTATCATTGGGCAGAAATTTGAAATGTGCATCCACACTTTATTGTAAAACTTCATTTTCAGTGATCAATGGCTGCCTGTAGAAATGGTGGCATTTGTGGAGCATAAACCATGCTGACATCATACACAGGTGATTGTTGTCTCCACACTCCACAAAGCCCTGAGCAGAAGACTGCAGGACACAGCTGAAACATACACTGCTACAGTACAAGGGTTTGCCTGAGACAAAAACAGCAGGCTTTTCAAACAAACCTCTAAGGCACCTCGCAGAATTCTTTTCCCCACAACAAAAGGGAAATATATTTCCCTGTAACACCCACCTGTATCTACAATCCATAAAACACTCCTCCAAAGACACCATCTTCAACAAACACGAGAAGCGATATTATGAGGGGAATCATATTAGGTCCTAAATGGACACAACAATGGAATGCACGTAATAAATAAGTACTGTTTGTTTAGGGATGTCTGCCTTGGAACATTAGAAAAATCTTTTAATAAATGTGCCGAATGAGTTGCATAATTTAGCTCCTGCTTGGCAAAGCACTGGCGGTCTGCCAAAGCCGGTCTGTCTAAGGCACCACTCAATGGCATGACTACCTGCTAGCACAGTACAAATGGGCTAATTAAAAAGCGGTCGCTGTCGTGCATTCCAGTTCTATTTCTCTTGCTAATGGCTGAATGTACGCCTTTCCTCGGAGAATGAGTCTCAGGAGAAGGTGGCTCTCACCCATACACACTATTCATGTACATCCGCAGTTGGACTACAGAACTGGAAGAAAAAGGAGACTAAAGAAAAAGCTTCTCTCTCTCCAAAAAAAAAATAAAAAATAAAGACAGTCCTTGGCAGAGATACAGAAAGTTACTCTTTCTTCTTTTATTTCTTTCTTTTGACTATGGCTCACAGAACTGTTGTCCACAAGAAAGACTAGCCATAGGATTCTGGGCTGTAGTCCAAAAAATCCCACAACCTTTCCCTATGTCTGGGTTTTAGGGTTGTTTCCCTACAACAGTTATTATATTATTTTGAAACCATTGATATTGTTTAAACACTCCAACTTCCATCATCTTTGAGGAGTCCTGTCAACATTAGAATCCAGAAAGTAGAACAAAATGTGGAATATGAAGAATTTCAAGTCTCTCTCTCTCTCTCTCTCTCTCTCTCTCTCTCTCTCTGTGTGTGTGTGTGTGTGTGTGTGTGTGTGTGTGTGTTTCACAGCCTCTCTACATTACTCAAAAAACCCATGCATTGTAGTGTTTTAATTTTAGCTGACTCCAGACATGTGGTTTCCTACATTCCTACTAGGTAATTGAAGTGCTCCTTTTCAAAATTGGCTGTAAGGTTCACAATGGCCTTAAGTTGATTAAGAAAATGACATGCTAAACTAAATGGCTCTCGGGTGGCCATTTATTTTAACTTGCTTCCTTAGAAAATAATGTGAGTCAGAGAAAAATAAATACACATTTTGGGATTCATGGTGTAAATGTGAAACTCAGCACATTTAATACAGGTCAAATCCCAGGGCTTTTGTCTGTGTGGCCAGGAAGGCTCTCAGCAGAGATCATAAGAACATAAGAACATAAGAAGAGCCATGGTGGATCAGGTCAAAGGCCCATCTAGGCCAGCTTCTGGTATCTCACAGAGGACCCACCAAATGTGTCTGGGAGTACACAAGACTAGATATCTGTCTCTTGATACCACTCCCCTGCATCTGGCCCTTGAAGTACCCTGGTTTTTTAGCCTAGAGATTACACATCTCCATCATGATTTGTAACCTGTGATGGACTTTTCCTCCAGGAATCTGTCCAATCCCCCTTTGAAGGCATCCAGGACAGATGCCATCACCACATCCTGTGGCAGGGAATTTCACAGACTAAGAACATGCTGGGTAAAAAATATTTTCTTTTGTCTGTTCTCACTGTCCCAGCCCTCAATTTGAGTGGATGTCCACTAGTTCTTGTATTTTGTCAGAGGGAGAAGAGTGTCCCTCTATCCACTCATGTCTTGCATTATTTTGTATCTCTCAATAATATCCCCCATTCAGGTGCCTTTTTTCCAGACTTAAGAGCCCCAAATATTTTAGCCTTTCCTCATAAGGGAGGTCCCCCAGGCCAGTAATCATTTTAGTTGCTCTCTTTTGGACCTTTTCCAGTTCTGCTATGTATTTTTTGAGATGCAGTGACAAGAATTGTATAATGTTGGCAGTTTTATTTTCAATCCCCTTTTTGATAATCCCTAGCATGGAATTGGCCTTCTTCACCACTGCCACACACTGGGTAGACACCTTCATTTAACTGTCCACCAGCATATCAAGATCTTTTTCCTGATCCATCACGGACAGCTCAGAACCCATGATTTGACAGATAAAGTTTTGATTTTTTTGCCCCAATAGGCATTACTTTACATTTGGCTAGATTGAAATGCATTTGCCATTTCGCAGCCCATTCTCCCAGTTTGGAGAGATCCTTCTGGAGCTCTTCACAATCTTCTCTGGTTTTTACCACACAGAAAATATATTGTTCCATATTTAGGAACATATGTAGCATCCTGCTACTCCACTTCAAACAAAACCATAAACTCAGTGTAATTAGACAAAGATTGCAATGTTGTATTTGTGTATTCATAAGATCTTGACTTCCAGATTGTCAGCTATGTTGTGCCAGGCAAGGGGGAGTTATATAAACCCGGAGGTGCTTTTTTTTGGGGGGGGGAGGCCATATCTTATTCAAATATATATATTTCTCAACAAGATATCAGTTTTCCATGCAATTAAATGGTTTATTTGTCATGGATACATCACAGCTGTCATATTTTCTTCCTCAAAGAGATGAGCTGTTTATCTCTTGGCCGCTCTGGAAGCCTTATCTTCACCTTTTCAAAATAAAAGAGCAGCAAACCGTTTCATCTTTCTGTTTAAACCTACAAAGTATTAAAGGAAAGGGACTTGTAATGAATAATTACATGTTGCCAACTCAATACTGACCTAGAGTGACCCTTCCCTGGGTTTGCTAGGTCTACTCAGAAGTGGTTTAACATTTCCTTTTTCTGGATGTACGCTGGGACTCTGCAGCTTGTCCAAACCTACACAGGGTGGCTACTTTCCCATGACCCACCACAGGAAATGGAACTCCCTACCTCTGACTCTATAGACAGATACCTCACTCTTTCCTGTTGGGTAGTATGTCTTACTAATCATTTAATGAATAACATTTTTGGATGGAGTACCATGCATTATTCCTTAGACTGAATTCAAAATAATACCCATGTTTTCCATTTTTAGTTTCCATCTCTTAAAATGGAATTCTTTCTTTTACTTGTGTGTGTGCTGTTATTAGCTTTAAGGGTGCCTTTTTAATGTTGTAAGATGCCTTTATGAATTCATTATTCTTAAATTCAGTGGCGGCCCCTTGGCTCTGGAACCAACTTCCTCCTGAGATCTGTCTGGCGCCTTCCCTCCCAGTCTTTAAGAAGCATCTACAGACATGGCTATTTAAAAAGGCTCTCCCTGGATATTAATCTGCTCTAATAATGATTGCTATTATGTATTTATTTTGTTTTTATCTGTAGCCCATCTTGCTCCTGTTCTTCTGGCCCGCCTGCATTGGTTACCCGTTGCAGCCCGAATCAGATTCAAGATCCTGGTTTTGGTTTACAAAACCCTCCATGGTCTAGGACCTGGCTACCTGACAGAGCGGATCGACCAGCGGTCAGCTTCGGCCCGTCCGACTAGGTTGTCGCGGGCGCACATGCTGCGCGTGGCCACGCCCAGGGAGACTCGGAGAACTTCCACCCATACCCAAGCCTTCTCTGTGGCTGGCCCTACCCTGTGGAATCATCTCCCAGCAGAAGTGTGCCTAGCAGAGTCCCTGCCTGCCTTCCGGAAGGCATTGAAAACCCTTCTCTTCTGGGAGGCGTTTGGGTGACTTGTACACATTCCTTTTTTATTATTATTTTTATTTTATTCCCGCCATCTGCACCTTTGGTATTACTGTTTTGTTGCTTATTTTACCAGTTTAATTTATTGCTGTTACTGATATTTGATGTCTTGTCTAATTTGTTGTAAACCTCCTAGAGTTCCCCCCCAGGAAGACGGGCGGTATATAAGCGCCTTAATAAATAAATAATAAATAAATAAATAAATAAATAAATATGTTTTTGTTATATATTGTTTACTAGTTATTGTGCTTTTATCTATATACTTGTGCTTATCTATGATATTGTATTTTACTGTTTATGGTTTTGATTTCTGTTCAGTTTGTAAACCGCCCAGAGTAGCCATGTAGCTAGATGGAGTGGTATATAAATTTAATAAAAAAAAATAAACTTGAATATGTCTAAAATGTTCTGGGTTGTATAAGGTCCTTCAATATTGCAAGCCTTGGATCCTTTTCCAAATATTAAAAATAAATATAAAAAAATAAACTAACACAGTCTCGCATTCTCTATAACACAAGCTGAAATTTGCACTCAGGTTACTTACTACTCAGGTTACATTTAGAACAAGCATGTGTACAAAATATTCCATTAACTTATTTCTTTGCAAAAAAAAAAATCTATATTGGGGGGAGGCAATTTTCAGGGAAGAAGTAGGAAAGGAAGGGCTAGTTTACTGATGGCAATCATTTCCTCATATGCAGAAGGGAGGAAGAGTATATAAAGAAGGGATTTGATGTGTTAAGAGAAAATGTGTACAAATTCAAATAATATAGTCAGCCTTACAGTAAACTGACCCCATATTCAGAGCTTGGGGGGAACTCAATGATCAACATGCCATACAGCTTCTTCTCCTGTTACCTGTTACCTCTGATAAGCAACAGGGGTAACATATAACCCAGTTTTCTAAAGCTAATTGTATTCCACTTTTTCAGTAAGTTTAACAAAATGACAACAGCTGTAGCAGAAGCCACAACAAATGGCTTGTGGCACCTTTAAAATTAGCAGATTTATTCCAGTGGCTGAAATCCTGTTACTTAATGTAGTAAGATTCCACCCATTGAATCATTAGGAATTTGATGAGCCAGTTCCACTGGAAGGTACATTTATTTATTTATTTATTATTATTATTTATTTTTAGCTCTTATATACCGCCCTACTCACCACAATGGGGACTCAGGGCGGTTATTCAAACGGATCCAATTTAGTTGCAATTTACTATTCTAAGCAACAGGATTCCAGCCACTCTGACCTTTTGGGAGGGTTGACGTTCAAGGATCCACTTCATGAAACCAAATGTTAGTTTCTTAGAATTGTAGAAATGGAAGGATTCCTGAACGCATCTACAGATGAAGCATTCCTGACAGTTTAGTTACCAAATCTCTACTCACAAACCCCAAATGAAGGAGGGCCTTTCACCTTCCAAGAGAGATCATTCCTCCATCAAACAAGGAAGCTGTTGCACACAAGCTGTATGCATCTGACATCCAATGTATGCAAGTTGCATTTCTTGCTACTCAGGAAGCGTTTGCGTGAAAGTGAGTTTTGCTTTGTAATCCCAGAAAGTGTTGCATGAGACTACCTCTGATTCGCACTTCAGAAAGGTGCCAAGATCTGAACTTTGCTTTGTACCCCAAAAGCTATGAGGCCCTAAAGAAAAACCTTTACATTCTTCTTTACATCAACCAGTTTTGAAAAATTGGTCAAAATTGTTACAATCAGTATGCCCAATGAAAGCCAACTTGGATTACGCAGGGAAAGGAATCTCATGCATTCAATGCAATCTTTGATTTTCCACCATCCC
The DNA here is from genome assembly GCA_023846285.1 of Phrynocephalus versicolor. Classification (NCBI taxonomy): domain Eukaryota; kingdom Metazoa; phylum Chordata; class Lepidosauria; order Squamata; family Agamidae; genus Phrynocephalus; species Phrynocephalus versicolor. The sequence goes on from JAHTLZ010000016.1 coordinate 5,518,859, forward strand.
AGAAGTCTTTTCTGACAAGCTGCCTTTATCAATTTGGGGTTGGTATTTTGGCATTTCCTATACACAGGGCTGGGATTTGACAATTTTGTTAACAGGTCCCTCCCGAATGATGACATTCTAAAAAGTGAGATGTGAGACAACATGCTAATTTATAACATGTAAATGTCAATCTGTATTTATTTCCAGGAAAAATTGCATATTTGGAAGCTCCTGATTCAAAATGATGTTGGCAGGCCATGGCACCCAATTCCAGGAGGAAGCTTGTCACTGGATTATTACTTTATCATTTTTTTCAGACCAGGGTGACATGAGTTCTAAGTGAACTATAAGATGGAGGACTCACAACTAGTTTTTCTCAATCTGATGAAGCTGTTTGGATGAACAGCAAAACATTTCAATCTCTCAAGTAAACAAGTCCAGTTGCCATGACTCAACTTCCAGATTTATCATGAAAGCTTTGTTCACTTCTCGTAAAACAGAGGCACCTGTGTCCTTCTGTAAATATGGAGAGAACCTTCCAGATGTAGGTGGAGTTGCATGTTGGTTTTGGACAACAGTTCTCGGGTAAACTAGTCAGGATGCCCAATGTCCCTTTTAGCTGATATTTTGAGGAGCTATAGTCCCCCACCAATTTTTTAAAAAAACTTTTTCCATCTCTGGTGGATATGTATCACTCCAAGGTATATTATATGATGGATGACATGAGATTTGGCTAGAAGGGCATCACATTTTATTTCTATGCATGACCTTTGCTACCGATTTCTTGTTCCACTTCCATAAACAGAAAATGATCACCTGTGCAATAGACATGTGTGGGGAAGTCACCCTGGCAGAGTCACTCGCTAGCATATCTCAAAAACAATTAACCCCATCTGAATCTCCCAGGCTAACCACAAAAATGGGCATAATCTGAGATCTGAGATCTGTATTTTTGAAGATCTTATGGGAAGGACTTCTCTAGGTCCCACTGTCCTCACACATACTTTTACAGTGACTATTCCCAGGCTATGGAATGTGCTCCCCCTAGGAGCCCAGGTCACCCTTCTTCTTGACCTTCCACCAGCAGGAGGCATCATGAACTTCAAAAGTGTAGATTACACATCTCTGGTTGTATCCATTTTTGTGGTTAGTCTTGGAGATGCAGATGGAGTAAATTTAGGATCTTTTAGTACAATGGTTTTAAATCCTGCCCAGCACAGGTTGTGGTGAAGGCTTCTGAGAGTTTTAGTCAAAGAATATCTGGGGACCCAAGGTTGGGAGCCATGGATCTAGCTGTTTGAAAACTACCTGAATGGAACAAATTCTCATTCATTCATTCATTCATTCATTCATTCATTCATTCATTCATTCATTCATTCATTCATTTGATTTCTATACTGTCCATCTAGCTGCAGGGCTGCTTTTGTATTTTCATTTTGTTTAGTTTCTGCAGGGGTTTTTTCTAGTGTCCTCAGTCACCTCTGACATCAATTCCATTGTTTTATACAAAAGACTAATCTGAAAGCAGCAAAGCAAAACAACCAATAATTCCCTATGCATGAAATAGTCTGTGAGTAAGGAAGGTGCTGCAAAGTGTAAACATCAGGGCTACATGTTCCGAGTAGCTAGAAATCAAGCATTATCAACAGACAAATAAAAATCACAGACCTGAACAGATTATAGAACAGGGGAGTTTGTATTGATTAGAACAGCTCTGGTATGGACGATATGTAGTGTGTTATTAATGAAAGAAACCTACAGTCCCAGAACTTATTACATAGTTTTCAAGGACATCTGGAGGAGGGTCCAGAAATGGCTAGGAGAGAAGCTGGTGTATGTGGGGTTTTTTTTTTTTTCATTGCATCAAGGAACTGGGAAGTCCTAATTTAAACATAACATGTACTCAAGCATGCTCTACTCTGTATGCTGATTATTAGTAGGCACTGAATTACAGCTTTGGGTCTAATTATTTTCATTTCCTGCAGTACTTCCTTGTCAATCTAATTCTTCGGAAGGGTCTGCAATACTTAAGGGAAGTGGATCAAAGAATGTTTCAAGTGTTGCTGATCAAGCATAGTTCCCACTTGTTTTTTCCAGTGATGGCTTTCCTGTTTGTCAGGAATGAGCTGCTGTTTCCTAAGGGATGAAGACAATAATGGCTTAGAACTGGTTTCATGTTCTATCTCTACACTGGATTTATTGCAAATACCCTGTCATTAGAATGTGAAATCCATTAATGTCAGGAAGACCTTTGTCACTCAAGAATCATATTTGCAGCCTGTTTGTATCTCCTAATCTTCTTGCTGGAATACCACCTTCCTCATTTCCTGGAATAAATGGATTCATCTCTGTTTTACATATTAATGGAACACAAAGTAGCTTGCTTTGCCAAGTTTAGAAACTGTGAAAAGTTGTTGCTGTGACCATCAGACCTTTTCAGCACAAATAATTCCACTTTCCTGTAAATTGTGAGTTGACCTTCTATGTGGCTTTGTATAAATCACTGGGTTAAAGATATTATTCTCATACTTAATCAGAAACAATCTTATTTATTTGTTTGTTTTACCCCACCTTTCTCCTTGGAATGGGGCCCAAGGTGGCTTTTTGACTGAACTCAACAGACATCCTCAAGTAGATACATATATAACTCCACTATTAGATGACTTTTTAAAAAGCAAATTAAATTATAATTTTAGAACAACAGAGGACCCTATGGATCATTGATTCCATTCCTGTCATGGAGGTACAGTGAGGGACTGAACTCCAAGTCTCTGGCTCTGCAGCCGAATACCTAAATCACTGAGTTGTTTACCAGATTGCAGCAGTATCCCTATATTAATATTTATTTGGATGACTTGTGTTGTGTTCCATTATTATTACCAGTACTGGAGGTGAAAGAAAGAGCTTAGGAAATGACTCTATAGCTTCATCTAAGGCTTAGTAGGGTAGAAATATGTATTTTCGAAGGCTTTCATGGCTGGGATTGATAGCTGTTGTGATTTTGGGGGGGGGGCTGCTTGGCCGCGTTCTGGAAGTTTTTCTTCCTGACGTTTCTCCAGACGCTGTGGCTGGCATCTTCAGAGGGCAAAGAGCTTAGGGAACTAGGACTTCTCTCTGTGCTCTGTGTTAAGTTTGCACTTGAATTTCAGTGCTAAAACTATGGAAACTAGAGATAGGCATGAAAAGGAAAAATAGCATTTCATTTCATTTTTTTCTCTAGTAGTTTCATTTCATTTTGTTTGTAATGAATTTTAAAGTAGTTTCATTACAAAACAAAACGAAATGAAACAAAACACTATGCTCCCCTGGGTCCTAAAGGACCAAAATAGCAGGGGAGGTTCCTCAAGTGATTCTAGGTAACCCCTGAAATTTGAAAAGGTTTGGAGGTCAGGGAGATGAGTTATAAAGCTCCAAAAGGGGTCCAGGTAGTTAATTGAGAGAGTGTGTGGTGCATGCACCAGCAATTTAGCAGTTAATTTAATCAGCAGCTTAACTCCTATTAATTCCCAAATTGCTGGCACTTTGGTGCCAAAATATGGCTGGGATCAGTATTTTCAAGGGATCAGTATTTTTGAAAATACTGATCTCAGCCATATTTTAGCACCAAAGTGGCATGGGTATCTTGCTCAAGCAATTCTAGGTAACCCCCTGAAATTTGGAAAGGTTTGGGAGTCAAGGAACTGAGTTATGAAGCTCCAAGGGGGGTGCCCCTAGGGGGAAAAATATTTCTATTGGAATCGGAAGCCAAGCCATGCCAACGTTCCAATTTCAAACAGAAAGATTTTTTTCCTAGGGGCACCTCCTTTGGACCTTCATAACTCAGCTCCCTGACTCCCCAAACCTTTCTAAATTCAGGGTCTTTCAGAAAAACAGCTTGAGCTCCCCTGCCATTTCATTCTATGGGAGGGAAATAGCATTTTGTGACAAAATGAAAAAAAAAAACCACATCCTACCATTTTGTTAGGTAATAAAGTAATTTGTTGCCTAATGAAACAACAAAACAGTGTTTCATTTTTCAGTTCATGCTAACCTCTAGTGGAAGCTCTGAAAACATTGAAAGCACTGAAAATGTAGAACATGCATATCCTTTTAGTGAATAGTCATAAAAGGGACAGCATGTAGTAGCATATATTTAACAACAGAAAAATCTATAACACATGTATGACATTTTTGACACTTTGGATCTAGATTAGAGGTGAGGCCATTACAGTGAGCCTCTGCTCCAATATGGCCTTAACAATACCTGTGTCTTCTTTCACCTTTATTTTTTCCCTTTTCAGGCTTTCTTAATAAGCTATCGGTGACAAATTCACATCTAAACCCCATTCTCTTTCTCACTTTAGGCTTGGGCAGATGGGAGCTTTGGGTCATTAAACCAAGAGTATTTAATGACTCCTGACACTAGCTAATTTGCCTTTGATAACTGTTGAAAGGTATCATAGAAAGGGAGGCATGCATAAGTCCACTAATATTCAAGGCAGAACTCGGGTGTCATGATCTGTTCAAGGGGAGGAAGTAGGAGAGTGGTTGAGAGGAAGATGGGTCCATTGCAACATGCATATATATTACCCATGACATACTCTGTTGGGGAGATCATTGACATGTAGAGCCGATGGTCTATCTAAGCTGAGTTGTTAAATATCTTGATGATGAGCAGAAGTCTTGAGTAGTTTCTTTCTTCCATTTTCTAAATGTCACCTCACCTTACCTAGCTTCTCACCTATTAGAGACAACAGCCTATGCCAGTGATGGTGAACCTTTTAGAGACCAAGTGCCCAAACTGCGATTCACAACCCATTAATTTTTCGCCAAGTGCCAATACAGCAATTTAACCTGAATACAGGGGGCTGCAAAGGGGCAATGTTGGATGCCCGCTGAAAGGGCTCTGAATGCCACCTTTGGCACCCGTGCCATAGGTTCGCCAACACTGGCCTATGCTGACAACAGAACTAGGAGATGAAAAAGTGACAGACCAGATTTGTTTTGTTTAGTGTTCATCCATAATGAATTGAAGAATTTCTCCTGCATACACAGTTGTGATCTCTAAAAGAAACAAGTTGAAGATGAAATTGCTTTATGCAATCATAACAAATTATTGAATCATCCATAAGATATTACCATACTGTCTAAGTCCTATCACTGTCTGCAAATAAGAGAAGGGAACAATGTGTAGCCTGCACACTGTAATTAAAATTATAAACCGCCCAGAGACTACTTGTAGTGGTATGGGGCGGTATATAAGCAGAACACTTTGCTTTAGTGGGGAACTAAATACCGAGGGTGGGGGATGGACATTTTGTTGAATACTGCAAGGAAGAGGAATAGATCTCTCTCATCACAACAACAGTATAGAAAAACTAATGGGATGATGATGATGTGTCAAGTCAATCCTGACTTATACAAGCTTTTTCAGGAGTTTTCAGGCACAGAATACTCAGTATTTACCATTCCCTTCTTCTGGGGGGGAGGGAGACCTGGGGTTGTGTTGCTTGCCAAGGCCACACAGGCTGGCTCTACTTGTGGGGAGCAAATTGGGGTATCAAACTCCCAACCTCTGTCTCCTCAGCCAGATACCTAAATCACTGAACTCTCCAGCCAGCACCACAGTATCCATACATCAACATGTATGTCAACTGTACACATTCTTTCAGTTAAGATGGTGATAATCTGAGAGCTGCATAGCCTATGGCTCAACTGGTCCAGCCCCTGTCAAGGAAATACATTGGGGAGTTGAACTCACCCACCTCTGGCTCCACAGCCAGAGACGTAAATCACTGAACTATCCAACCAGCACCACACAGATAACTATATGAGAAGTTTCTAAATTCTCCCTTTAGATTCCTCCAAATATTTGTCTGTGGATTTGGGCTTGGGTTTAATCTGGTTAGGACACCAGAGCCAAGATTTTCACACAAGTTGGGAAAACTATAGTAGCATCTCTAATGTGGAACACAACATTTTAAAGCAGACACCTGATTAAGAAACAAGTACTTTTTTCTTCGCAGTGCAATATACGTGGATGATAAAGCTCCAGTTTTTTGTCTGAAGTGATGAAGCAAAAGGGCTATGTTGTGGGTGATTTCAGGTGAAATCAAAAATTTCTTTCTTTGGGGCAAGGAAGAGCAAAAAGTGCACTTCCCATATATCTAAACTTAACAACCAGTAGTTGAACCTTCTCATTGATTTCCGACAATAGCCAAGAACCCACTCAACTGCAAGTGTTTTCAACCTGGTGCATGAAATAAAACTGAAACATATTCTGTTTCCTTAGGGCTGCTTGGCCACTGAACGGAACTAGTCGATGCTGCTTGAATGAAATAAAATATCAAGAAATTGAGCCATTGTGTTGTTGACTATTGCCTTTTTTTCACAGATTGTACAATAAAATCACCCTGTGGGAGAAGAGAAAAATTCAGCAGGACCCATCAGTTCGTAATTCTGACCTGAAGTGGATTAAATGGCAACATCGAAAAGGACGTTAAGTTAATGTGCCTGTCACTGCAATATCTGTCAGTTGGAGATGGCCTGAGCAGCAGAAATGTGTCCTGACAACGGGAAAAGCCCCGGCAAGCAAATTGGAAATTGATCTGCCCATTTTACATGCTTGGAGTAAAGAAGCTGAGAAAAGCAAGTTTATTGGCAGCAGGGAAGATGGGTGGAGTGCAAAGGACGTAGATTTGATTTTACCTGGGAGGTGAGGTTTTTGGTGACACTCTGAAAGGAGACAATAACACCAGCAGGGCACACTGACGCTTGTACTTGATATACAAAAGCACGGTACTCTAGAAATCCTTCCAAGAGCAAGGAGGCAATCCAGCCTTCAATAACTTGGCAGAGGTCCTCAGACAGAAAGCAGATAAGGTTCTAAAACCTCTGAGGAATCCCAATCCCTCCCTTCGGAGAGGTAGAGGAGGTTGGATGATCTGCATTTTGTTTGGTTTTGTCATTCTCCACCCCATTCAGAAGCTTCTAGCTAATCTCCATTTAGGGAACACTTATTCGTGGCCATAAAATAAAAGATGCCTTGCACCTCCCACTAGACTACAATTAATGAATCATTTGAGTTTTAGCAACCACACATGCTGGCTTTGGTAGACTTGTGTGGGGTCATGGTGGACATTGAAATGAAAGAACTGCAAACAAAAGCAGAGTGGCTTTTCCTTAGAGAATGCTTCAGGGACAGAAAAAACTATACAGAAGCATATACCAGCCATATCCATCAGGGAGAGTGAGCTCATACTCAGGGGAAGGACTTTGACCTTTTCTCATGCTGCTGTGTACCTAAATTATTGGATTGATAGGGCTCAAATTAACATAATATAATAACCCTAGACTACCCTTGCAGATAGGGACAGGAATACCTTGATTTCTGCCCAGTGCTAGCTAAGAAATATTGTGGGCTCCCGTAAGAGTTGGTTGGGGGTCCCCACAGACCCCCCCCAGCCCTTGGGGAAGAGGCAACAACAGCTCCACCTGGCCAGAGGATTTTCCCTGTGTTCTACCCCTGATTGGGGGGGCCGGGCCCCTTGGCGGTGGCTTCTGCTTGCCTCACACTAATTCCTTTCCTTGTTTGGCCTTCCTCCTGTCACAGGAAAACAGATAAGACTTCAACAATGAGACAATAAAGAAACTCTTAACTTCATTTGCATCTGAACAGTCTGTCTTTAGGGACCTTTCTGGGATGTCAATGTAGCAGTAACCATTCCAATTGTTCCTTCCTTGTCCGATTTTAAAGACAGTGTTGCCTCTTTGCTCTGTGCCTTTCTCTCTTTTAATCTCCCAGGAGGAAAAGTCCATCACAGGTTACAAACCATGATGGAGTTGTGTAATCTCCAGGCTTTAAACCAGGGTACTTCAAGGGCCAGATGCAGGGGAGTGGCGTTGGGAGACAAATGTCCAGTCTCATGCACTCCCAAACGCATTTGGTGGGGCCACTGTGAGATATAGGAAGCTGGACTAGATGGGCCTTTGGCCTGATCCAGCATGGCTCTTCTTATGTTCTTATGTTCTTATGAGTTAGTGTAATCTGGAGAGTCTGCTGGAAGCAGTCAGTGAGTCTGTTGAAGTCTGTTGCTCAAAGCAGTAATGTTTGTTCAGTGTGCTGTTTTTGGTCTCTTCAACTGTAAATAGCTGAAACCAGAGTAAATTCTTGAGACTCTAAGTACCGGTTGATGAAGACTGAAGTTATTCTGCTCTGTGAGTCCCTGCATTCTTGCAGTGTAACAAGAGGAGTCTAACAAAAAAAATCAAAATTCAAAACTCTGCAACTAGAATCACATTTCCCAGCCAAAGAAAACCTTCAAATATATCTCATCAAGTCAATTTAAAATTAGTTATAGCTATGTGGATTTTTACAAAGGGCAAAAATGTCCATGCAGACGTGTTACACATTTTCATCTCTTGTCTCCATGGATTCAGCTGTTAGCGGGAAGCAATTCCTTACAAAGATCACGAAATTTTCTCTGTGGCACTATGGATGGGAACATGGGGATACCTCCCTGGTCTACTATGCAGGCAGCTGGACTTAGTTTGAAATTATTTTAAATGTCTTCCACTACATGGCCATTCATTTAATTCATTTGTTTAAAATATTTTACCCTGCCTTTCTCTTTAAAATGACCCAAGGCAGTCTTCTTATGCAATGGTATGAACCAATAATTATTTGCGTTCAAGAAATATGGTTCCACAAAGGATAGAAGGATAATCAGAAAATTCATCAAAAGCACCAGGCTGCAACATGACTAGCTGGGAAAAAGTATATGTTTACATAGAATTGGTACAAGTGCCTTTTCCCAAGCCGCCTTTTGTCATAAACATAAATGGAATGCGGTGGCACCCTGATACCTACATGCATTTGTTCAGTGTCTGCTTTTCCCTTAAGAGTTCAATAAGCAAAAATGAGCTTTTGCTTCTTTTCCTACAGGAAAAAAAATCAACTTTTATTTAGAACCAAATTGCATTTTTTTCCTCCTGTATAAGGGAAGTCATTAGCCTTTGCCTAATCATCACCTCTAGAGATAATTAAAACCAATCCTGTGAAATCCCTGCTAATATAGTAAGCTCTCGAAAAATAATACAGAGAAAGAAATGGTACTTGGCTTCCCAGATAGAGTGATTTCCCCAGAGAATATATGAATTTATGAAAACTTTATAAACTCTGGTCCTGGAACAGGGTGACTTTGAAATTGGTAGTTTGCATTAGCTTTGCAACAGTCCAAAAACAGTACATTGCAAAGATTATTATTTAATGGGTGTCTGGTAAATGATAAGTTATAAGTAAGATAGTTCACTATATTAAGATGCATGTTCTTAATGAAGAGTGCTGTGTACCCTCAAGTCATTTCTGACACTACGGTCCTTTTGAGGGGTTTTTATGGATAGAGGGCACTCAGGAGTGGTTTGCCATTCCCTTCTTCTGGGGGCATCCTGGGATAATGTGGCTTGTCCAAGGTCATATGGACTGGCTTTTCTGGGTTGCACCATGTGGAGTTCAACTCCTGACCTCTAGGTCCACATCCAAATACCGGTGCCTATTTCACTGAACTATCCTGCCAGCTAAAGATAAGATAAGATAAGATAAGATAAAATAAGATAAATGTTTATTAGTCCCACATCATGGAAAAATACTTGCTACATAGCTCCCAGTATAAAGAACAAGCAAGGAGGGTAGGTGCACCAAAAGTGTAAAGTGAGAAGGGAAAAAATAGATAATAGAGATTAGATAAAAGAAAATAAAAAAACATCCAATGTACAAATATACACTATCAAGTTTGGATATAAAAAAATTAAATGTGAAAAGAAGAAGAAGAAAGAAACTACAATATACCCCCATATGAATAGTAGGTTAGGGAAAAAAAAGGAAGGTAAATTGATCGTAGTGTGAAGTCTTCCATTATAAATACTTCAATATTTATTTCTGTTTTCAGTCCCAACTCCCATTTTAAAAATGAGCACACCAGTCACCATTGGGTTATTATGGAAAGGTTCTCCCTGTTTCCCCTAAAGACTGCCTTGAACCTCTGAGAATTGTAGGTTTTCTCCAAGCCCAGTGATATCCCCTAGGAATATCCATGAATAAGAGTCTTGTGGTGTAGTGTTTAAACTGCAGTACTGCAATCAAGACTGTGTTTACAATCTGAGTTCATTCCCAAAGGGGTCAGGTAGTCAGCTCAAGGTTGATCCAACCTTCCCTCCATCAGTACCCAGCTTGGTGGGTGACCAAAGTGTAGCATCCATAACTAAACTGTAAATTGTAAACTGCCCAGAAAACAATGGATTGTCCTAAAAGCAATGGTATTGGGTAGTACAGAAGATGCATACTGTTGAGAGAGAGAATATTTATTTACAGTCCTTAGACCAGTTACACATAAATATAAAACCATGGATTAAAAAATACAATTAAAACATGTTAGCATGCATATTGCTGGTTGGCATTTAACTTCCGTAGTCGAAGTATCATCACACAGAATCTGGCCACTTGACAGGAGATCTTCGTGTCTACATCTGAAAGAAGGAACTCAAGTCTTTTTCCCTCTGAGCATCCAGGGATTCTTTCCATTAGTGGGATAATAATCTCTTTGCATGCTGCTTCATACTATGGACAGGTGAAGAACATGTGCCCAATGGTCTCAATCTCCCTCAGGGGGCAGGAACAGAGCCTTTCAGCAAAAGGGGTATTTTTATACTTCCCTTCCAGTACAGCAGAGGGGAGGGCCAAACACCTTGACAGTGTAAAGGCTCTTCTAGATCCTTTAGCTTCCAGAGTTGTTAAATATTTGACTGGTTCCATAAGGTTTTTAACGAAACTCCTAACTGCCATATTTTGAATACTAGTAAGGTCTGTTTGGTACTCAATACAGACTGCAAGCTGCCCAGTCTGTCCATTACAACAGCTAAGAAATCGAGCAAATGGGCTAGCTTTCCTTGACTAGGTACTGTATAGATATATTTATTTCTTTTTGCATAGCCGATCCTATCCAGTGCTATGCTGGAGCTGTGTATCTCTGTGGCAAATACCCCTGGTGTTTGTCAGTTCCGCTCTGTGATTTTATGAGGTTTGAAAGGTTTCATGATCAACAGCTTCCATCATTCCATGTAGTACTTGCTTCCATTATTTATGAGAGCTTGGCAACGCATCATGTTGGCTCATGCTACAAAACTGTAAATAATCTACTCTAACATGAAAAATGTACAACATGGAATCAAGCAAGTACAAAAGTATATTTGCTCCTGTGAAGAAAACCTAGCGGGCTGCTATTTGAAAAGGCATCAAAATAAAGGAAGATGTGTGATCGTATCTAGTTTTGGGGATGAGAACTAGAGTTTTACAACCAGTAAGTACTCTGAGGATCTATCACGCTGGCAGTGCTTAAATTTTTAAATGTCTGGTAGATATGCTTAAGAATGCCAACATAAAGTAAAAAGAGGCCCAAATGGGGGAAAAATGCAACCATAAGTACTTGAAGTAACCACAAGGTTGCATTCATACAAGCCAAAGCTCCTAAAGTATACCTTGTAAGAGGCCACATAGTATTACCTTCCGATACTGAGTAAATATTTTAAGGGAAAGGACAATGCAAATCAAAATATTGAAGGCCTAAATCTGAAAACTGCTCAATAGCGCAGTAGTTTAGGTCTCTGGCCTTAAAGCCAGAGGTTGGTGAGTTCGATTCCCCATTGTGTCTCCTTGACAGGAGCTGGGCTGGATGATGCACGGGGGGGGGGGATCTTTCAGCTATGCAGTTCTCGGATTATCATCAAAGCTGAAACAAAGCCACCCACTTTATACAGTTTACACACATGTTGATTTGCCATTGCCCAGTTCATTCAGTGGCTGGAATCCTGTCCACATGTCATCAGCTGCAGAAAATTTTCTAAAATTAAAAAGACATTGAGTTCCAGAACTTGCCAAACACAGACAAAGGTGCCAGGGCTGCCCTAAAATCCCTTTTGTTGTGTTCATTCATTCATTCATTCATTCATTCATTCATTCATTCATTCATTCATTCATTCATTCATTCATTCATTCATTATATCTATATCCTGCACATCTGGCCAATGGCCACTCATGTTGGACGTCATGGATGGGCAAAGTCTTTAATGTCTGAAAATCACTGTCACTTGAATGACGTAAACATGGGTGATTTTCAGAAATTAAAAATTCCACCCATATTGGACAGCCCCCAATAGCTTCTCCGGAATGAAAGGGATTCCATGGGAGTTTCAGGATCTTCCTGAGAGGATGATATTAAATATTTAAATATTCACAGTATTATATTTATACTCCACCCATCTGGCCTAAAAGGCCACTCTGGATGTCTCAGATTTTTTTGTTATTGTTATTTCTGAACAATCACCACTTCCTCTAGCATCATCACGCTTATGTGGCATACATGGTTTCAACACAGTCTCCTGTAACCATACTTGGAGAAAGGAATTTTAATTCACAAAATCTCACATTAACCTCTAAAGTCCAACCAACTTTAACTCTTCTTTTTTCCTTCTAATTTTGCTAAGCACATTTTGCCGTGTTCCTTTTCCCCCCAACACCTATTCCACCTCTTTCCTGCTCTCTCTTCTAGAGATGGGCACGAAATGGGAAAATAGTGTTTCGTTTCGTTTCATTACTAATTTTGTTTTGTTTCATTACTAACAAATTTTAATAGAATTTTCATAAAAAATGACATGAGCAATATAACGATTTGGAAGCTGCTGTGACCCAGATGGGTTTTTGTTTTTGTTTTTTTGTTTTTTGTTGTTGTTTTGTTGTTGTTTTGGACAGGTTCTGTGGGGAGGGCGGTGCCTTTCCTCCTCACAGCCCAACCTGTCAAAAAATCAGCTGGGTGGTGGTGGCAGGGCGAGAACTGGAGAGCGGAGCAGGGTTTTGAATTTGGTGCCATCTGCTCCACTCTCCAGTTCTACTCACTGCCACCCAGATGGGGTTTTTTGACAGGTCAGGCTGTGGGCAGGGGGGCTGCCCCCACTCCCCACAGCCCAACTTGTCAAAAAATCCACATGGGGGGGTTGGCAAGGGAAAATGGAGCATGCAGGGGTACATTCAAACCCTGCTCTATTCTCCCTTATCATCCCCTCCCCTGCCCCCAGGTGGTTTTTTTTTTGTTTTTTTGTTTTTTTTTGTTTTTTGTTTTTTTGTTTGTTTGTTTTATTTGTTTTTTTGGACAGGTCAGGCTATGGGGAGGGAAAAACTCACCTGGGAGGCAGGAGCAGCAAGGGAAAACGAATCATTTCATTTCAACAGTAAAAACTGGCATTCATTTCATTTTGTAATGAAATGCTGTCTGCCATTTTGTTATTTTGTGAAACACTTTGTAACCTTATGGCATGATGAAACAGTGTGTCGTTTTTCATTTTGTGCCCATCTCTATGTTCATAAACATACATACAACTAAGAAGACAGCATGATGTAATTGACAAGCAGATTTTATTTTTTTAAAATACACATAGGAAAAAAATTATCCACACAACATTTTGATATTTGCTACTAGGTTCACATGGAAAAATATATCATGTCAACAATACAGAACAAATTAGAGCAAGCTGTAAAAATCCTCTGATCTCCACCTGCTCATTAATATGCAAATTGTTATCTTAATTAAAATTCCACTTATGGAATGTTTTCCATGCCTCACTTCTAAGTATTTGGGGAAATCATTAAAATCATCAATTAGATTTGTGTTCTTGTTTCTGGTAGCTAATGCAAAAAAAATAAAATTAAACCAGGCAACAGTATTATAAAAGAACAAATGGAAGCAAAGGCAAAATAAGATGAAATGGTTTTAGTGTTTAACAAGCACTGTGATTAGGACTGTATGTTTCTGTGTGATGCTGACAAAATGCAACAGAGACAAATTGCATTTTACAGCTATAACAGAACTCTGAAGTAACTAGTTAAATAACTATTCATTGTATAATTATATTATTATTGTAACTTAATGAAGATAGCTTTTTATTCTTTTGCAGTGTACCTGTAACTTTTATGACTATATGAGTGTGGTCTCACTCTTCTTAAATTGTGGTGGAGGACTATCATGCAGTTGATCCTGGTTCATACTATGTTGTGGCTTTTGAGACTGTAATGGAGTGGGCTGGAGGAGGTTGCATTTTGCACCACATACCAATTATGCACAGTATTCATATGTTTTTGAAAGTAACTGAAAGCAACTTTTTAGTTATTTTTGAGAAATGGAATGAGCTAGTTTTTGAGATTGTAAGTGTAACTACTATGGAGGCCTTGGAACTATAACAAAGCGAGAAGAGAGTGCAGAGATAAGGCTCCCAAAAACAAGATGCTTTGGCAGGGCTAGACCTACCCAAATTCAGATGCTTCCCATTGAAGCCTTTCTCCTTGTTGAGCCATATGTAACAGTCTGTACAGTGTCTATCTCTCGGGGAGATCTCCCAGAATGGAGAATAATGGAGATTGTAGTTCCAAAACTCCTGTCCCTTTGTCTGCTATTCACAAGGAGCAAAATAAACTCCCATTAAGCATGACTATGTGTTTATAATTCTTGAGCTGAGAGTGACAATTACACTGAGAGGAAGCCCATGAAAATCCACAGAAGTGACATCTTGGTCATCTATTTCAATTGTTCAGTTGCCTCTAGGTCTGTCTTTCCCCAGCTCTTATTCCATTTCTCATCACTCTCTACGAAAATGTCTGTTGGCCATGTAGCTGGAGATAGTGGAAATGAGCTGCTATCGGAGGCCACTACAGTAATAACTTGGTTTAAGAGAGTTTTGCAAGAAAAGCAAACATCTATTCTAAATTTTGCCTTGATCAACAAGCAATCATGCAATACAAGTAACTGAAACAGGTCACAATGGTGGCTTTATTTATTTATTTAGTTAGTTAGTTAGTTAATTAGTTATTTAGTTATATCCTTCTGAGCAGGCGTTCAGAGGTGGGGATCAGTAGTTCAGCTCTGTGCTGGCTCCGGTCCTTCCTCTGAGATTGTGCCCAGCAAGTATGGCTGGGTGGTGACTTGTTCTTGTGGACTGCCCCAGGGGTCTCTACACCATGTTTAATATCTACATGAGGCCATTGACTGAGATCATTCAGAGATTTGGAGTCTGCTGTCATCAGTATGCTGATTATACACAACTCTATCTCTCCTTTTCCACCTCTGCAACAGGGGCTGTTTGGACCCTTGATTGCTGCATGGATGCAGTTCTGGAATAGACCAGGGCCAACAGGCTCGGATTCAACCTCCTTTTCATCATCTGCAGAGGAGGCGGTTCACTCCCTCGATCTGTGCCTGGAGGCCGTACTGGAATGGACCAGAGATAACCGGCTCAAGCTTAATCCGGAGAAGACGGAGGTTCTGTTCTTCGGGGCGCCCTCGTCTCGGTACAATGGCCCCCTCCCTAGTCTGGGGGGTATCTCCCTCCAGCCTACAGACAGGGCCAGGAATCTGGGCGTGGTCCTGGACTCGGCCCTCTCCCTGGAAGCCCAGGTGATGGCTGTCTCCAGGGCCACTTTTTTCCATCTCCGCAGGATCGCCCAGATCCGCCAGTACCTTGATGAGTCCTCCCTGAGGACAGTTGTGCAGGCCCTGGTGATCTCGAGGATCGACTATTGCAATGCCTTCTACGTGGGGTTGCCCTTGACCCTGGTCTGGAGGCTACAGCGGGTGCAAAATGCGGCGGCCAGGCTGGTGGTGGGTGCCCGCAGATATGAGCACATCACCCCAGTCCTGGCCTGCCTGCATTGGCTCCCCGTTGTCTTCCGGATCAGTTTCAAGGTCTTGGTTTTGATTTTCAAAGCCCTCCACGGCTTGGGACCAGAGTACCTGGCGGAGCGTATCTCCCAGAGGGCATCCGGATCCAGGCCCACGAGATTGTCGCAGGCGCGCTCACTGAGAGTGGCCACACCCAGAGAGGCGCGGAAAACGCGTACACGAAACAGCGCCTTTTCTGTCGTGGGGCCTTCACTCTGGAATCATCTCCCCAGTGAGCTGCGCCTGCTGGAGTCCCTGCCTGCCTTTAAGAAGGCCTTGAAGACCTTCCTTTTTAAAAAGGCCTTTGGTGACCTTATTAGTTAGGGGTTTTTTTTCTGCTTTCCTCTTTCCTCTCTCTTCTACCCGACTTGCCGCCATCTTGCCCTCCGTCACTTTATTGCTCGGAGGTCTCTCTACTTATTTTATGTGTTTTTATCATTGTTAGCCGCCCAGAGTTCCCGCCAGGGAAGCTGGGTGGGATATAAGCTTACAAATAAATAAATAATAAATAAATAAATAAGAAGACCGAGGTACTGCACTTGATCTTAGCCAAAAGGCCGAGAAGCGATTCACTCAAAAGACCCTATACCAAAACAAAAAAGGAGCAACATAGTACATGCGGTCCAATGCAGTTAGGAGTGTGCAGACCTCTACATTGGAGAAATTAAACAGCCATTAAACATCCTTCCTTAGTTCTCAAACCATTTCTAGTCATAGGGCAGCTAGTCAAGTATGTATAGGGCTACAAAATGCATTTTATTATTGTCACATTAAAAACACAGAGTAAAACCAAGTTTCATTCCATTCCATAAACCTTTAATGGCATTAAAGCAAAAGAAGTACACAAATAAAAACAGAGTAAAATCCAGTTATTAGTCCCAAGCAGAGCAGATTCTGC
Organism: Phrynocephalus versicolor; assembly: GCA_023846285.1. Taxonomy (NCBI): domain Eukaryota; kingdom Metazoa; phylum Chordata; class Lepidosauria; order Squamata; family Agamidae; genus Phrynocephalus; species Phrynocephalus versicolor. The sequence goes on from JAHTLZ010000016.1 coordinate 5,535,473, forward strand.
AGCCAGGTACATAAACCATGTTGTGCATGTGGACTTCTAGACAGCTTTTGTGAGTTTGGGCACTTTGTGTGCACTATGTACCATATGTGGTTTATGATATCCCAGAATGAATCATCTGAGTTTCCATGATTTCTTATGGGGAAAATTGCTTTGATATAAGAGTATTTTAGTTTACAACCTTGTTTCTGGAATGAATTGTGCTCATAAACCAAGGTATTACTGTTAGGGGTGGGCAATCTGTTTCGGAACCAGCACAGAGCTGAGCTCCAACGAGGAAGTAGGCTGTGATGTCATCTTTGCTCGCTCTGTGGTGCTGGCAAATCAGACAGGGGGGAGGGATGATGCCTGTTCCTGCACAGCTCCTGACCGGCCAGCACCACAGAGTGAGAAAATATGACATCACAGCCTGCTTCCTCGTTGGCGTTTAATCCTGTGTGAGCCCATTGGCTGTGTGTGTGTCAGAGGGTTCTGAGCACCACGGGGGGGGGGGCTCACATGGGTTGTTTCAGAGCCTACTGGTTCTGCCAAAAATTGCCTATCCATAATTACTGCACTTTGGAAAACTAGTCTCCTTTTTAAGTTCTAGACATATTTGTTGGAGATGATTGCCTCACATCTCATTAAAGTAAGGCTTTCTGTATTGCAGCGACTGGAGTTAACTGCTGGCACTTACTCACCGGCTGAGAAAGAGATAAAAATTAAAACCCATTGAGCATCATTGCTTTGTTACTGTCCTTCATTATGATTCTCAAAGCTGTTCAAATCCATAGTCAGAGAGAATGGGCCCAGGAGGTTCTTAATTGGCAAGGTCACTTTCAAAATGCCCCTAGTTCCCAAATGAAAGTGGTTGCTGTATCCGTGAAACACTTCACTGAATTAATATTAATTCATTTCAACCTGAGCCAAGAATAAAATAAATTATTATCATGCACTAGTGTCCTTTGCTTTGGTGCACATTTCAATTTGGAGATTGCTAGTGAACTATTATTCATTCATTCATTCATTCATTCATTCATTCATTCATTCATTCATTCATTCATTCATTCATTCATTCATTCATTTTTGTAGTTCTTGACCACCCAATTTTCCCTCAAGAACTCTGGGTGGGGTACAACAAATATAAAAACAATAAAAACAACAGTAAACTCAAAACAAACACAGAATCCGGCAAGAAAAAGGGCAGGGACAAACAAAACAACCAAACTAACAACATACAGTTGTACAAACAGTGATCACTGAAACTTTCCATGAAGAGACAGGTCTTCTCCTAAACTATTACCTGTTTTTAAAATGAAACACTAATGAATCATGGGCCATGTAAGAAAAGCAAGTATATCTTTCTCAGGGATTAGAAGTGAACATTAGGAGAACTGTGTGGAATCAGACCAAAAACCAATCTAATACAGCATTATTTTAATTCAATGGCCAATCAGGTATCTGAAGGTACCTTATTTTATCTGATTTAGGAGATTAAGCAGTCTTGGGCTGGATAGGAATTATTCTTTCATCAAAACCTGAAGACCCAAGACCAAGCAGACCTGACAACATTGAGCTACCTGCATCAATGGTCTTATTCAGCAGAAACCAGTGTCCTTTGTTCTAGAAACTCAGTAGCAGAGTATGCAAGTTCTATACACAGCCTTACCATCTCTGCGAATTTATATGTCCTGTCCCTAGTAGTAGATATGCTTCAGTTTGTTGACTATGGATTGGAGCCAGACTTGGCCATGGTCAGAGCAGATGGAACAAACTAGTAGGACTAAAGTCTGCCATGGCTCAGTTGTTCTAATGCTATCAAGGACTCACACTAGCTTTATTCAGACTGATGAAGCTGTTTGGATGAGCAGCGAAACTTTTCTGTCTCTCAAGAAAAAGAAGTCCGGTTGCCATGACTCAACTTCCAGAAAACTCTTAGCATAACTGATTTTGGATTCAGCTTTTTCTCTCACTCCTAGTAAGAACTCCGGTGGACTTGGTAAATCTGCTATCATTTCTCCCTTCCTTAGGATGGCTCCACCAGAAAGGAAATTGGTGGACCTGCAGATATCCTTGCCAGTCTCAGAATGAACATTATTTTCAGTTGAAGGCCATATTTAAATGTAGATGGTGTGACAGAGCACAGTGATTCCAGAGAACCGGGTGACAATAAGTGATATGCAAACTGTATAAAGGATTGGCACTTCCATTTGAAGTGTCAACAGCAAGCAAAGGAAAACATTGTAGTGCCAGAATGACAAATAACTAACCACTAGAAAAAAATCAACTCTATACCCTCACTAGAACCTAGAATGGCTTGGTTGAGGGTGTGACATCATGAGAAAATAACATCATAAAATAATTGAAAATAATTATCATGCACAACATGAGAAAATAATATTCACTTAAAAAGACAGTAATATTAGGAAAAGTTGAAGGCTGCGTAAAAAGGGGAGGACAGAACAAGTTATAGGATGATTTAATAAAGAAAACCAGGTCCATTCATCTGTAACACCTGAACAGGGATCTTTTGCAGTTCATTCATACTTCACTGTAAGTTAGAAGCAGCTTGATAGCACATTACATAGTTACTTATAGATCTATGTTATACACAAAAGAGATACAAGGGGCTTATAAATGAATACATTTTCATCTTGTTCATTTTTGTAAGCTGTAATCAATTTTATACAATTCTCACTCACATTGCATTTTAAACTCTGTTTTGCTATTCAACACATCCAAGCATTTTTCTGTTATTTCTAAGACCACCAACATTTTAAATAAATTAAATACAAAAGGCCTGTTTTGAAATCTTAAACAACACGGAAAACTATGAAGGAAATAAAGAGGGTTTTTTTTTTTTTTTGGTGATGAAAATCATAGAAAATCTCACATTTCCTCAAGGTTCTGCAGTTGGAAAGGCTACAGGGAGAACTTTCTTTTGTGGCTGATAGAAAAACAAAGTGAAAATCACAAAAGGTAGGAAGGCAGAGGAGGACAGAGAATCCTTCTCTGAGGTAACAGAGGAAACTATTAAATGTATTCACACTGTAATAGCTGTGTTTAGGTGATACTATTATTATGTTGTGATGCATTGAATTTTATTGAATTGTCACTGCTTTTATTAAATGTACGTACCTGCTGGTCAGTGACTGTAATAAAGTTTATCATACCGTATCATATCTGAGGTAAGTGTTTTTTAGAACTCAGTCACTCAAGAGAGATGGCATTACACTGAGGACTCCATCTTCCTTCAACCAGTAAACAATATTGATAATTTGATTTGAAATGATTGTTTCTTCTCAATGTGCTGCTAAATTAAATCTCCATTTTTTCCAAATAGGGAGATTGCTGTTTCTGGGTACTTCTGTTCAGCAGAGGAGCCTTTTTTGTTTGTTTGTTTTCTTTAAAAGAGAGTGAGAAAGTTAGTCCATTATGTTCTTGACATGTCCTGTCATGGTGATCCTCTGAATGAGCGGACTCCAAAATATTGCGGCCTCTTTTAGCAAGTCTGTTCATCTCATATGTGGTCTTCCTCTTTCCCTGATGTTTCCCACCTTTCCCAGCATTAGTGTCTTTTCCAGAGAATCCTATATTCTCAGGTTGTGTCCAAAGTAGGACAGCCTCAGTTACAGCATTTTTGCCTTTAGAGATATTTCAGACCTTATTTGATCTAGGATCCACATGTTTGTACTTCTGACAATCCAGGGTATCAACAAAGCATTCCTCCAGCATCACATTTAAACAAATCATTTTTCCCATGTCAGCTTTCTTAACTCTCCAACTTTCACATTCATATATGGTGATCTGAAATGCAAGAATGAGGATAATCTTGGCCTTGGTTTTAAATGACTCATCCTTGCACTTGACTATCATTTCTAGTTCCTGCACTGCTGCCATTCCTAATCCCAATCTTAATTTACTTGGCTACAGGCTACATTTGGATTGATTGAATCAAGTTATTTTTTAAAAAAAAATGTAACTGTTTCAGTTTCTTCATTTTGAATGTTAAAGTTCTGTAGTTTTCCTGTAATCATGATTTTTGTCTTCTTAACATTCAGCTGCTTTAACATTTTCTTCTTTCACTTCTGCTAAATGTAGTTCCAAGTCATTGCTTCTTTCTGCCAGAAACCAATTTTCTCTCCTCTTTGATAGAGTTATACTCCTGGTGGATGAAGGGAACAGAGTGAATGTTGCTTATCTTAATTTCAGTAAGTCCTTCAATAAGGTTGCCAATGATATACTTGCAAAGAAGTAAGTAGAATGTGAGATAGATAGGGCTATTAGGTGGACTTGTAATTGGTTGACTGATCTACCCAAAAGGTGATCAGAAATGGCTTCTCTTCAGCATGGAGTGCCCCAGGGTTCTGTTCTGGGCCTGGTACTATTCAATATCTTTATGAAATGAGCCTCGTGGAGCAGTGGTTAAATGCCTGTACTGCAGGTAAAACTGTGCTCACAACCTGGGGTTCAATTCCCAGTAGCCGGCTCATGGTTGACTCAGCCTTCGGTAAAATGAGTACCCAGCTTGCTGGGAGGTGGGCAATGTGTACCCTGCATAATTAAACTGTAAACCACCCAGAGACTACTTAATGTGGTATGGGACAGTATATAAGCAGAACACTTTGAATGACTTGGATGAAGGAATACAGAGTAGGCTGATTAAATTTGCAGATGATACCAAATTGGGAGGGGTTGCTAATTCCCTAGAGGATAGGATAAAAATCCAGAATGACCTTGACACATTAGAGTGCTGGGCAAAAGCTAACAGAACAAGTTTCAACAGGGAGAAATGTAGAGTCCTACACCTAGCATCTCCCGTCCCATTGCACAAATATAGGATGGGAGACACGTGGCTGAGAATAGTACATGTGAAAGGGAACTGAGACTCTGGGTGGATCAAAAATTGAACATGAGTCACCAGTGTGACGCAGCAGCCAAGAAAGCCAGTGTAATTCTTTGTTGCATCAACAGAAGCATAGTGTCTAGATCAAGGGAAGTGATAGTACCACTCGATTCACCTCTGGTCAGACCCCACCTGGAGTATTGCATCCAGTTCTAAGCAAACCTTAATTTTAAAAAGATGTTGACAACCAGGATGGCTAAGATCTGGAAGAAATGTCTTACAAGATGCAGCATAGGGAGCTGGGAAAGAAGGCTGAGAGGGGATATGATAGCTATGTTTAAATATTTGAAAGGATGTCATATTGAAGAGGGGACTGTTTTTTTCCCATGGCTTCAGAGACCAAGACTCAGGGCAATGGTTTCAAACTAAAGGAAGAGATTCCATTTGAACATTAAGAAGAACTTCCTGATGGGACTGGTTTGTTTTCCATGGCTTCAGAGGCTAGGACACAAGGCAATGGTCTCAAATTGCAGGAAAAGAGATTCAATTTAAACATTAGGAGGAACTTTATGATCGTTAGAGCTGTTCAGTAGTGGAATATGCTGCCACGGAGGGTGGCGGAGTCTCCTTCTTTGGAGGTTTTTAAGCAGAAGTTGGATGGCCATCTGTCGGGAGTACTGTGATGGGGTTTCCTGCATGTCAGGGGGTTGGACTGGATGGCCTGTGAGATCTCTTCCAATTCCATGATTCTACTATTCTTCCTTCATCATAAACTAGTGTGGTTTTCCATATTATATGCTGTTTGTACATATTGAACAGATAAGGGGTACATATTGAACAGATAAGGGGTAACATGCGCATTTGCCCATCTAGTCCAGGAAGCTGGACTAGATGGGCCTTTGGCCTGATCCAGCATGGCTCTTCTTATGTTCTTATGTTCTTATGCCTAGTAAGCCATTTTTCTCTCCATAATCTCCATTAGACATGAGCACGGAGTGACGAAATTGTCATTTCCGTTTTCGGTTATCGTTTCTGTTACGTAACGGAAACGGTAACAATAATTACGCCGCTCCAGTTCGAACCCGACCCGAAAAAAAGAAAAATTGGGTCGGTTTTTTCATTGTCGTTAATGGCATCGCGGCGATCGCACGATGCCAAGCAGCACAGAACAAAGGTTTTAAAAAGTAAAAATAAAAAAAAACCCCAACCCTGACTCCCGGCCAAAAAAGCAGGCGAAAATATGCCTGCCTGAGGACACTTACCAGAGGGGTGGTTTCTTGGGGGAGGTCCCCGGCCTTCCCCCCCTCTCCTGCCCTGGGCTGCTTGCACCAGGCCGGGGGGGGGCATCGTCGTCATCTGTCTCGCATGCCATGCGGTGGGGGGGATCCAAAATGGTGACCACAATTTTTCTTTAGAAATCGTGGTCAAAAAACACACCAAATCACCACAGAAACATGTGAAATTTATTTATTTTAAATGCCTGATTTTCAATAGTAGCAGCAGTGGGTTTTTTATAGCAATAAAACGTCGCATTTATTTTATTTTATTTTATTTTATTTTATTATTTTTTTAGACCTGCCCATTTGGGCTGGGCATGGGATGGGACCATGCAAATTTTTTGAACCATTCCACCAATGGCATGGCCAGGTTTTGACTGACACTTCTGGATGTGCCAGAGGGCATAAAAAGCCGAGGCACCTTCCAGAAGTCGCAGTCGGGTCTTGGATGTGGAGGGTGGAGGGCTGTGTGGCTGGCTGCTGCTGGCTGATTGGAGGGAGGCTGGAGGCTTTAGATTTAAGTTAGGCAGGCAGGGAGGGAACTGAATTTAGAAAATAATTTCTTTGATTCTCTGCAGCTTTGTCTGCTGAAGGGAATAGCAGTTTATTCTTTTTTTTCCCTCTGGCAGTTTGTGAGGATTTTTTTTTCTGATATGGGGTAAAGGGGGAGGTTCGACTGGGAGGAGGTGTGGATTTATTTCAAAAATATATTACATTGGGACATCAAATCGCGCTAAATCGTGGTGGAAATGACAAATGACAAAGAAATGATGAAATGACAAATTTTTGAAAAATTTTGCGACAAACAGAAACAACCCGAAATGGACCCGTTCCAACAAACGAAAGCTCGAAACGTCATTTTTTTCTGGTCATGCCATTGTCTAATCTCCATAACAATAGCTTCTTATCCACAATACAGATTATGGATCAGAACAATCAAATGCTGAGGCACTCCCATATCTTTTAGAATCCATAATTTTCATGATTCAGTCAGGTTTTGCTATATTCCATAAAGCAAAGTTTTCCTGTATTCCATAAAGCAGGCACTGAATTTCTTCTGAAATTAGTACTGTCTAACAGCTAGCAGATATTTTCAATGTGATCTTGTGATCCTCTTCCTTTTTTGAAATCCAGCTTGGACATCAGGCATTTCCCACTCCATATGAGATAAACATTTTTGTTACAGCACATTGAGCATCATTTTGCTTGTATGAAAGATTAAGGTAATGGCACTGTAGTTACTGCAGTTCTTGGCATCTCCTTACTGAGGGACTGTAATGTATATTGAGCATTTCCAGTCTGTGAGCCATTGTTTGCTTTCTGTATTTGTTGACATATTCTTGTTGGTTTTTTGACCAAGTCATTCTCTGTTTCTTAAAACAGATCTATCCATGTTCCATCTACCCTTGGTAATTTATTACTTCCTAATGCAAGCATGTCCAAAGTTTGGCCTAGGGGCCAAATGTGGCCCGTTTTAAAATTTTGAGTGGCCCGCAGCTTCTTCTCCTTGTCGGCTCAGCCTGTCACTCTTCCCTGCTGTCCGGCCCCTCCCCATGCAGGCTAGAGACATCAGCTTGCAGTTTTATGGTTTGTCTGCCCTCCCCGCCTCCGTCCAAGGGAGGGCAGCATATGCGAGCAGTGGTACATCTTGGGTGCGCACGGGCTGATTCCTGGGCCATGCAACAGCTGCTGGGCACTTGAGTGCCTCAAAACCAGAGCATTTTTGGTCGTTGCAGTTGCGTGTGGGCCAACACCCTTTCTCCTCCCTTCAGGCTGAATGGTCAGCCCCTACACATTTTCACCACACCAAATCTGGCCCTCCTTGCAAAAAGTTTGGACACCCCTGTCCTCCTAATCCTTTCAGAGCAGCTTTCTAGCACTGCAGGTTCTTCTTCATGGGCGTCTCTTTCTAAGGAATCTGTCATCCTTTTGTCCCTTTTATCCCGTTGTCTATAGTGATGCAGATTTTACATCCCTTCAAGTGAAACCTGATACCAACATACCTCAAGCTGATTCAAGTAAGAGACTGAAGCTACACTCTGCAGAAAAAACATGGAAAGAATCTGCAGTATTAGTGATTGAAAATGGTGTTCAGTCCTCTTTCTGCACCAGTTTATTAATTTTAGGCTTGTTTCAGATTGTACAGGACTTCCTATTTTCTTCCTATTTGTCTGACCAACTTTTCCCCACCTCTCCATTCATCACCACCCTTTGAGTCTCCCTGGGCCGCCTTATGGACTGATGGCTGGATCAATAGTTTAGGTTTCTGGCTCTGCAACCAAAGGTTGAGAGTTCAGTTCCCCAGGAGCAGGATTTGATGATCCATAGAATCTTTCCTAGATCTGCAGTTCTAGTATTGTTGTCTCCAATATCATGTCTTTTTTCTTCTTCTTCTTCATTGCACCTACATTCGCACATGCAGAAGTGTGCTTCTTTTTTTAAACCTGTAATTAAAATTGCACACCAAAAATCTGTGTCAACACCTTTTAAAAAAAATTAAAAGGGGGATGGGGCATGATGATCTCATCACATGAACCCCAGCATGCCCAGTCACAGTGTGCACACCCACCCATGCCAGATTAAAACAGAACAAAAAGACCTGAACTTGGACATGTGTCACAAACAAGATCATATCCTGCAGCTTACTCAGTGCAAATGTTCTTTCCCATTTATTGCAAAGGTATAGTCACAGACTGAGTTTCTATAGAATTTTACAGTGGTACCTTGTATAAAGGAATTAATTCGTTCCAAATGAAATTATGTTAAGCAAATTTTCCTTTATACAAATTCCCATAGGAATGCATTGAA
>JAHTLZ010000016.1:5544389-5570951 GCA_023846285.1 Phrynocephalus versicolor
AAATTCCCATAGGAATGCATTGAAAGCAGAGTAATCCCATTTTTATGTTGTACGGATTTTCCCCATAGGCAATTATGTTAAGCAAATTTCCCCTATCTCTGGAATTTTTTATGTTGTACAAATTTTCTGTTATACAAGCTGTCTGTTATACAAGGTACCACTGTATTTTGTTTTCAACTTCTAGCTATGATGGTTTCTGGACGTTTAAACACTTCTCCCCCTCTTTCTCCTAAGGCCTGTAGTGCTTACTTAACAAAGAGCCCAGTTTGACTCAAAAGCTTCCCTTTTTAATAAGGTTTTCATAATCCAATGAAAGTATTACCCATTCCCAATGTGACATTCTGTTTCATTGTCTGTAAGAGAATAAAGCAAAGCAAAATGTTCTGCTTATATACCGCCCCATACCACTTCAAGTAGTCTCTGGGTGGTTTTACAGTTTTAATTACAGTACACAGGCTACACATTGCCCCCCCCCCAGCAAGCTGAGTACTCATTTTACTGACCTCGGAAGGCTGGAAGGCTGAGTGAACCTTGAGCCTGCTACCTAGGATTGAATCCCAGGTCATGAGCACCATTTTACCTGCAGTACAGCCATTTAACCACTGTGTCTCAGGTCACAAAACATGTGAACAAAAACAAGAGCATGTTAAAGCTTTTGCATGATCTTGTTGTTTACTCACATACAAAGATTTTCCCTAACAATATATAATTGGTTCCTTCTCAAATCTGGGAGTCCAATGTGTTCAATGCTTTATCCCATTGAGATATGCCTATTGGCATTTGGCAGCAACCATAAAAATAATTCATAGCATGAGGCCATCTGGAACCTGGCAGGCTGCTGTGTAGGAGGCAATGATTTGTACTTGATCTTGAGAAGAAATTGCAGGAAAGCCTTTGCACTAATGTTAGCTGCCTGTCTTTCTAACTGGGGAATAAAATTAAGTTCTCATGAAAATTTGAGAGTGAAAATTAAAGGAGAGAAGGCTTAATCCAGAACTCTCATCTGCTAATTTTGATGATGTCATATATTCTGCATGCTTGAATACTTGATAGGTGCTTTATGCTAGGGATGGGCACCATACAAAAAATGAAATGAAACAAAATGAAACAAAATGGGGAAGCACTGTTTCATTACAAAGGAAATGAAACAACATTTTCCCTCTAGAATGAAATGATTTGTTTTAGAGCAAATGGCAGGAGAGCTTCCTCAAGCTCTTTTCTGAAAGCCCCCCAAATTTGGAAAGATTTGGGGATCAGGGAGCTGAGATTGAGGTTCCAAAGGGGGTGTCCCTAGGAAAAAAACTTCTAATTGGAACTGGAAGCTGATCGGGCCAATGATAGCACTGCCACCTGTTCCCATTGGATTCCAATTAGAAGGTTTTTTCCTAGGGGCACCCCATTTGATGCCTCATAATTCAGCTCCCTGATCCCCAAAATATTTCCAAATTTCAGGGGATTCTCTAAAATTGCTTTCTGAAGATATCCCTGCTACTTTGGTGACCCAAATTTCTCTTTCCCACCTACCCAGTGAGGACATCCTCTCCCCCCAAAGCCTAGAAAAACAATCAGATTCAAAACATTAAATCCAATTGTAGTCCCAACTAAAGTAGGCTTATAGACACGAAGTGGGCATGCTACAAGTAAGAGAAGTCCTGGTGAACTTTTATTGACCAAAACTCTGGCCTGAATTATGAGAAGCAACTTTGTTCAAGCTCAGATACTTGTTTCAGCTCATGAACAGAAGCTGTTATTTGGTACAAAGTCAGGTTCATTGCCACTCCTATTTGGGGCGGGGTTAATGTGGACAGGATGTCTTCAAAAGACACCAGAGACAGTCCACCTGCTCCTTGCATCAGCATCTGTTCACTTCTATCCCGAACACGAACAGCAGGACAAGTGAAAAGAGGGCAAGAAAACCATATGCAGAAAATAAGAAATCTGCTTCTTAAATTTATATGCAAGGGATGGAAGATAATAGCAGTTGGTGAATGTCTTAGCTTTTTTTAAAGGCTTCAGAATAATGGAGTTGGTTCTCACGTCATAGCTTGTACTTAGGGTGATAGCATATGCATGAAAAAGCGGTGCTTGGAAAAAGCAACAAGGACCAATTAGACAAAAGAAAGAGAAATCTGGAGGACTCTAATAGAAGAGAGAGAGAGAGAAGATGGGATAGGGGACAGGAGGGAGGTGAGCCTGAGAATGGATGCTTATATAACAGTGGTGGTGAACCTTTGGCACTCCAGATGTTTTGGACCACAACTCCCACAGTCCTTTGTTATTGACAATCTAGGCTCGGAATTCTGGGAGTTGTGGTCCAAAACAGCTAGAGTGCCAAAGGTTTGCCACCACTGTTATATAAAGAAAAGATATGCCGAGCGAGGTACAGTACATAATAGGATTTGGCCCTTCCAATCTCAAAACTAGTGAAAATAGACTCTGTAGACATTTGGTGGCTGGCAGGAAATACGGGCTGGGAACACACCAGCTGTCTGCTGATGAAGATGAAAAATTAAGGGGGGGAGGGAATAGATGAAAATAATAAGTCTGGGGTTGAATGGGTTCCCTTTAATGTACATCAAACAGTTTGTCAGAGCACACAAAACTACATGAATTTGCTGTTGAGCAGCGACAGGTCACTCATGTCAGCTCTACATTTCTCTTGATCGCCTGTCGAAATGACAGCAGGTATCTCACTCTAGTCTTCTGCCAACGTGAACCAAGTGTTACCATATTTTCTCCTAATGAGCTCATCAAGCTGGAGCACAAGTGGGGGTAGGGGTGTCAGTTATTCGTGTTTGTTTAGGTGTCCTGTATCATCCCATGTCTTAACTCTAACAAGCAGGCATCTTGTTATGAACCAAAAGCATTACACATGGTGTCTGAATGGCAGGCACCATTCTTTCAGTGAACCCTAACCAAAGGCTTCCAGAGTTTGATGGCCACTGAGAAAAAAAATTCTAGTTCCCTTTGACCACCTGGAAATAAAGAGGCGAGTCACGTTTGTGGAATTAAAATTGGGCCACAATTTATTGATACAAAATTCACTCATTTCAGCTGTTAAACATCCCTTAAACAAGGGGGCCTGATAGTGCAAGTGGATAATTTCGTGATTCCTAATATTATTAGAAGGGCACTGCCCATCTGTTCAGCACCCTCCCAAAACCTACGGTCTGGGCAGCCCTCAATCCTAGACTTTGAATACATTAATATCCAACATCTAATGTTCCTAATTTCCTAAACCATTTCTTAATTCATATTGAGGGCTACTGGCTTACTAGGGAATATTACTCAATAACTTTTACCTGATTTAAATTTACAGCTTGCACTACCCGCCAATTATGACTGATTATAAACCTACCTTTGGCCTTGAAGAGAATGGGATGGGCAAAAACACACTGCCACTTCAGTCCAATTTGAGTAGCAACCAAAAATCCCACCCGGTCCTTACTCAACCATCTAATCTCATTCTCTTATTTGGGAGGGAGCGTGGGAAGATGGCTGGATCAAAAAAGAGGCCTCTCGACACATGGTGAGGCCTTATAAAACTAACACCCCTGCAAGCAACCCATAGTGACGCCAGCCAGGGGCTTGGGCAACAAGGCCCCTCCCTGCACTATGGTAATTTGGAGCTGCCATTCTAAGCCCACTACCCTGCATTTCCAGCCTTTTCTCCTCCCCCTTTACCTCATTCACTCTGGACCAAACTAAACAATTAATTAAATAGTTGATTGTATATCCTTCCTGGATTGTGTGGCAGCTTTACATATGGGATTTGAGGAGGGGAGGGGAACATCAGGACAGAGACCAAGCCAGTGTGTGCACATAGAGTCACACTAGTATCACGGCAGGGACTCTTTTATTTACTGGGTAGGAACAGACAGAAGCCTATGAATGTGTTTTCATATCACGACATCATTTTGGCAAATGAATGCAAAGGCATACCATGCATTTTACTGTCCACTTTTTGGCTCTTAAATGGAACATAGGATAAAACCTTTAATGATCAGATGAAAATCCTCAGGACAAACATAATTCCCACCAAACCATGAGCCAATGGTATAACCAGAGTTTAGAACATTACTTTTTTATTGTAAGAAGGTTTAGAAAATAAAGAATCTAATTTTTCACCCAATAAGCTAATGTGAGAGTAAGTATAGACAGTACCATCTTCCTAGTCCTACATAAGAAGAGCCATGCTGGATCAAGCCAAAGGCCCATCTAGTCCAGCTTTCTGTATCTCACAGTGGCCCCACCAGATGCGTCTGGGAGCGCACGAGACTAGATATCTGTCTCCTGATACCACTCCCCTGCATCTGGTCCTTGAAGTACCTCAGTTTTAAGCTGGACATGGTTTATAACCTGTGATGGAATTTTCCTCCAGGAATCTGTCCAATCCCTTTTTGAAGGCATCAAGTCAGATGCTATGACCGCATCCTGTGGCAGGGAGTTCCACAGACTAACAATGCGCGTGTGGAAAAATATTTTTTTTGTCTGTTCGTACTCTCCCAGCCCTCATTTTGGGTGTATTTGCTTTTATCGTTATCCTGCTACCTTCAACTCTTCTCAGCATTCTTGTCTTTTTTTTTTTTTTTAGTACATGTTGTCCTATGATGTATCCAAAGTATGGCAGCCTCAGTTTCAGCATGTTTGCCTTCAGAGCAAGTTCAGGCTTGATTTGCTCTAAGACCCACTTGTTCATCTTTCTGGTAGTCCTGGGTATCCACAAAACTCTGCTCCAGCATTGCATTTTTTTCCTGTCAGCATTCTGCACTCTCCAGCTTTCACACCCATACACATTAATCAGCGGTAACGGTAATGCTCTTGGCCTTGGTCTCCAGTGACACATTCTTAATTGTGAGATTCTTTCCCATTTCTTTCATGGCTGTGTCTCAGTCTTCTGATTTCTTGACTGCGGTCTTGATTCATGTTTATTTAGGTTCTGGATTGATGATTGGACCAAGGTATACAAAATCTGTTTCAAAGATCACTTTCTTCCTTGTCAAAACTTAAAGATATGTAGTTCTTTTGTAGTCATGATTTTTTCTTCTCACTGTTCAACTGTAGTCCTGCTTTGGGACTTTCTTCTCTCCATTGTGGTTGGTGGGGTGAAAGCAAGTGTGGAGGGAGAGCAAAATCTGTTACTCACACACATAGGTATTTTCACCCAAACACATGAATGGACAGCCAAACAATTGCCCATACACAGAGAGACCTTCTGCATTTGGTATGGAAACTAACATGTATGGAATGACAGGGTATTGCCTGAATCTGAAGAATCTAAGAAGCTGACCACCCTCATGGATCATCTGCTACTGAGGTTGAGGCATCCATTAATGTAGGATGCAGAGGGAAATGACAGCTATTCTCCCTTTCCAAAGAGAGCTCCAGTGCTACAGACAAGAAGAGAAATATGTCTGACATAGGCATGGGTCTTTCTTTTTGGAATGGGTCTAGTTCCAAAACAAATCACAGCAGCACAGCTGCTGTTTGGAACTTGGACCCACCCTCTGAAATGAAATCACCTATTGACTTACCTTGCCTTACTTCGCAGGGGCTAAACTCTAACCAGGAAGTAGCCTCCGACATGTCATCAATCCTCGTCCCTGGTGCTGGCCAATCAGGAATTGTGCAGGGACATGCATTATCCCACCTGCTTGTCTGATTGGGTGATTTGATTTCGGAGAGTGGGACCAAGTTTTGAACAGCAGCTCTGCTGCCATGATCCATCTCGGAACTGGACCCATTCCAAAACAAAAGGCCATGCCTAGTCTGACACATTAGCTTCTTCTCCAACCTGCAGATGCATTCAGAAGCTTTCCTTCTTTTCTCCATGTCAATCTGTAGTATTATTTATTTATTTATTTGTCTCATTTCTATACCACCCAATTTCCAATATGGAACTCTGGGCGGTATACATGATAAAAACAGATGAAAACAATAGATAAAAACAATAGGTCAGGATGGAACAATGGGCGGTAAGTGGATAACAACAGCAGCCAGCAAGCAACCAAAAGGGGGGGGGGCTTAGGGTAGGTCGCCATATACCTCCCTGAATAGCAAGGTTTTCAATGCCTTTTGGAAGGTGGGCAGGGACGATGCAAGTCGCAGCTCACTAGGAAGATGGTTCCAAAGGGAGGGGCCCACAACAGAGAAGTCACAGTTGCAGGTGGCTGACCTCCGCGCCTCCCTAGGAGTGGGCACCCGCAGTGAGCGCAGCTGCGACATCCGAGTGGGTCTGGCCTCAGCTAACCTCTGGGAGATACGTTCCGACAGGTATTCCGGGTCCAAGCTGTGGAGGGTTTTGAAAACCAAAACCAAGACCTTGAACCTTATCCGGAGGGCCACGGGTAACCAGTGTAAGTGGGCCAGCACTGGGGTGATGTGCTCATAGCAACAAGCACCCACCACCGGTCTGGTCGCCACATTCTGGACCTGTTGGAGCCTCCGGACAAGGGTCAAGGGCAACTCCACGTAGAGTGCATTACAGTAATCAATCCTCAATATCACGAGGGCCTGCACGCAGTCCTTAGGGAGGACTGTAGGGGAGGTGGGTGGGGAGATTGTCACCTGCATGCTCTGAGTTCCTTGACAACAGGGGACATGTCTTCCAGAAAGGAGGACAGGGAAGTTATGAGCCTTGTCTTTCTTCTGCCTCTCCTTGGACTGCTGGACAGCTCAATGGCTTAGGTCTCCTTTGGAGAGGTTGGATTCTCCAGTCTAAAGGGGCTCTTCCAGCTCTACAGTTCAAAGTTGTTGTTGTTGGTGGTGGTGGTGGTGGTCGTCATCATCATCATCATCATCATCATATCATTAAAGCAAGCTTAGAACTGTTGGAGAGTTGTATTAAATATGATCCAGATTATTCCTCTGTCACCCTAGCCAATTCCAAGATTGTCTCCCATAGTATGGAAACCTTTCCCTTTGCCCACCACTGTTTTACACCATTTGGTCCCCTGTCCTGAAGGTTCCCTTTTATGCTACATTACATGTAACAGGAATGATGTAGACTGAAAAATGTTTACAGAGTACAAAAAAAATGCTCACGTAATAAATTCCCAGGTTCAGGGTTCCCCCCCCCCCCAGAAATTCCATCCAAGTAAACAACCAGAGTCCAAATGCTGGGCCTTCCTTAGCATTCTAAATTTCTAGCATGTGTGTTCCAAGCTGGACTATTAAACCTCTATGGTTTCTCTAGCAGGACCTAGCCAATGATTAGAAGTAGACAAAACAGTAATAATAGCAACAATGAAATATTTCAAGATGGCTGTTATGACTTTTTTCTGAATACTTTCATATCAGTTTATAATCCTTTTATTATTATTATTCCATTCATTGAATTGTCAGTTTAATGGTATTTTAAATGGCACCTACTAAAAATGTTCTTGGGGTGACTTACAGTACAAGAAAATTGATACATAAAATATAAACCACATAAAATTTAAATGTACCCTAAAAACCAGCAGTAGGAGTTTCAGAAGATATGATAAAATTCACAGCAGCATCACACATTTCAGACGTCTTAAATGTCCCAAGCCCAGTAGATCACTAAAAGAATTTAACATGAAAAGTCAAAAGGCCTGGGAGGATACAAAACTCTCCACTTGGTACTGCAAAGATCAGAGTATAGGTACTAGGTGAACAACTCCAGGGAGAGCATTTCATAACTACAGTGTCAATACTGGAAAGAACCTCTCTCTAACAGGCAATTGCCTCAACTCGGGGTGTAACTATGGTGGAGAAATTGAGGCGTTGCCCCAGGATACCAAAACTTAAGAGGATACTGAAATCTAAAGTTCAGCCTGCTAATGTGTTGGGTAAAGAATCAGGAACATCTCCCAACCTTACCTGTTCTCCTTGTCCCAGGTTCTAAAATGGCTAATTACAGCTCTGACCTCGACTCATTGGACAGAAGTACCTCAGAAGGTAACTTGTTAAGAAGACTTTTGAGTTTGAGTTCAATGTATATTTCATAGACTTATAGAACAGTGTACTAGTAAGCAGCCTGCAAGGCTATTGAGTTCAAACTCAGTGCAGGAATCCAAATCCAGATCTAACAGATGGTTGCCCAGTTTTCTCTTGTTGCCTCTAACATTGGAGGAATTCAATTTAATAGTCTGTTTTAATTTCGTGTTCTGCACTGTTGGATTTTAAAGTGTTAAACAAAAAATGAATGAATTAGGCCTGTTTAGTCTAAAGAAAAGAAGACTGAGGGGCTATATGGCATCACTTTACAAAAATTTGAAGCACTGTCACACAGAGAAGGGGCTTGATTTTTGATGAGAACATATGAACATAAGAAGAGCCATGCTGGATCAAGCCAAAGGCCCATCTAGTCCAGCTTCCTGTATCTCACAGTGGCCCACCAGATGCATTTGGGAGCGCATGAGACCAGATATCTGTCTCCTGATACCACTCCCCTGCATCTGGCCCTTGAAGTACCCTGGTTTTAAGCCTAGAGATTACACATCTCCATCATGGTTTGTCACCTGTGATGGACTTTTCCTCCAGGAATCTGTCCAATCCCCTTTTGAAGGCATCCAGGCCAGGTGCCATCACCACATCCTGTGGCAGGGAGTTCCACAGACTAACAACACACAGTTTGAGTGGATGTCCCCTCGTTCTGGTATTTTGTGAGAGGGAGATGAGTGTCCACTTTACTCATGTCCTGCATTATTTTGTACGTCTCAACCATATGTGCCTTTTTTCCTGACTAAAGGGCCCCAAATGTTTTAGCCTTTTCTCATAAGGGAGGTCCCCCAGGCCAGTAATCATTTTAGCCACTCTCCTCTGCATCTTTTTCAGTTCCACTATGTCTTTTTTGAGATGTGGTGACCAGAACTATATGCAATACTCCAGGTGCAGCCTTACCATCGTTTTGTACAATGACATTATAATGCTGGCTGTTTAATTTTCAATCCTCTTTCTGCATGGAATTGGCCTTCTTCACCGCTGCCACACATTGGGTAGACACCTTCATTGAGTTGTCCACCATCACACCAATATCTCTTTCCTGATCCAACATGGATAGCTCAGAGCCCATGAGTTGACAGATAAAGTTTTGATTTTTTTGCCCCAATAGGCATTAGTTTACATTTGGCTGTATTGAAATCCATTTGCCATTTCACAGCCCATTCCCCCAGTTTGGAGAAATCCTTCTGGAGTTCTTCACAATCTTCTCTGCTTTTTGCCACCCGGAAAAGTTTCATGTCATCTGCAAACTTGGCCACCTCACTGCTTATCTCTATCGCCAGGTCATTTATGAACAGATTGAAAAGCACCAGTCCCAGGACAGATCCCCAGGCCACACCGCTTTTCACCTCTCTACCCTAGATGATCAATGGGCTCAAGTTAAGAGAAGCCAGCTTACAGCTGAATATCATTTTTAAAAAAAACTTCCTAACTGTTCAAGCAGTATGGCATTGGAACGAATTATCTCAAGAGGTGGTGAGTGCTCCGGCACTGGAAGCATTCAAAAGAAATTTGGACAACCACACGGCAGATAGTCTTTAATTTGTATTCCTGCATGGACCCAGGGGTTGGACATGATAGCCTTCTAGGCCCCTTCCAACTTCACTGTACTATGATTATATGATCTTATTTTTCAATCATTTCATATGGCTGTATAATTTACCTTGAGATCCTGTGATATAGGGCAGATTATACATGCTGGAAGTCAAGCAAGCAGAAACAACTTTTGAGCTAAGTAGGTTGCCTCCTTTGATTATCAAGTTGTTTAGGATTCAGCGTATACAAGCTCTAGCCACTATAACTGTTCATGTCTTCTAAAGGACCAAATGTCAATGCCGCTTTTGGCAACCTGTCCCACAGAAATTAAGGATGTGATTGAGACAAATCAAGAATGAGTGTCAAACAGTCTCTGGAGCTGTGTGGAGCCTCAGGCAGCTGGTCTAGTCCCATAGCCTGTCCAGATGTGTATCAAAATCTACTCTAATTCCCCCTCAAAAAAAGGGAATTTGCATCCCCATGTGGAGTGATTGTCCACTATGTATTTCCACCTTTGTAAGCCAACAACCATTTCATCCTGAAAGCCAAAATGGTTTTTTTCCAACTACAAATGACCTTCTGATCATTACCGATACCACATGAAAAAGCTAGTGAACTTCCCTCAGAGGATCCTTGGCTATTAAAATGACCTCCAAGTTCTCAATACATACCCATCCCCATTTCAAAACTAGGAATCTGAATTTGTCTCTGAGATGGACTATCACAGAGACGACAAGGCAGTGGCATGATGTCCTATCATCCAATCTGTGCTAGCGATATAAAGACTGTCTTATTTGAGCTTTCTGAATGTTCAAAAGCAGGGATACAATAGGAGAAAGCACAGTAAGTATATCAAGCTATTAGTGATTTCTGTTTAGATTGAAGGACACATGCATGGCTAATACGTTTGATTGGGGTTGCTTTGGTGTATTCTTTCAATCCTCTGATCACTTTACTTTCAAGCCAAATAAGTGCAGATAATTCTAATATTCCTGTGTAGACTTGATTAACTTGTCAGGATCTGCCTAATTTACTTCCTGCAATTTAATCACTGAGCAAGAACAAAATGTGCTTCATTAAAGAGACACTTTACTTAGCTTAGTCCAAAAGCTTTGAGATAGAAAGAGAATATACAAATGGAAGCATTACTTCCACTTTGGATAAGCTAAGGCATCTGAGATATCATTTGGCTTTGTGATCATGCTTTAAGACTAAGCATTCTCATATGCACGTTTGTGTGTGACTTTGTGTTTCAGAAGATATACATCTTTCCTAATGGTTTTTCCCAGAGACATATTTATTCTACAAGATCCTGTTTTGACATATACAAAATCCTAGACTTGTGATGGCACCTTTCAAGGAGTATTATCTTCATGATGCCTTTCAAAGGAACTGTAGAAGGAGGTTTAACAGCACTTGATTGGTCAGAGTCATCTACAAGATGTTTTTTTTGAATATTTTTAAATTAAATTTTAAACTACATACAAACAACATAAGAAAATGAGAATAAAAAACTACAACAAACAATATAAGTGCACCCCCATCCCACAGGGCCACCCATGCATTCTTATTCGTTGCTCCATCTTCTATTCTTCTAGTAGTCTTCTTAAAGTTCTCTTCTCCAGAATTGTCGTGAGATATTCGTGGACTCTTTCCCTTTTCCTTCGACTAATACATAATCTAAAAATTTACCCCAGATATCGTAGAAAATGTCTTTTTTCATTTCTCCTCGTTTAACCTTTAAACTGCAGGACAGTTTATCGTTTATAGCTATATCCCAAAGTTCATTATACCAATCTTCCATCTTGAATTCTAGTTTTGACTTCCAATTTTTTGCTATGATTAATATAGCAGCTGTCATAAAATTTGCTATTAGTTCCTTTGTTGTAACATCATAATCTTTACTTGTTAACAATGATAATAATGCTATCTCTGGATTACAATCTATATCTATCTTAATCATATTACTTAGCTCTAAAAACACTTTTTCCCAAAACCTTTGGACTATTTCACATTCCCACCAAAGATGCAAGTAAGTACCAAGCTCTCTATCACATTTCCAACATATCTTAGAGTAAGCAGGATTCATTCTATTTAGTCTAACTGGGGTTAAATACCATCTAGAAACCAATTTAAAGTAGTTTTCTTTTATCCTGACCCATAATGATCTCAAAATTCTCATATTCCAAATTTTCTTCCAGTCTTCTTTCTCTATCTGTACATTAAGATCTTGGTTCCAGACTTCTCTCAAGGTATTTAACTCCTTCATTTCTAATGATTCCCCTAGTATTTTATATATTTTACGTGTTATTCCTTTCTCTGAATTTTCCTGTTCAGACTCAAGATGTTGATCAGATGAAAGAGCCAATGAAGGAGCACCCAGTTTTTCTAGCTGGACCTAGAGGTGCAGACATTCCCATGACTCCATGTGCCCTCATTTGTGTCCATTAACTTGTAAATCTGAATGAAGCATTATAAAGGTGCCATAAATCTCCAGTGCTTTATCAAAAAGAAAAAGGTAACATTTGCCACACTATCCCCCTCCAATCTTTTTAACAAAACCTGCAACAGTAAAAATGAAATATTCACTCATAGGCCAACAGAGTCTTCAGATCATTGCACTTAAAAAAAAACATATGTTTCATACAGCAGCATTTAGTACTATGCAAATTTTGGCAAGTTGCACCTAATTTGCTGAGAGAATTCAGCCTGGTTGTTGCAGCAATTATGCGTGCAAGTTTGATTAACTATGTCTCTCATATTTCAAACTTTATTAAAAGATCCCATGCCTCCCCCCCTTCCCAATCCCACTGAGATTTTAAAGAAGGAAAGGCAGTGATTAAGAAGTAACAGGTATTGGAAACTCAGTTGCTTAATTGAAAAAGTTTATATGATTTCTTAATAATATGATCAGCATGTTGCCAGCTGAATCTGAGTGACTTGTTTAACAAAACCAAATGAAGGCTTCAGCATGCACATGGTCTTACACAAACACATTAAGAAATAATAGTCTTTGAGGTGTCACCACGTACGTGTGTGTGTGTGTGTGTGTGTGTGTGTGATTTTTATTTTTATTTCTATTTTGCTTTTATCTATAATATTAAGGGGTGTGTATGTATACCTATGAACAAGAAAGCCATGATTGGCAAAGAAGGTGCATTTGCAAGTGGATGAAAACCAGGTGAATGTACAACAAATTTTTGGAATGACATGTTAGGAGAGAAGATGAAGAGGTCAGATATTTATAGCACTTTAGGAGGACACTTAGGAATGAAAACATAAGAGACACTTTGGGCTATTTTTTTTTTTACACATCCATAAGTAAACATGCAAAGAGCATAATATATAACTGGAGTTAATTAACTACTTGTGTGGTAGATGCACAAACAGGCACCGGCACCTAATAAACCAACATGATTCTGGCCAAGGTAACAGGGAGCGAAAATGAGGTTGAATGTTTAGTACACAGGTCTGTCATTCAATATTGTGGCAAATAATAACTATAACCAAAGGTCCATGTGCTAGAATGTGATTAAGTGCACATAGCAGGCATGCAATGAGGCAAAATAGGACATAGCCCAAAACAGAAATGGAAGTCTTGAATCAGCACCAATATGCTGCTGGTGATGATATCACTTGCATTGCACAGGCAGAATTCACACAATGGGAGTTTGCCCAAGGAGTGTACATACTTTATCATCTTATATTTATCTTGTAAGAGCCCCGTGGCACAGGGGTTAAATGCCTGTACTGCAGCTAAAACTGTGCTCATGACCTGGAGTTCAATCCCAGGTAGCTAACTTATGGTTGAGTCCTCCTTTTATCCTTCTGAGGTCAGTAAAATGAGTACCCAGCCTGTTGGGGGGGGATGTATAGCCTGCATAATTAAATTGTAAACCGCCCAGAGATTGCTTGAAGCGTTATGGGGCGGTATATAAGCAGAGCACTTTGCTTTTTTGCTTTTTATTCATAGCTCCCTGGTGGAGAGAGTCATGATCAGGGCAGCATGCAGGTAAAAGATAAAGTTGTCATGGCCCTTTAACACAAGAATGATGCTATCAAGCTGTCAATAATTTGACACTGCAGCCATTGGCCAGTTGATAACCTATCTGCCATGTAGACTCAGCTGTGAGAGTGCTAGGTGTGGTTTCTAGGATAGAAGCCAGAGACTGTTTAAAAAGATAGCAGTTCTAGACCCAAATGGATTTTTAAAATGTTGAGATACACTACACTTGATCTTAGCCAAAAGGCCGAGAAGCGATACATTAATATATACAATACATTAAGAAGCCTTGAACTCTATTTAGTCCCTTAAAGATAGCCTGGAACTAATCTATGAAGCCCATTTCTGCCATCTCCCTCTGAAGTCCCTCTTTGCCTATTATCTTTATCTTGAACTGGGTCATGACTTTTGTCACCATGACTTTAGAGCAGGCCTGCCCAACACGTCGACCACGGGTGACCAGTTGCCGGCAGTGCCTTCAGAGGTCGCCCAGCAGGTCCCTGTGTGGGGGGGGGGGAATTCCTCCCCCAACTCATGCGCCGGCAAAGCAACTGGGAGCCCGTGTTGCGTTACGGATCACACGGACACAGAGTTTTGGGGTGCAATCTCGGGTGCTCAGGCAGCATTCTCTATCTGGACTCCATGAATGTCTGTGTGTATGAATGAATGTGTGGAGGCATGCGTGTGTGAGAGAGTGTGATGATGATTCCTACTGCCTGAGCGACCAGTCTTTATTAAGAGAGAACAACAATAGATACAGCAGGACATTCCTCGGTGGGAGGAGAATGCAAGCCTTATCTGTGAGACGATACTCAGTAAACAGGTATACAAAGGCAGGGGAAATAGATTCCATAGGTGGGGGGGGATGCTCCCTAGCTAGTGAGGCATTATTGATAAGGACGGAAAGGGCTTTCTGGGCCTGAGCAGATGTATCCTGATATCCTGTTTTCCTGGCCTCCTGTTTTGCTCTGGCCTTCTTGCCTACATCAGCACATTCTGGTATCTGCTTGGTCCTGGGGACTGCTGGGAAATAACATGTCAAGCAGCCCTCCTAGGCCTTCAGTTTCCTTTGTGTGCACTTTGTGCTCTGCCCATTTCTTGGGGTACAGAGCTATCGGGGTATGAAATCCCCACAAGCCCAGGTCTGGCACTGAGCTCACTCACCCTCTCTAGCCTAGGCTGGAGTCTGCTGCTGGAGCTGCCACTGCCACCCCTGCCCCGTCCCCCACTGCTGACATCACTGCCGCCGCCACCACTGCCATCACCCCCATCCCTGCCCCCACCCCGCCCCCGCCACACCTGCCATCGTTCCTGCTGCTGCCTCCCTCCCGCTGCCAACCCCACCACCGCCATGTCCCTGCCATCACCACCGCCCCCACCCCAAAATTGCCTTCTGTCCCTGCCCACGACCTCCGTTGCTGACATCTTTCTTTCCTTCCCCCCTTAAATCTGCCAACATTCAGAGACAAACTAACACTGCTACTTCTTTTAAAAGTTCATCTAGTTAAACCATGGAGTTTACCCAGGGGATAGTGGTGGCCACCAAACTGACTGTCTGTAAAAGAAAATGTGATACTTCATGGAACATAAAAACTATTAGCAGCTAATAGGTGCTACACCTTGGATAGCTCCTTTAAAATTAGGACTAAATCCTGGAGTGGATCCACTGCTCCACTGACATGGAGCCACCAGTCTCCACCAGGCATAATATAATACTTCCAGTATAATATACAATATGTTTCTGTCTGTCTGTGGCTGAGGAAAACCAGTGTGAAGATGCTTGTTGCCCTCTATGGGAAGTAGATGTTGGACTCTATAGGCCTTTGGTCTGATCCACCAGGTCTTGTCTTACATTTTAACATCCTTGCATTCTTATATTTAGCAGAAGAATATGTAGCAGCAGAAACAGAAGGAATTTCCATCCTCCAGAGAATATCTATTGCTACTTAGCAATCAGGCCATAATCAAGGGGAAGTGGTTTACAGCAGCCATCCTTTGGATGAAGAAAAAAGAAATCACTTATGGACCCCATTCAAAATTCTGCCGGCAACAATAGAGTGCCAGCCTCTATTCACAAAATATGAATAATTCACATGCAAGATGTAGGTATATCCAATCAACTGATTATATGCAAGCCAGTTTGATAAGGACAGGGATACAATAGCTGATGTCCGCAGCAGTGAGACCTCTCTGACAGTGGTGGCTCAGAATTGATGGATGCTTGCTGGCTGACCTCACATCCTTCTTCTTCTTTCTTTCCACCGTTGGCCTTTAAAAATAAATAGGTTACTCCTCAGCTTGGCTGGCTTCCTTCCACTTGGCACAATGATAGAGGTTAAAAGTGACTAAGAAAAGCAATTAAAATAGATCTGTCATCTTATACAAATGTGCTGTGTGCAATATTCTGTCTACAAAGTGAGCTGACACGGTAGGATGGTAATTGAGATTCTTCCCTGTTGACAGCTTTTTTACAAATATGGAAATTTCCTTTATGCATTACCTTAAATGTGCCAAACCAAGACACATGTTATAAATGAGAAAATGGAAGAGACTTTGACTATGACACATCCAAAAGTTGGTGATCTCAGCTTGTCACCTTATTGGGGAAAGAAGGCCAACAGGGATACAAATAGTCCATTTTCATGGTCACTTCTAATGTGGTGAGGATAATTTACTGAGAGACAGAAGCTTGGCACACAGAATGGGTCAATAGATTAGCATCTTAGTCTCATGAGGGGTCTTGTAGGTCTTCTATACTAACTCCACTGATCAATAAAGCAAACTCAGATTTAAAGAATCCCTGAAAGTTGACTGTCCAGGCTCCCCTTGAAATTTCAGGCATTGATATACATTTTCCTATTGTGCATTTGGTGTCTACCTTCCTTTTATGTAACTCCACTGGCCACTCTCTGGCAACAATTGACTTGATGGCACAGTGGTAGTAGTAGTAGTAGTAGTAGTAGTAGTAGTAGTAGTAGTAGTAGTAGTAGTAGTAGTAGTAGTAAGGATTGCCAATAGCACTTAGGCCATTTGATCTCATACTGCTGTTTGGAGCAGGAAAAATGAAGTTCTTTTTCCTTTTCTCTCTGGCAAGCTTTCAAATACAGTATCTGAAGAATGCTATTATGCTCCTTAACCATCCTCCTTTTATCCAGGCTAAACATGCCCATTTATTATGCCCTACCTGCATAAGAACTATACTTTTCAGTATTGTCAATCAGCATCATTTCCATCACCCACCATTTGCAGCTCTCTGAAATGAATGTAATACTCCATATTATACTTGCCTATAACAAAATAAAGAAACATTTCTTCACATAATTTGGAATAATGTTTGCCAGCAGCACCGTGTTGCTGCATTTTGTATGGTTTATGGCCAACTACAATCCCGAGGGCCTATTTTTTATTTTTAGTTTATTCTATGCCCTGAGTACAATCATTCACATTTGCTCGAGATGTGTTTTGTTTCTTTTCCAGCCTAGTGTTCCTGTTGAGATGATTTTGAATTTCTTTGCTGTCCTCTGGGATGTTAATCCCATATAAGGAATGAGGCTTCACATGATGACACTGATGTCTACACTCGTGTGTGCATATGCCCCCATCTCATCAGTTCCCAAACTTTCCATGTTGAGCAGCTGGTTTAGAGGGTACATGATGTTCAGTGCAAGTACAGTGCTTCACCTAATTCCACCCTTGAAAGAACAAGAGTGTTGATACATCGCAGTAGGTAGTCCCCAGCCTTCACTACCCATCTTCTGGTTATGTTGTGATACTAGAGTAACTTCTCTCCTTGATGATTAAAGAACCCACTTTCCTGCCTTGCATACCCTACAGTAGCATATCCTCCATTGGGGTCCTCAGCACTGGATGTTGTGACATTAAATATATGACTTTTTAAATCTAGAGCAATCCATTCCTTGATGTTGCTTTTTTTCCTATTATCTCCAACTTGGTACCGTCCAGATACTCTGGAATACCGTCCATGAACATTTGATATGCCAGCTAAAGCTGGTGGGAGTTACAATCCAAAAATTCTGGAAGACACCAGCTTGAGTTACTTTTTCACCCAGAGGATCACTGGTCTCTGGAACTCCCTGCCAGAAGAAATGGTGACAGCTGTCAGCCTTGACAGCTTTAAGAAAGCATTGGACAAGTTCATGGAGAACAAGGGTATCGATGGCTACCATTATGGATGCCTAAGGACAACCTCCAGGTTGGAGAGATAGGCAGGATATCTCTCAAGGCCATTTGCGGGGAATCATAAGCAGGTGAAGACATCTGCTTGGGAATACCCTGAAGCAAATGGGGAGCACTATGTGAGACAGAATGCTGGACTGCATGGGCTGTGGCCTGTTCAAGCAAGTCTGTTTTTATGTTCTTATGTTCTTATGAAGATAATACTTAATTGCAGTCTCTACAAGACTTTCCACTATCTTTAGTTTTAGTTTTTTAGTTTTATTTTTTATTTTTGGTCTGTTTATTGATTTTTTACTTTATTTTTTGTTATTACAGTATATTGTTATATACACTGTATTCAGTGATTGCTGTAAACCTCCAGGGTTCCTCTGGAAGACGGGTGGTATACAAATGTAAATAAATAAATAAATAAATAAATAAACCAAACCTTCCGAGTAATAATTAAACACATTTTTTAAAAAAATCATATGGCTTGCATACCACGGAATCTATAGTTGCCCCTAAAGCCTTGATAATGTCTGAACACAGTGTGAAATATGCATTACCCTCATTGAAATAGATTTAAAATGTGTAGGGCCAATGCTTTTTCTGTTTCAATCAATACACACTAAAAACACTCTGATTGTTATTATACAGCTTCCTGTATAATAGTTTATAGCTTTTCATTGAGGTTCCTACCAAATGTATCCCATGCATTTTTCACATTAGTCATACTCTTCCCCACTTGTTCCTCATTGGTCTTCCTTTTTAAAACTAGTATCTTGTTCATCCTTTACATAAGGAAAGAGCTGCAACTACTGATGTAATCTGATTATCTATGAGTCACGTGGCAGCATTAGCAGTTGTTGCTCCATGTGCATAAATACTGAACAGGTCTAATAATTTACTACACGTTGTTAAGATTGTCAACCAACAATATACACTTGGTGGCGGAGGGAGGGGGCACAGGTCATTCCCATGTAGAAAATACTAAGGGTCTCAGCAGACAAAGCAATGTCCACAATTTCTAGAGGCTTCTTGTGCTTGTGTGTGGTGTATGCTATGTTTCACAATTCCTTCCTTTTAGGCAGTGTTCTCTAAGGGGCAGAAGCAATAATTCATAGTTGTAAGATGCTCCCATTCTATCAGGTCATCACAGAAGAATAAGCCAAATAGCTGGCTTCGCGGTACGGCTGCGCCAGGCGGCAGCCATTTTGCCGCCCCCCAGGCCGGAAACCATGTGAGGGCTCCTCTCGTGAGAGGAGAGGAGGAGAGCCCTTATAAGGGCTTGCCACGAGGTCTCCCGGCCTCCTCAGTCGGCCGTCGGTTTTCCCACCCACACGCCCTTTCAGGCAGCAGTATGAGTTTTCTGGTCGCTTCGGGGCCGGATAGGAATTTTTGACCTGGGGGCAAGATTGGCCTGGGGCTCCTGGGGATTTTTCACCTATCCCATACTGCTGCAGCGTGGTGGGTCATAGGTTAGGTGAGTTTTGGCCACACGGGGCGGTAGTGCGGATAACGGAAAGACCCCGGTGGGGTCGTCCAGCCTCACGGCGTTCCAGACCTGAGGTCACAACGCCGGGGGGTGGATGCCCCTGGCAGGGCCCAGCGGGCAGGCAGGCACAGGTGACAAGCCTGGGCTGCCCGTCTGGGGAAAGGGGACCGGCTGGCCGAGGCCGTCCCGTTTGATGACAGGCCGACCTCGGGGCTATAGACTCGCCCAGTACACTGTCAATGGCTAGGGTCATGGGAGACCCCAAGTAACAACTTACAACCCGCACTACAGCAGGCCCCAGGTTTGATGTTCTGTTTAATGTTAAGTTATTAATAAAAGTGTGGCCCAGAGTGGTACCCCAAACACTTGTCTCGCGTGGTTATTCCAGCGTGGGGGGGGCAATGTAATATGGACAGAATTTGGATTTGGAATTGTGATCTGTTTTGGATTCCAAGACTTCAGAGTTTTGAGCTGTCTGCCACATGTCTCATAGATGTATGACTGGTCAAGAGTCCTATAAGATTCTGTGCCTAGTCATATGTGCCAATAGACTGGTTGTAGATTTTGTGTTATTTTAGCAACCATTTGGCATGATGGCCTACACAGCCAACACAAAGACAAAGGATACAATGAAACTCATACTGCAGATCTACTCAAGTATGGAGTGGATGGCTGGATGGCCATCTGTCAAGAGTCCTGTGATGGGGGATCCTGCATGGCAGGGGGTTGGACTAGATGGCCCTTGAGGTCTCTTCCAACTCTATGATTCTCTGATTCTCTGATTCTATGATTCTATGACAGGATCTGGCTGCAGTACATGATGGCAAGGTGTGGACAGCAGAGTGGGATGCCTGACTGGGAATAGAGTGTATAGTTACAGAGATAGCAACAGCCACTTGGAAAGATGAGAAAATATCATCATACCCACCAGAATTCCACCATTAATTGCCACTATTAATCAAGTTATGCCACATTAGGGAAGCAATATTGCTTGGAGTGCAACTTTCCCTACTCTGTGGGTGTACAGGAGGTTGTGAAACTAAATCAGGTGGTGTTACTTTGAATAGGGTTAAAAGTCACCTTTCCTCACAACAATGCCCAGTTACATCTCTGACACAGGGATTATTTCAGCTCCAAAAGCAGGCTATGCCTCGTGTCTGTTTCCAGCCTTTGTGAGCAGAATCTGTGCAAGCACCTTAGATCGAGAAACGTTGGGCCAACTTTGCAGAAGGACAGAACCTAACACACTGCAGCAAATATATCCTTTCTAAACTTCGACTGTGCTCTCACGGAAGCCAAAGCATCCCACAGAGCTGAGACATACTTCTTTCTAATGGGCAAGTAAACATAATTGAATGCACATTTCATGTTCCACAAGGAGGGAGAAGAGTAAAGAATTAAGCACACAGCATGGCTTCCAAAGATTATTGAGAAAGAGGATGGGTGGGAGGAGGGAAGGAGCTGGGGAAGGTGACAGGATTAAGACGCAGTGTTATTTTTATTGCAAGCCTGAGCAGGAAGATAATGCGTTCGGGAACCGGCTCCTGGGAATCAGGTTGCCGTATCCCTGGCAATGGCAAAATGAATAATTAATAGCCTACTTCAAAGTTCATAACTTCCTCCTCCTCCCGCAAGGAGATAATCAGGGAGGCAACCGCTCACTAAAGGGACAACTGCTCGCAATGTTTTATGTCAATGATTCTCCCCTCGCTTTCAAGTTTTACAGAACCACCAAGTTGAGAAAATCACTCTGGACTTTCCTGTATCTTACAGCGCCTTGCCCGTGCTATAGCTGGCTTTCCTCCCAAGATTTGTAAAAAATAAAATAAAATAAATTAGGGCAGCCAGGCCCAGGGAGCTTGTAATAAAGGCATAATTGAAATGTTCTTGGCAGCTCCAGGGAGGAGAGAGATCCAGCTAGAGAACAGGCAAGGTGACATTTTGAGTGTGCCTAATAGCATATATAAGAAAGCTCAGAAATCCTTGTCAACAATTAGCCACCTCAGCCATGGACAAATGAGTATTTAATGTGGTGTGAAGCTACTGAGAGGCTTCATCTCTCTTTCCCATCCACTTTATGAGGCCCTTCTAACATCTCTAGTTGTGAATGGGTGTCTGCTCAGCTACTGCTAGGTCAGCGGTGGTGAACCTTCAGCACGGCAGGTGTTTTGGATCACTACTCCTGCAGTCCTTTGAAATTGGCAATCTAAGCTCAGAATTCTGGGAGTTGTGGCCCAAAATTATCTGGAGTGTCAAAGGTTCCCCACCGGTGTACTAGGTGGTTAGGTGACTCATGGCTAAAGGAGAGGGAGCAACTCCTTACTCAATGTTGTGGTGCCACCCATCCACCTACTGTTTGGACCATACACCGCCCCAACCTGCATGGATCTTTTTAAGTTTTTCCCCATGACTGAAATTCAGCAATATGATGATCAAATGCTAGGCTGTTTATTTAAACATGGTTAGAAAAGCATTATAGCTTTATAGAATTACAATTTGAGTTATGTCACCATTATTTATCTCCAGGTTCTAGTCCTCAGCGAGCCACAAAAAGTCATGAAAAAATATTTTTAACCGAAAATTATCAAAAATTACTGAAAATTTCTTCCTCTTCAGAATGAATATTAGGGAGTTTAAAATTGTATGTCAGATAAATTAGAACATACAGATTCATCAGTTCAAGCTTTTCTGGCTTACCTCTTCATGCTAAATTATGTTGCCTAATCTCAGATAATTGCATAGCTGTTTCCCCAACAACCTGACATCTCTGTAAATGTATTTCCCCTATATACTACCATAGTGTTGCCAGTCATAACAATTCAAACAGGAGGAAGTAAATCATCACACTACTAAAGGTTCATGGGGTGTTTGCCCCAGTATAAATACCACATAACCACAAATCAAAAATATCAGAACAAGAGAACATTTCCCACATGTAACCTGGGTCTTAGCTGTGTTTCCTGCTTGGGACTTCGAATAACAGCACAGTAAAATGTTTTTTCTCCTCCTTCCACATGCACTATGATCAGTTGTTTGATGAAAAGGTTCTTATTGAAGTAATGACAGAAAAATCAGAGCTCTCAAAATTCAGTTTGGCTTCTTTCGAAAGGATTGTAGTTGTTCATGAAATAATTGTGAAATGAGAGATGAGATTGGTGATTACTGAAAACTATCTTTGTTGGACAGCTAGTTCAGAGTCATAAATTAAAATACAGTATAAAGAACCAGGGATCCTTGAAAAAAGGACATGACCACTTGTGCAGTATAGAAATTATTATAAATGGTGGTTTTACAGGGACCCATGCACAACTGTGAGGTAAAGGTAAAGGTTCCCCCTCGCACATGCATGTTAGTTGTATCCAGCTCTAGGGCTGGTGTCATCTCTGTATTCAAGCCGAAGAGCCAGTGTTGTGCATGTCTGTGGCCATGTGGCCGGCATGGCTGCAAGGAAACACTGTTTCACCTTCCTGCTTTTTATGGCGGTACCTATTTATCTACTTGCATTTACATGCTGGGGTTAACAGCAGGAGCTCAGTCCGCTGCATGACACCTGGGATTCGAACTGCTGAACTGCTGACTTTGTACCTGATAATTTTCATTGCTCTAACCTGCTTAGCCACCATGCCTGGTAGTGAGAGATTGTGAGAGATGACGCTTAATTTATCCTACAGGCACTGAATGGAAGTGGAGTGTGCCCAGTCATTCGCCTGCTTTCCTCAGTGGACTGGAGTGCAGAATGCACCATTCCTTGCTGTAGCAAGACATTTATCACCTCCTGGACCAACCCAGTCAATCCAACCCTGCTAGACTCTATCTGCCATGCACAGCAATGGTCAAGTACACATGTGGTGGGATGGACCAGTTCAAGTGGCTCGTCCACATCATTTAGGCTGAAACAGCTAAAACTGATCCAGCACCGAACATCTCCCTAGACACTGTAAAGTGTCCAGACATTTGTGCCATTACGTTACAGATGAATATAAATGACTTCCTCCTTGAAATGCCCAGCAAACCTCTTATAGCAGGTGACTGAGGCTTCTATCCTACCCTTTCTGATCCCAGCAAGCGCCTGATCACTCAGAACAATTCTGCTGGGTGACAAGTAGAGGATGAAAAAAAATAGCAAAGCAAAACTTTTTGCCCTCTTGACCGTAGCATAGTAGACACTAGAAGAAGTCCTCTTGAGTTTCCAATGTACTCACTTTGAGACCTGTGCCTCCTGCATTCTAGCCATCATTCAGCTTGTTTTATCACTTGTAAACCAAAGGGAATTATGGGCTCCACTGTAATAAAGTGGGAGCTTTGGAGTGACTCCCGTTTCCATCTCACTGTTCCGTGGTGAGACCAAGTCCACAAGTGAATCACCCACTCTGTCAGTCAGCCCTGCCCCCAAATCATTTGAGTCCTTTGAGTTCCATATGTCTCTGAAGCCAGATCATTTTAATGGATTCTCCATCCCTGCTGGGAGGTTCTGCTGCCTTTAAAGCAAACTTTGCAAGGAAATTATCCGACTAATATAATGGATTGTAGAAAACCTCCTTAAAAGTAGATTGCCCTTTGTTTGTACAGTGGGAAAAACAACAACAACCAGAGAATGACCTACCACATGGGCTGAGCCCACTAGATATTGAGACACTTAAGAACACAAGAAGAGCCATGCTGGATCAGGCCAAATGCCACCCAATCCAGCTTTCTATATCTCAAAGTGGCCCCACCAAACGCATCTGGGAGCACACAATACCAGATATCTGTCTCCTGATACTACTCCCCTGCATCTAGTTGCCATGGTAGTCATGATATCCCAAGTAGGATCTGTCAGGACAACTTCATCATGAACAATGAAGTTCCTCGGAGGAGCAGTTCTTTGGTTTTCAGCACCACTCTCACAATTACTTGAGCTAGCTCAGGCAAGGAAACTGCTAAGCAGTGGGGTGGACAGTAGCAACTCTGTTCTGTCTCTTTGGCCCAGCAAAAGATATAGCCCCTCAAATCTGGTGCAGGATGGATCGGTTTCCTTGTGAGAGAGATAGAGTCCTTATAGATGATGGCAATTCGTTCTCCACAAACCCAGCCCTCCAGTCTTGGCTGATGCTGAGTTGAGTATCTCGGGAGAGGGCAGAGCTAAGGCAGAGCCATCCCACGAAACTCATCTATTAAGGTCTCAGTAATACATACATGATGGGAACTGTTGTCCAAACATCCAGACAGCAGTGGGTTTTGAAAAATGGCATGTATCTTTTTTAATAGCTCTCCCTTTCTCCCCCTCAAAGCTGCTATTTCCTCTGAAGGGTTAAATATACAACTATCTAAACTTATAATACCTGCATGCTTTTGTCTTACAGGGCAAAGCTTTTATTCCAGAAGCACTTAAGTTTTCATTCAAGAGAAGAGAGCACAATGAGATGGCAAGGGTGAATGTGAGGCCTGTGAAATGTTCTTTTTGTGTGCAGTTTAAAATGCAGAGAAGTCTTCTTATCATCTGCACTTGAACAGTATATAACCTCTTCTCCACATGTAAATAGTACCCCTGTTCTCTTTTGTCCTCTCTTCATAGAAGTATCAAAAACAAGAAATGAGCTTTTGATCACCTGGGGCAAGGTCGGAAAGAGCATCATTGCTGTCCCCAGGTAGACTAATGGAGCTATCAATAACAATTAGATCAGGGTTAATAAATGGGAGATAATGAGAGGAAATGCAAGGTCACATTGATGCACAGTGAGTGCCTTGTTTCAGAAGGGCATGGCTTGCTGCACAGGATCAACAGACCAGAATGTAATCCTTATGGTTTCTTTGAATTGCAAAGTCTTGCTCAGTTGATAATTTTTCTACATGCTTTAATGGCTGCATTGAGCTTAATCAGTATTACGGCCCTAGGAACACTTTTGCTTACCATGTTCAGCTCTAGGTTGGGGAAGCTGTGGCTCTCCAGATATTACTAGAGTCCATTTTCTCATCCATCTCAAGATGTCACGACCATTGATGAGGGGAATGGCAGTCAAACATTTGAGGGACCATCGGGGTAACACCACTAATGCATTATAACAGAATGGTGTTTCCAAGACTTGTAACTGTACAACCTTTTCTGTGCAGAATCACTGGACGGTGCTGATGAAGGACAAAAAGGAGTTGGAGAGACTAAGGAACACCAGTTGTGAGTGCCTGTGAGGTTTACAGGAGAACTAGCAAGCTGTACCTCACCAAGTGAGAGACCGATTGAGTGCTTTCCCAGACAGGGCATTTGCTATGCTGCAAGGTCTCTTATATTCTGTCTTCCCCTTAGCATGCACACGCAAGTGCATGTGCACGCACACACACACACACACACACACACACACACACACACACACACAGCCCCAGGGACCATGGCAAAATGCCCCTTCTACAAGTTGAGTGTATTCATTTTCCAAGATTGTTGTTGGGGCTGAATGTAGTGCTTCTCCTCTGAGGTCCGAATGGTTTCACTTATTTTCTTTACACATTTTCTTTGTCCCCTTGCTGTGATAAAGACAGTGTACAAATAAAACAAGATTTTTTTAAAAAAAAAGCAGTCCAGTGCAAAAGCTGTGACTGGGAAAGTGAACTGAAAGAGACAGACAGTGCTTGTTTTCAGGGAGATGTCCCTCTTGTCCACCTTTTCAGCACCTGCCTGCCTACCTGCCTGTAAAAAAGGGATTGTTTATCACTGGGAGACTTCAATAAATCCCTACCTACTCAACATTTTGGATCCCTTTTAAGGATGCAGATACTAGTATACTCCACACACCTTATTTCTGTGTTCTTGTTTTTTGTATTTATTCAGTATTGTGTCATTTGAGGTTGTATTATGCATTTATGTTTAGGCAACATTGATTTGTAATTCTTTCTGATGTTTTGGAATTGGTCAGAGTTAATATGTCACAGGCTACTTTCGGTATAATTATATAGGAAATGGAAACAAGACCATTGAATGCAGTTCATGCACAGGTAAGGGGATGCAGGATTGCAGGTTGAGTGCCTTTCCTGCCGCACAACTACAGCTAAATTCTATTCAGGCAACCATAAAGAGAGCTCACCCCAACACAAAAGGAAGTGCATTTGTAACTAGAGATGGGCACGACTTAGCGGAATTCCTGTTTCCGTTACGGAACGGAAACGGTAACGGGAATTACTCCGCCAGAACTCGAACTCGAACCGACTAAAGAATAATTGGGTCTGATTTGTCGTTGTCGTTCCTGGCATCGCGGCGATCCCGCGATGCCAAGCGGCACAGAAAAAAAGTTTTTAAAATAAA
This sequence comes from Phrynocephalus versicolor, assembly GCA_023846285.1. Taxonomy (NCBI): domain Eukaryota; kingdom Metazoa; phylum Chordata; class Lepidosauria; order Squamata; family Agamidae; genus Phrynocephalus; species Phrynocephalus versicolor. The sequence goes on from JAHTLZ010000016.1 coordinate 5,570,838, forward strand.
TTTTAAAAAACCAATTCCCGGCCAAAAAGCAGGCGAAAATATGCCTGCCTAAGTGAGGGCTCAGGGCACCTACCAGAGGGGTGGTTTCTGGAGGGGGGTCCCCGGCCTCCCCCC
>JAHTLZ010000016.1:5575358-5635497 GCA_023846285.1 Phrynocephalus versicolor
CTATCTATCTATCTATCTATCTATCTATCTATCTATCTATCTATCTATCTATCTATCTATCTACATACCTTATATATAGGTCACCTTTCTCCTGATACAGGGACTCAAAGCAGCTAAAATATTTTTTAAAAAGAATAGAATTAAAAACACAGTAAGATATACATTAAAAAGCAGTTACACTATAAAACTGGTTTCCCATGTGTGTACTACATATTGAGTACATACCACACTGCTGATACATCTGTGTAAACTAGAAACAGGCGCTAACAAGTGTCACCTAGTTACTTTCAAGGGCATTGTAAAGCATTTCTAGAGGTATTTAGGCAAGATTTTTGCTCCATTTTGTTCTCAGTTACAAGTAGTAAGGAAGTATTCTTCACTTTTGTCTAAATATCAAGATGCAATAGGAGAATTGTCTCCTGAATGTGTTTTTTTGTATTGTTCTAGTCCAGAGATGGGCATTTTGTATTCATACACCTGGGGATAATGTGAAGCACAGCACCACAGGTGTCAGGGAGATCCATCCCCTCCTCACAGAACTACCCGGTCTACCTACTGCTGGCTTCACAATGCGTCATCTGCCCAGTTGCTTGTACAGAGGAAGCAAACAGGCCAGTGCTTGCCTTAATGTACAGTTGACCTTTCTGGCAAGGAGGAGGGATGGCAAGTAGAGATGGGCACGACTCAGAAAAAAATTTTCGTTTTCGTTTTCGTTTTCGTTTTCGGCTAGGGTCCGTTTCGTTTCGTTTCCGTTTTCATGAGCTAATTTTCAAAATTTTTCGTTTTCGTTTCGTTAGGTAACGAAAACGAAAAATGAAAATGAAAACGAAAACGAAAACGAAAATTTTTTCGTTTCTCCCCATTTAGCTCCATTGAGTGCTTTTCCAGTAACGAAAAACGAAAACTGGCTCAAAATTAGTCGTTTCGTTTCCGTTTTTGGTCCATTTTTGAACCGTTTTTCGTTTTCGTTTTGTTACGTAACGAAAACGAAAAAACAAAAACGAAAACGAAAATTGCGCTAAGTCGTGCCCATCTCTAATGGCAAGTGTCCTCTACAGTGACTGAGTGTTCTTTTAAGTTGCTAGAAATGATTGATAATGTTGTTATTATGAGGAAAGTTCCTCTGTCTTTAGAACTGGTAACCAACTACAGTGGACCTTGTATAACAAACGGTTTGGATAACATAAAAACTGTACAACCTAAAAAATTCCAGAGATAGGGGAAATTTGCTTAACAGAATTGCCTATGGGCCGAATCCATACAACATAAAAATGGCCGCGATTAGGGATTACTCCATGTTCAATGCATTCCTATGAAAAATTTGTATAAAGGAAAATTTTCTTAACAGAATTTCATTTGGAACGAATTAATTCCTTTATACAAGGTACCACTGTAATATCAAGGGATATAGAACTGTACCTGTGGGACAAGTAGTTTTTAGAAGTAACTTTTCAAACTCTGACCTCAAATTTGGCTGACAAAAAGCCAATTGACAGTTCTAAACCAAGTGATGGCGGTTGAGACTGAAACGCTCTGGAAGTGCAAAAAAAAAAGTCCTTTAATTTTGAAGACTCCAGTGGTCAGAATTATCAAGACCCTCTCACCCACAGCCTCATTTCTGACAGCCATTCATCCTGCTATAGGTAGGCTGCTTTGGATCAAAAACCCAGAGTCTATTTGCATAATTTTGATCATCTGTTATATATCAAACTGAAAAGACTTCAAAGCAAAAACCAGTATGCTGTGACCTTCATCCTTTATTCCAACCATGAGGTTATGAGTTTATCACCGTGAATTTTATTTCAAAGCAATGACCCAGGAACATCACAGGCACCAAATAAAAGAAATTTAAAATAAAAGAGAAAGAAATGGGGAGCTAGGATAAGATAGGAATCTTTATTGTCCTTGCCCCCTTGCAGGGACGACGAAATTTCATGGTAGCAAAACAGTGCAGGTCCCCTCAAATGGTAGAATATTTTTTTCTTGAAATACTTTTTTAAAAGGAGGGGGACCTTTGGGGAGCTAACAGAAGAGAAAACAATAGAAATAAACATTAGTGACCTTTTATGCAGACAGCATAATTGGATCCCCACTGCACCTCAAAGCCCTTTTTCCTCTAAAGCAATTATCCTTCATGAAATTTTCATTCCCGCTGATGCACTAATTCCACAAGATTATTATTATCTTAATTACAAAAGGGCTAGATAGCAAAGTTACACGGCAGGTTAAAATCCACCAAGAGAGCAGGTGAGTGGTTCTACTGAAACTCAGCCTCAGTATTGCCTGACACCTTTGGGAATACTCTTTCTTTCAAATGCCACAGTTCTGTTGGGTGGACAAATAAGTCACTGTCTAACCATGGATTCATGTTTAGACTATAAGAATTATGCAGAGGTTTAAAGCCTATCCTACTAGACACAAGCATTTTAAGGAGCAAATATATACCGAAACATTCCCCCAGTTCGGGTTACGCTGGTTACCTGCCCATTTCTGTCCCAGCTTCAAGGCGATGGTTTTAACCTACTAAGTCCTAAACTGCCTAGTACCTTGATACATGAAAGAATGCCTGCTCCCATCTGGGACTCCCCATCCTTCCCGTACATTCCAGGAAGGATGGCTGAGTGTTCTGACCCCAAGAGAGCCTTGGAGGGAGAAGACAAAAATCCAGGCCTTCTCGTTGATTCATTTTAAACATTAGGAAGAACTTCATGACAGTTAGAGCTGTTTGGCAGTGGAATATGCTGCCATGGAGGGTGGTGCAGTCTCCTTCCTTGGAGGTTTCTAAGCAGAGGCTGGATGGCCATATGTCGGAAATATTGTGATGGGGTTCCTGCATGGCAGGGGGTTGGACTAGATGGCCCTTGAGGTCTCTTCCAATTCTATGATCCTGTGATTACATGGAATTTATACTCTTTTCTATGATTACATTGTTGCACCCCATTTATGGAATAAGCTGCCATTAGTTATCTACCTGATTCCTTTGCTGGGATCTTAAAGAAACAACTCAAAACCTGGCTATTCAGGCTTTTCGAACTATGCGACCCACGGAGTCTGCTTACACCAGATAGCCACTGCCTACTTTTAATTTAGATGTTTAAATGTTTAGGTATTTTAAACTGATGTGATTTTGTTGTAGTATTTTCATATAGCTGTGTTGTACTTTATGAACTGCAAACTAAAATTTTGAAGAAGCAGACCTTGGCTGCAACACCCGCAGAGTCAAAACAAACAGGATTCTGGCCTTTGTGGTAGAAGGGAGAAAGGAGGAGCAAAGGAGAAACAGAATTTCTATCAGTGCCCCAAAAGCTATAATAGTTAAGCAAAATTTTCTTTATACAAATTTCCCATAGGAATGCATTAAAAACAGAATAATCCCTAATCGCGACCATTTTTATGTTGTACAGATTTGCCCCATAGGTGATTCTGTTAAGTAAATTTCCCCTATTACAGGAATATTTTATGTTTTCAAACTGGGTGCTGTGGCACCCTGGGGTGCCGTGGCAATAATATTTAATTAAATAAACTTCCCATAAACAGAAAAGAAATAATGAAATATTCATCAAAACAGTTTCATTCAACACATTTTTTAAAAAACTGAGCATTACATTTACACTGTTTTTTCTTCTTTTCCTATGTATTCAAACCGCTTTAAGGGTAGCTGTACTGCAATATTTTTTTTAGGCCGACCAGGGTGCCATGGCAAAAAAAAAAAAAAAAATGAGAACCACTGTACTACCCTATTGGTAGACAACAAATTAAGGCCAGCCATCTGCTCCAGCTTGGAGATGGTAAGCACGGGCTGAACTCCTTGTTGCCAATATATAATTTTGAATTAATTAATTATTCTCTTCCCAGCCTGGCAATTTCCTTTCTGAACCGTGATCACTCAGTATTTCCTATATATCTGCACACTAGAGGAATAAGTGGCTCAGATAACACAATGAATATTTAAATAATATGCTTATTCCTTGAGAGAGAACAAGCTACAGAACACAGAACAGAGCAGCGAGAGACTGAGAAGCACTGTCTTAAATCATGTTGGCAATATATTGCCCGGTAGACGTGGTAGCTAAAGTCCTCAAGGCAATCCTGATAGAACAAAATTTACTGTGCAAGTAGTTCATTACAATGCTTACAAAGAGGGATGTAAAATACTTTCATTCTCACTGAGTTTATCTGTTTCCCAATGGCATTCTTGTTCTGTATCATTTCCTTCTTGATTGCAAGATTGTTTTTTCTGATGAATATCCGTGCATAGTTTTGTGCATTCAGTTTCCAAAATGGACATCTTTTATTAATGTATGCACTTCTGTATTCCTTTCTGCCTTGCTCAAAGTGTGTTTGTTTTCATTTCCCAAATGTGTGTGTGACACTTTTGATTTCTGTGGGACTATTTGTTTATTTCAATATCTATTGATGAATCTTGCAAACACAGTTCCACAATATCACTCTCTTCTTAGTCGCAGTTTTATAACAGAGAACATGAGTAAATATAACAACAAGAAAAGTTTACTATGTGTGCACCCAGTTGTCAGCAACAGGACCAATATGGATGAAACTGACACCCTCAACCCATTCCAGTTGGGGTTTAGGCCATGCCATGGAATAGAATTGGCACTCGTCGCCCTACCTGATGACCTTTTGAGGGAGGCCGACAGGGAAAAATCATCTTTGCTGGTCCTCCTTGACCTCTCAGCGGCCTGGTCAGAGCCAGCCTTTGTGTAATATGTGATTCTTCCCCTTTCTTCTCCCCAGCCAAGCTAGCACTTAGTTACAATACTTCTGCACAACACACTCCAAAGCACTGAGTCAGCAGCTTAAGAAAAGCCCATCTCAATAAGCCATCACAGCATTGACCTTTACAGTTTTACAACCAGAGTAGAAAGTCAAAATGGCATCCCAGTCCAGCTCAACTGCCCTTTAGCCAGATTTGAAATCCATGGCTCTGCTGCATATTTCAACATCTTATTTATTACACTGATAAGTGTCCCTAGTGGATACTTTGCCTTACACAGGGATTTGAGTACCAAGAAATCTAATAACTAGGCATCATTAAAACTGAACTGTCTTAGTAGTGTATTTTCAGGTATCCTGTGCAGCTCACCTCCCTTTATGTTCTCTTCCTGTTTTTCAGGTCTCCTTTCTTTCTATCTCGCAGTCTGGCTCTTCCTCTACAGCTTACATTAACTTGGCCTGGCATCCTGCGAGGGCACCTGTTGCTGTAGAAATAAGATTCTGATTTTGGTATAATCTTTTGAACACTACAAAAATGGCAGAAAAGTGGTGAGAGTTCTCAAGTCTCCCCAAACTCTTAGTCTGAGGTAATGGTAAAATATATATACATATAATTGTGGGAATCCTATAATAGTTTCTGTGTTCTATCACCATAGATCTGTGACTTAACATAGACTGAGTAGTCTGACATGGTAGGGATTCATCTTTAGTATAGCTCTATATGCATGGGGACTCTGACATCACACTGAGGGCAATGCATCATGGGTGATGGGCTGAAAAATAACGGCTGAGAATAAGCTCTGTCCTGTTTAATGGCGCTGAGATGCGTAGGAGACCAGTTTATAGGAATGTGAGGAATTTTGCAGAGTCTAAGTGCGCATGCTTAATAGAATATGGTGTATGTGATTGGTAGTTTCTGATGACGTGGGAAATGAATCTGTGGGGAGTTATAAAAGTCTTGGGCTGGAGAGAAGTGGAGCTTTTTTACCATCAACGCTCCTGACGAGTGGCTGTAACATCAACAAGCTCTCTGTGCTCTGTCTTGCTTGCTTGATTTGACTGCTTCTGCTGTTCCTTCAGATTACAATAAACAGCATCTAAGATCTCAGCCGTGTGTCGACACTCCATTCTTGCACTCCCTTCGTAGTATCACAGTGCAAGAATCCCAATCATTTCTTCCTTATCAGAGGAGAAATCCCTACATATAATAAAAAATCAAGAGCAGAGGAAGACACAAAAGCTTGAAAATTCCTGCCTGTGGCATTTCTCTTGAAGTTCTTTTTTTGTTTAACAACCTCGCATGCTGCCTGTAGATAGCTTGGCTGGGAAGGATCTGTTTGGGCTTGGATGACTGTCAGCAGCACTAACTAATCGTTCTTTCCCTGCCTCTGAATTCAAAGAGATGCCTACCTCTCCCTCTGTTGAGTTTTGTCTCCTTTTCTGTTGTCTGATGGCAATTTGTAGTCTGTTGAGTCTGTTGCTGAAAGCAGACATATTTGTCAGTTTGCTGTTTGTCCTGTCCAATTGTAAGTAATGAAACCTTTTTATTCTTTTATTCTTTTCTATGGCTTAAAGTTGTTGAATGCAGACAGGCTCTGTAGATGAGAGATGCTCAAACATCAGTTTTCAGCTTTCAAAAAGCTTGTTTAACAGAATCTTCATAACCAACTGAACAGAGGAATCCTTGAGATTTGGGAGACTTTTATTCTTTCCTGATTTACGATTTCGCTTAGAGTAGTGGCACAGAAAAACATTACAATATCAGTTGAAATTAAACATGGATGTTTTTTAAAAAGGTATTAGATTTTTAAAAGTGACAAGTACTCTGTGTTATTTGAAGTCCTCACTGTAGTGTTGCCCTACTTGTTTTGTCTTTTCTAATATAAACAGAAATGTTTCAATACATCCCCATGCACTTGAAGACCATTTCCACAAGGCCTACATTTTGCTTTATTTTGAAGAAAAACCGGGGAGCATGGTGCATATCCCCACCACCACCAAGAACAGCAGATCACCTCCTTTTTTTATAATCATGATTGCCTCTAGTGTTGCTTTTGGTTCTTAGAGAGATGCCAGCTAAAGTGGGTGAGCTGGTAAAAGGAGTCCACCACCATCAGGCTTCTGGTAGAATGTTTGTCTCAGAGGAGAAATGGGGCCTTGAATGGAAACAATCTATTGCTGACGTGCTCTTTCCTTTTCCTCCTCCTGGGGAGGAGGGTCAAGCCAGCTTCACCCTTTTTTCTTCCTAAGCATTTTTCTTAAATGAGGTATTAATGGATTTTGTTGCTTCCAAGTCCCAGTAATGAGGATAGATAAGGCAGGCTTGTTAATAATGAAGGTCATGGTGATTGGTGACTAAGGAACTGAAGCACAATTCAGCAGCCTGGTTTGTGGTACAAAGTCTTTGACGGATTCTTTTATGCTGAAAAATGCTTCCCCCTCAGTCTCGTGGTTGTCTGCAAGTAGGAATCTGTGAACTGGAATGGCCCTCCTCCTGTAGTGATCATGATCAATATAGCTAGAGGTGGCGGAGGACTTCCTTCAGAGTGAGGTTCTTGACATGCTACACTTTCTGTTCTTTAACAATCTGAGGACCCATTTTGACAGTCCATTGCAAGTCCACCGAGCCCGTACATGTCAAGAGATTGTTAAGTCAGTCAGCCACAAATTCATTTGACTCGAGGCCAGCTAAGAAAGTGGTTTCATATGGTGAGAACAGATAACACATTTCATGTTTATAGGTAGTGTACGCACATACACACCTCTGCTTGTCCATGCCATAAAATGAGCTGGACTAGGGCCAGGAAAAGGGCCTTTCAGAAGTGATGCTGGAATTATATAATCCTTCAAATAGGTTCTGGTGCCTTGTTAAATATCCTTTAACTGGAAAAGTAACAGAACAGGCCTTTGTTTAAATGTCACATTTTATTATGGTTGTATTTGTTTTTTATATTAGTATTGATGTTTTGATTATGGGTGTGGTTAGATGGTTTTTGTCTATTGTTTTGTCTTATGCTGTAAACTGAACAAAGTGGCCTTTGGTGGTTTATAAATGATATAAATAAACTAAAATAAATAAATAGTCCTATGGACTCAAGGTGTGAGTGTGGGTGGAGACCCACAGAGGAGACTGTTTTGTGAAGAGCATATCTGTTCAGAGTAGTCAGAGCCAGTAGGAAGAGAGTTTTCATCTTGTTCTGGCCCTCAACTGGCATTGCAGACCAAAAAAACAAAAGAGAATTTTATAATGCCATATTGTTGCATTTAGGTCTTGGGAAGGTGGGAAAACAGCATGGTGACACTCCCAGCCTATTAGCCTCAGTGAGGAAGCTGCCTCTGGCAGCAGACACAATTCCTCCACCTCGCCTAAGCAGGATCCTTAACACTCTCAAGACTTAGCACCAGAGCTATTCTCTGGAGGGGGTGAGGACCTCACCCCCTCCTTTCTACCTCTTTATTGGGGGGGGGGAGCAGCCATCTTCCTTCAGCAGGCAGACTATGGGTGCTAACTCCTCTTTCCTGGTGTGTGTATGCAGTACTGCACATGGCTGTCTTTCCTGGGGTAGGCAAAGTGAGTGTGGATGCCACTGATGCCAGATAATGGCTGGGGAAACACAACCATCATCACTTCACGCCTTGTTCTGTGCCTCTGCTTCATCCTCTTCTAGGATACAGACAGGGCCGGGGCTAGGTTTTTTTGCGCCCTAGGTGAGGGGGGCGGCAGGGGGGGCGGCAGCGGGGCGGCAGCGGGGCGGCAGGGGGATGGCGGATGACGGGGGACAGTGACGGGCGTAGGGGGAGGATGGTGACGAGCATAGGGGTGGGCGGCGATGGGAGCGGGGTGGCAGTGGGCGGATGGTGACGGCCAGCGGGGGGACGGACGGTGGTGGCCAGTGGCGGGGGGGTGGCAGGGGCAGCAGGCTGGCCAGTGCCCCCTCTCCATTTGGCGCCCTAGGCAACTGCCTAGTTTGCCTTAATGGACACACCGGCCCTGGATACAGAGGTACCAGGTGGTATGGGAAGAACTTTACTTCCCACTTCTGGCAATGGAAAAAATTGGACTCTTCCTCTCCACACCCCACTGCTTTCAGGGTTGTCACCAACACAACAGCAAGGGCTCCACAGCTTTCTGATCATGGGCCAGGAAGACCTATGTTGGTGGATCTTATCTCGTAACAGAAGCTGAGGTCTTCAATGTCTTTTCATGGAAGCAGACATATTCAGCATCCCTCAGTTACCGTCCTAAGGGACATTTTTAAACTATGTTTTTGTTCTGACAAGCTTCTCAGAGACATTGATTGTTTTAAACTGTATAAGTTATTTCACAATTCATTGTGTTTCTGCATGATTTATTTATTTATTTATTTATTTATTTACTGCCCGTCTTCTGGGGGAACTTCAGGCGGTACGCAGCAGTCATATTAGTATCAATATTTTAAAAAATCAAACATATAATACAATATTTACAGTAAGAAGTAATCGAATAATCGGCCAAGATGGCAGCTTATGTTTCAAACACACATACACATAAAAAAAACACTAATGGTTGCCAAATGCCTCTCTAAAAAGCAAGGTCTGAAAAGCAGACTCCCTGTAACTGATATAAGACAGTATATAAATGTTTAAGTGATTGAAATGCCACCCGATGTGCATGGAAGATGCAATATAATATTTATAAGAACACTCTCTACTGGGTGTGTAGTGCATTCACTGCAAAAAGAACAGAGTGGATCATAGTACATGGAAGGAATATACTAATATCCCTGCATGTGCTTCAGATCACATAATTCAGATACAGTCCTGCACAGTTTTGCCTTTGATAGCTACAGTTTCAGTGCCTTGTGAGCTGCTGACCCAGAACTACACAAGAGTTAACTTCTCTTATATATCTCCCTCAGTGCTGCGAGCCTGACACACAATGCAGTTCACAATTTACGTTATTGATCAATCTATGCGGTCAGTCTCAGTGATGGCACTCCGCCATAGGATTCTGACTCAGACTGTTTTCCAACAGATGCCCTCACCATTTGATTGGGATGTGATTTAGCATATTTGGCTTACCTTGAGTAAAAGAAAAAAATCAGGAAGAGGGTTGCCATGTTTATTTTACATGGCATGGAAGGATCTTCAAAGTTGTTTGTGTTCCAAGTGGCCAGATGTTGACTGAAACTGAGTGAAAACATTTGGCTTAGACTTCCTATATTTTGTTTTCAAAATTGAATATTTCTGAGCTTGGACTACACACCTATAAGTATATAGAAAAAGACCTCCTTCGTTGAGGTGAGCATAGGGCTCCCTTTTATGAGGTAAACATAAAGTTGTAAATGTGAAATGGAAGTCTACATCACTCCTGACCTCCCCAGGGATAGTTTACCCATTGTCAGTAATTGACAGTATAGTGTAATAGAGATCTGACCTTAGACCTGAACTTGGATTCCAATCCTAAGACAGGCACTCACAAATCTTCCTAGGTGCCATTTGCCATTTTATTTTTCTTGGCCTTGCCTGAGAACAGATAATAGTTGAATGATGCCTTATAGACCACAGTGGACTCTTTGAAGAAGGAGTATGATAGCAAAACAGCAAATCAAGGTACCCATGTTAGTCTGTTGTACCAAATTAAATAGCAGTTTCATGGCACCTTGAAGACTAACAAGCTTTCATGGAGTACTCCTCACTTCATTGGGTGCATGTCGCATGACAATAATGGTGATGCTGATGATGGTCATGCATGATAAACTGTGCATCATTCCTGGATATATTTTTCCTAGTAAGTGCATATTTACTATGGAGCTTAACATATATACAACCTAAAGAAATCAACAAAGAGGGTGTTGGGGGCATGGGTCATTGCATTGTCCTAGAATATATGTGTAACTGAGCAGTTGTTTAGATTCTTACAGGATACTTGGAGAGGGAAATTTCCATGGGAATTTAGTACTGTTTGGGTTCAGGAACACCATATAGCAATTCTTTCCAAGAAATTACTATCAAGAAAATGCTATGGTTAGAGTACCATTCTATAAACATAGATTCAGAAATGGGAAATGGGGTAGGGTAGGTTGGGTGGTGATGGCTGTGTTCTTTGTTGGATTAAAGTTTCCAGAGTTCCTTAGTCAGTATATTGACTGTGGGATTCTTGAAAATGCACTCTGAATATCCTAAATGCTGAGTCATGGCTACTGGACTTCTTTTTTGAGAGCTAATAATGACCCATTCTTGATGGGTTTCAGCACCTTAGGCCATTGTTCACCTTAAGGCTATGGATACTATTGTCTCCCTAACAAGCCTATTCAGGCTATTGTTCATCTTAGGAGCCTAATTCAGATCAGGGTGACAAGAGGTCAAAGCTGACTATAAGATGGAGTACTTGCACTAGCTGTATTCAGACCGATGAAGCTGTTTGGATGAACAGCGAAACGTTTCTATCTCTCAAAAAAGAAGTCCAGTAGCCATGACTCAACTCCCAGTTAAACACACCTGGATGACTGAGAATCTTCACAGACGTTTCTGTATGTCTAGTTCTGTTCTCACTGAACAGCATAATGAACGGGGATGGGAGTAAAAGATGAAACCTTCATGGATGAAATCATGAATGTGTCACAGTCTTGTAAAGATACAGTTTTGACGTCTACATATATGTGTTCTGTTTTCCCTTTCCTATTTAGAACGAGTATTGAGAGAGTGCCATTTCAATGTATAGGCAATGATGTGAAATGTGAAACTTAAGATATTTGCAGACAATTGTAGAATGCAAATACACATGCTAAATATCTGGAAGAAGAATTAAAATAAAACCTGTAGAGATGTCAAGAAGTGGAAATGAAAAATATTTTTAAAAACATTTCCAATGCCTAGTAGAGCTTTTCTGAAATGTTAGCCTTTGCTGCCATCTGCTGTTATGCAGTAGTAGCAGAAGAAAATAACAGAGTGCCTGTTCTGTTGATTATAAACACTCTCTTCCTGGAACAACATTGTTAAAGAATGCAGTTTTGTGATAAGATGTGGAACATAGGAACAGGTGCAGCCGCTAAGCTTTACATTCAAAGCATTTGAGGCAAAGCATCAAAACACTGAACTAAGTGAACACAAATCTTCCATGAACATGCTAACGACTAGACATGGGCACGGAACGGCGAAATTTCCATTTCCGTTACCGTTCTTCGTTTCCGTAACAGAACAAAGAATGACAATTTGGACGGGTCAGGCTCGAACAGAACAGAACCAACAAAAATTTGTTCAGTGCTGTTCGTTTCTGTTAGTGGTGGTGTGTTAATAAAATGGACTGGAGCTGTGGGGGGAAAACGGCGCAGGAAACCGCAGCATTTTTTTTGGCACAGCCCCAAGCACCGATCAGCTGTAGTGCGGGGGGCTTGAGACTTGGCAAAAAATAGTTTTAAAAGCCCCTGCTTTCCCGGCGCCAATTGGGCACATTGGGGAAGGGAAGCTCCCCGGCATATTTTTAAACCTCCTTTGCTTTTTAAAGAACAAGAAGATAATTTTCTCAGACTCCCACTGCCACCTCCGGAATTCTGGGTCAAGCATGCCTAAATAAATCAAGCGATTCATTCCTAGCCAAGGTTTGGGTGCTCGCTTTCTTACATTCTCCTCCCTCCCCTTTGCCGTGTCCTCGTAAAAAAGGAAAATATTAATGAGCGAGCTCAGCGAAGTACACCCCCTTGGCCTCACCTTTCCTCCGGATCTCCCGGGCTTGCCTCCTCCGCCCTCATGGTCATGCCCTCCGTGCTGTGTGTGTGTGTGTGCACGCGCCGCGCATGTGCATGGAGATGAGGGGGAAGCTGGTGGGGATTCTGGGAACAATGCTGTGCTCCTTAAAGGGGTGGGTTGTCTTTCCACATCCGTTTGGCAATGAGGCTGAGGGACCATGAGGCAGAGGACGCAGCAACCCCAGGAGGAGATCCCGAATCAAGGTGGGGGTAAAAGAGGGTGTATTTCGCTGACCTCGCTATGTTGCTATTTTGCTTTTTTGTGATGGTATGGTAAAGGGCGGTGGGGGGGAGGGGGAGAATTTAAGAAAGCGAGCACCTGTTCCGGAGTTTGGGAGGCGGTGGCGGTGGCAGAAGATGGCGAGAATTATTCTTGTTCTTTTAAAAACAAAGGAGATTTAAAAATAAGCCAGGGCACTTCCGCCCCAATGCACCTGGAAAGCACGAGCTTTTAAAACTTTTTTTTTTTTGGCTGAATCCCAAGCCCGCGCTACAGCTGATTAGTGCTTGGGACTGTTCCAAAAAAAAAAATGCTGTGGTTTCCGTGCTTGCTTTTTCCCATAGGAATGCATTGCTTCAATGCATTCCTATGGGAAAACGACAATCGAACCAAAACGACAAACGGAACGAAGTTTTTCTAGAAAAATCCATTTCAACGGAACCGAACCGAAATGAAAAGGGCCTGAACCAAAACGGAAATGGAACACCATTTTTGCTTTTCGTGCCCATCTCTACTAACGACACAACTTGCCTGCTTAAATATCACATCCTGTTATGTTTTAGGGAACTGACCCACATCTGAATAAATGGGTAGATCCTGCTTTCCCTTGAATACTGTAAGATTCAAGTTAGAACAATGACCAAGAGTTGCAGAACTCTTTTATTCTGTCATTCTGTTTTGTTGAATGGTCGCAAATTAAAAGACAAGCAAGAAAGTTTACCTGAGGGTTAATTTTGCAGCCTATAGTTATGTTACTAGGAAAAAAAAAACATATATCTTGTTTCAGCGGGAACGCTTCCAAAGACCAAGCTGTGCTAAGCTTGATGAGAGATTTGGAGCCAAGCAGTATAAATTTGGGGGGTGGGGGTAGGAATGAGCACCAGATTCTTAATTTTTATCAGGCATGAGAAAGTAGCATATTTTCTCACTGCAGCATTTATAATAATAGAGAGAGAGAGAGCATGTCCTTCTGCATGCCTTCACCGTAGCGCCCATACTATGAGACCTGGCCACTGGAAATTTGCTGTATATGCCAAAGGTACTCTGGGGATGAGCACTGCAAGGTTATCTCAACTTTCTAAAATGGCTCAACTACTGTGTGTGTGTGTTGTGTCGTTACAGTCGTGATCAGCTCTTTGTGACTCCACGTCCATGGAGTTTTCTTGGCAGGAATACTGGAGTGGTTTGCCAGTTCCTACTCCAGGCGCCTACAGCACCTGGTATTCCCTGGTGGTCTCCCATCCAAGTACTAACCAGGGTCAACCCTGCTTAGCTTCCGAAATCAGGCGAATATTTTTACCCCACCTTTCCCCTTGGAAAAGGACCCAAGGTGGCTTACAATAATGAGGAACAATATACAGCCCAGAACATTTAAGACAAATTCAAATTAAGAACAGGGAAGAGGCACCTTAGAACATTAAAATGTAACATTAATGTAACATTAAAGCTACAGAGAGCATGCAAAAGAAGAAAAAATCCATTATGAGGGATGGGAACTAACATGGAAAACACTGGTGTTCTTATGAGATCTGTCAATGCAACCATGCATGGTAATCCATCTAAAAGTCACATAATAGGTAGTACCTCATTCAGGGAAAGCTTGCTTGAAGAGGAAGGTCTTTGCCTGCTTCTGGAAAGGTAGCAGAGACGGGGCAGTCCTGGCCTCCAGCTGGAGGGAGTTCCAAAGTCTGGGAGCAGCAACAGAGAAGGCCCTTTCGTGTGTTCTTATGAGATGCACCTGTGAAGGTGGCGGGTAGAGAGAAATACCTGATTACCTTAGCACCCAAGTCAGCTCCTACTGTGAGATTTGATCTTTGAGGTAGCTAGGATCCAGGTTATACAGCACTTTGTAGGTCAAGGTCAACACCTTGAATTGTGCCATCCAGTTATATTATGTGCCATCCAGTTGCCTCTCACTCAAGGCAACCCTATGAATGAGCAATCTCCAAAATATCCTGCCCTCAGCTGCCCTGCCCAGCTCTTGCAAACTCAAGCCTATGGTTTGATTTAGGGAGTCCATCCATCTCACATTTGGGATACTTATTTACCTGCTGCCTTCAGAAATGAAATGATTCATCCTAGCCTCTTGATCCAGCCATCTTGAGAACAGGAGGTTTATTTTTAAACGTTGATTGCTTCTCATGCCTCAGCTGTTGAAATAGCTTATCTCTTATCTTGATCTGCCTAAAACTAGCCAGCCCAGGAGCTGAGCTGTTTCATTCACTGACTGCATCTGCAAATTGCAAGTTGTTTTAAACTAATTGTTTTCCTTTCCTTTTGAAGTAGGACTGTGGCTATTATTATTTTTAATATTTTCTTTCCTTCCCTTGCCGAGCCAATCAGCGGTTGAGTTTATCTAACCGATCTCTCCATGCAGCAGCTAGCTATTAGGTTTCAAGCTTGTTTACAGAGGGTTCTTTGCTTGAAAGCAAATTGATTCAAAGGTTTGGGGGGTCGTTGATTTAGGGCAGTGGGGTCCCTAGGAAAGCTCCCCATTATTTATGAATTGTTTTGTTTGGTGATTAAAATTCTTTTTAAAATCCATTATTAATGAAACAAAATAAAATGAAGGGTGAAAAAAATGAAACAAAACACTATATTTCTGTTTTGTACCCATCTCTAATTGTGAAGAGATCCAGAAGGTCTCTCCAAACTGGGAGAATGGGCTGCAAAATTGCAAACATATTTAGATGTAGGAAAATGTAAAGTAATGCATATTTGGGCAAAAAAAAATCAAAACTTTATCTATCAACTCAGCATCAAAAAAGGGATTGAAAATAAAACAGCCAACGTTATTATGCCAGTGTACAAAATGATAGTAAGACTGCACCTGGAGCATTGCGTACAGCTCTGGTCACTGCATTTCAAAAAAGATGTTGTGGAACTGGAAAGGTGCAGAAGAGAGCGACTAAAATGATTACTGGGCTGGAGGACCTCCCTTATGAGGAAAGGCTAAAACATTTGGGGCTCTTTAGTCTGAAAGAAGGGACCTGAGGGAGGATATGAGTGAGACATACAAAATTATGCAGGGCATGAGTAAAGTGGATAAAGGGATGCTCTTCTCCCTCTCAAAAAATACCAGAACTGGTGAACATCCCCTCAAACTGAGGTTTGGGAGAGTGAGAACAGACAAAAGAAAATACTTCTTTACCCAGCATGTTGTTAGTCTCTGGAACTCCCTACAACAGTCTGTGGTAATTGCATCTGGCCTGAATGCCTTCAAAAGGGAATTGGACAGATTCCTGGAGGAAAAGTCCATCACAGGTTATAAACCATGATGGAGATGTGTAATCTCTAGGCTTAAAAACAGGGTACTTCAAAGGCCAGATGCAGGGGAGTTATATCAGGAGACAGATATCTAGTTTTGTGTGCTCCTGGAGGCATTTGGCAGTGCCACTGTGAGATACAGGAAAATTGGCCTGGTCCAGCATGGGTCTTCTTATATTCTTATTTTCTTATGTGATGAAGCAAAAAACAAAAGATTAAAACATGTATTTGGCTGATTAGAATGATAAAAATACATGTAGACTTTAGACCAGAACTGTTTTTACTAGGCATATTACCAGAAAATTTAGATAAACAAAATACTTATCAAGTACTGCACATTCTGATAGCAGCAAGGATAGTTTGGGCACAACACTGGAAAAATGGAGAAATACCAACAGATGAAATGATTAAGAAGATTTTGGAATGTGCAGAGATGGATAGACTGACAATGAGGATCAAGGAAAATAGGACTCACAATATTATCAAGTATGGACTTAGTTTTATCAATGGCTAGAAAAAAGAAACAGAATAAGAGTAAGCTGGTTGTGATATTGTAATGACTGAAACCCATGTAATGCAATGTGTTACAAATATCATATATACAGTACTTTTTTACTGTTTTTCATAGAAAATGAATAAAATATACTGTACTGTAAAAAAAACCTCCAGACATTCCAATCTATTTGCAGTTTTGTTTGGACTTAGCTTTAGTAATTTAGATAAAAGGCATAAAATTATCAACAGATTAGTACAGTAGCATAATTAGAGTTTTGAAAAATGGCCCTTCTTAGACCAGAATTCCTAAAATCTTCTAGCTAGGATGGCCACTATGAGTTGTCATCCCGCAGGTGCAGGGGCAGCAGCGGGGGGGGGGGGGACTTGTTCAAACTCTGACCATAATATTAGATTGAATTATTTGATACTACAGGGACAGCAGAGAAATTGAGGAAATCATAGGATTATAAATATTCCCCTGGTATTGTACAGAGAATAAAAGAGTAGTCTCTGGGCTTGTTTATCTAACCTGGAGTGCTGATTGAGAGGCCATTTAAACAGCTTTAACTTTTGCTTCGGCCCATGTTTACATGTTCTTTCAACCTATGATAAATCCCTTTGAACTGGATTCAGCATTTGCTTTTCTTATAAGGACTGAATCAAAGATTGAAATGAATGTAAAAGAAAATAGGCACCACTAGAAATACTGTATTGTACAGAAGCTTTTGAGTTACCTTTCAATCACAGTAAGTGATTCATAGCAAGCCACTTCAGATCTCCACAGGGAAGTACAGGGATATTGTAATAATTCCAAGGGTTGGCAATAAAGAGTGAGTATGAAATGGCTTTGAATGTTTATTCATATTGGATAATATCAGATACAGGGAAATAATAATTTAAATAAAACAAATCTGAAATTTAAAAAAATAATTAAAAGCCAGAGGGTTTTGTGAAATTAGCCGCTCAGATGCGACCCAGTTTGTGGGTGGGGCTGAATTTGCCCAACCGCCCGTTAGTTTTGGCGCACAAGTTCGCACCGATCTGGGTCCCCTGGAGGCAAGCCAGCAGAGGGCTTATCTAGCCCTCCCCCTGCCTCCACTGCCATTGCGACCCAGGAGGTGATCCCCCACCCTCCAACCCTACTGTCAGGAAAGTGAGACTAGCTGGTCGTTTTGGGGCCGGATGGGAATTTTTGGCAGGTACCTGCATTGGCCCCTGGGTACCTGCGCATTTTTGCTCATCCCATTCTCCTCATGGGTTGGGGGTGGTGCATTTTCCAACGTTAGCTGGTCTCACACACACACCCTCCGGGTGGGTAGTGCAGGAGGTGCAGGTATTAAGTTACAGCCTTTGTAAGTCACCCTAAGGTGCCAGCCAGCCCTCGGATAATAAAATCACCCTGGATAGAGTTAGGATTAATCATCAACAAGTTAATAGGATGCCGAACCGAGGGCTGGTACAGGGCTAGTAGATTCAATCAAGTCCAAAGAATGCTGAACAGGTGGATGGCATCCTTTGGAAGAATGAATCTCACTGAATACACATCAGATGATGGCATACCTCCTGGCACTATGGGTTTCAGGTCCCCTTGCCAGTTATTTAGTTATTACTGTTGGCATTTAATAAAGTTGTGGCCCTATTTTCCCCAACATGAAGTTGTCTCGCCTCATTATTTACGGGTCTGGTTGGGCAAGGACCTTTTGCTTAACTTTGCTTTTTCAAACCATGTAACAGATTCTTCAGCCTGTTCACTTGAGAGCAGAGATGGGCTTTTAGTTTCAGAAGTGGTCAGCTTCCCGAAAGGAACCACGGGAGCCCAGCTGATGTTCGGAACCAGAGGAATGAAATCAACCAATCTCTTACCTTACGCTGGGCTTGCAAGGGGTAAAACTCCAACAAGGAAGAAGCCTCTGATGAGTCATCTTTCCTTCTCCTTGGGGCTGGCCAATCAGACTGGGAGGCAGGATGATGCACTTCCCTGCACAGCTCCTGACTACATTTTTACTTGGGAGCAATAAATGGGTTAGAATTACATTCAGTTCATTTTCCTGACAAGCCATTCTAAAATTCACACATTTCTTCATAAATTCCATGGAAAGATTGTGAAGTTTAAGGAAAGAAGCCTTATGCATAAGAAAATGAAAAGGATTTTTCCATCTCAATTTGAACTCAATGCGGCTGGGCCTAGATCAAATCAAGCCTGAACTATCTCTGGAGGCAAAACTGTTGAAACTGAGGCTATCTTACTTTGGGCGAATTTTGAAAAGACAGGATTCTCTGCAAATGACAATAATGCTGAGAAAGGTTGAAGGCAACCTTTCCTAAAGAGGAAGACCAAATATCAGAGAGATTGGCTCCATAAAGGAAACCATAGGCTTGAGTTTAAAAGAGCTGTGCGGGGCTAGAGGACAGGACATTACGGAGATTGCTTATTCATAGGGTGCACGTAAGTCAGAGATGACTTGATAGCACATAACAACAAAGAATTTGTACTTTTCATCTTACACAGTTACGCACTTTTAGCTAAAAAGTAAAGGTTTTCCCTGGCATACTGTATATGTGCTAGTAGTGGCTGTGTGCATCTCCATTTCTAAGCCAAAAAAGTGTTATGCAAGTCTGTGGTCATATGGCTGGCATGGCTGAACACATTTCTGCTCACGGAACACTGTTTACCTTCCCACTTTTTATGGCGGTACCTATTTATCTACAGTACTTACATTTACATGCCTTAGAACTGCTAGGTTGGCAGGAGCTGGGATTAACAGCGGGAGCCTACTCCACTGCTTGTCACCCAGGATTCAAACTGCTCAGCTGCCGACTTTGCAGCCAACAGTTTTCAGTACTCTAGCCCACTGAGCCACAATGCCCATTTTTGCAATTTTACAAGCCAATAAAACCTACTGAATTCAGTAGGTTTTGGAAGAGGCATAAATAAGCTCTATCAGCCACCCCAAAACAAACAACGAACAAACAAACCACCATTTGAACAATCTTTTGAACTTTGGGTCTTATTTTGAATAAATCTCTTAAAGTCTAAACCAGAGGTTCCCAAAATGGTCTATATGGAGCCTCAGGAATCAATTTCCACTCAAATGAGTGGACCCCATTTAGGCAGGTCATAACCAATATTTAGGTGTTCTGTAAATGTCTTATTACACCTAGCACAGTTTGTTCTCACGCCATTTTCAACAAGTTTTGGTGACATTTTTGAAAGTTTTTGCAGTAATTTTTGGGAATCTTTCAAACTTTTTGGGTGCATTTCTCAAGCGGTGCAAAGGTAGGGACCTGATCCTCATGGTGTGCATGCCTTTAAAGTCCATTTTGCATCATGAGGGTTGGAACCTGATCTTCACCATGTGCATGTTGCTAAAGTCTGTTTTGCAAAGGTTAGGGACTTGTCTTTTGCAGCCAAGTGACAGATATCTGTACCCAAGTCATGGTCATTCGAAATTCAAATCAACTGTAATTACAAGTGTTTTCCGTAAGGGGGTTCCCGTCACCATTTTAGCAAACAGTATTATATACTTAAATCTTTATAGAAAACATTCACTGGTACATGGCACAGCCGGGATTTGAATCATGGACCCAGTCATCTCAGTCTGCACCCTGTGAAATTGCTCCACCAACACTTAGACAGTACCACTAAAAAACAACTTTTTCGTTATCCTGATTCCTCTCTAATGGTAATGAAGCACCATTATTGACATATGTTCAGTAGAGATGGGCACGACTCAAAAAAATGGTGTTTTGTTTGTCGTTTGGTCGTTTAGGGGTCCGTTTCGGTTCCTTTTCGTTTTCGTGAGGTTTTTTGCAAAAAAATTTGTTTTCATTTTGTTAGGTAATGAAATGAAAAAATGAAAACGAAAAATTGCTGTTTCGTTACCATTTAGCACAATTCAATGTATCTGCCGTAACGAAAACGAAGCGGTCGACAAAATTTTTCGTGTTTCGGGTCATTTCGTTTCATTTTGGAGTCAAAATTCGTTTTTTGTTTTGTTACGTAACAAAACAAAAAACGAAAACGAAAATGAAAAATCGCTCGTGTCGTGCCCATCTCTAATGTTCAGGTTTTTTAATGGACCAAGGAATCCATGAAGAACTGCTCTTTGCAAGAACTTTGACAACAGAAACTGTTTTGAAAGATTATTTCATGGAAAAAGCGATGCCTTTATCAAATATCACCAGCAGCAGATGGAGCACCAGCCATGTTTGTGTGCTATCATGGTTTTATAAGACAAAAAATAAAATAAAAAATAAAAAGTGCCAACCTGGCCCTGGTGGTTGCGTGGTCAGCACCATAAATTTAAAAAATTAATTTTTTAAAAAAGTAAAAATGGTACTGCCCCAGCCCTAAGGAAGCAAGCACCTCTCAGCTGCGGGGGGGGGGGGGACAAGCCCCTGCATTGGGCCTTTAAAAAAAATTGTTAAATGTAAAAAGTGCCAACCAGGCACAGGAGCTGCATGGTCAGCACTGTAAAATGTAAAAAAAAAAAACAAGCACTGACCCGGCCCCGGGGGCTGCATGGTCAGCACTGGAATTTTTTTAAAAAAATGCTGCCAACCTCGTCAGCAGTGGCAGCGGTCCCCTTGCAGTGGTGGCGATCCTCAGTATCCTTGTCAGCTGCGGCGGCAGTCCCCCAGAGGTGGCAGCAGTCTCCTGCCAGGTAAGCTGAAACAGTTCATGTTGGTTCGTTCATACGAATTTTTGTTTTTAAAGATTCATATGAAACGAAATGAAATGATCTGAGGGGGGCCAGAAACAGAACAAACAGAACCATCGGTTTTCTGTTTCGTGCCCACCTCTACTCAGAAGTCCATATTCCTCAGATAATCAACAGGCACAGCAGTCTCTGTCCTATAAATTTACCTTTACCTATTCATTCATAATTATGTTTGTGGACATACACAGTTTTGTCTGGTTTTATAGCAGGTACATGCCAAGCTAGTACTGGGATAGGAGACCATCAAGAAAAAATCAGAAATCTCCCGGTAGGATTGGAACGAATTCTGCCTGTGCACTGGAAAACTGCTGGAAGTCAGAGTTGACAATTATGGGCTACATGTGCCAATGGTACAACTCATATGAGACAGTTTTGTATAACAATTGTGGAGCCACAGAAGGATTCAATAAAAAGAAATCAGCCACAAACCTGACAGAAATCAGTCACAGAGTCTATACAACTCCTCATGCAAACTGCTGGTCACATTCTATTGAAGTAGTGCTTCAAAATAGTTAATGACAGAGAACGTTTGTAATTAATTTATTTTGGGATAACAAAAGCATTACATATGGGTGGCAGCATAATGAGGAATAGCCAAACTCCTCTGCTGTCCTTCTGTAAACAGACAAAGACCTTTCTCTTTAGGTAAGCTTTTCCTGAGTAACTGGCTGCCTAAGTTAGTTTTTAAAATGGAATGTTGTCCCTTACTGCTTTGAATGCATTTTGGTGTTGCTTCTCTTTATTGTTTCTTTAGCATGGTATTTGCTTGAAGCTTTTTTTGTATTTGTATACTTAGTATTTCAGCTTTAAATATTGTCTGTTCATGATGTAAGCCACCTTGATCCTTTTAATGGATTGATTTCTTGTTCTTAATACTTGAACATGTCTTAATTGTATTGGACTGCATATTATTATGTCTTAATTGTATTGGACTGTATATTATTCCTCATTACTGTAAACTGCCTTGGGTCCTTTTCCAAGGAGAAAGGCAGGGTAAAAATACTCTAAAATAAATAAATAATAAATAAATAAAGTGTTTTAAATGAATAAATAAATACTTTTATGCTGCATGTGCTTTGTACCACAGGCCAGTGGCTTGCAACCTTCTGTTGTACAAAAAGTAATTCAAGAGCAACTATTTATATTAGTTTGAAATGCCACAGGGCTGGGGGAGAGGATTCTACTTTATACAGTAAAAACTGCAATTACAATAGTTGCTAATGGTTTCTTGAGGGCTTTTGGCACTGTTGATAACCGTTATAAATTAATTTTAAACGTATATTTCAAAGCCCTGTATTGAGTCAGGAATGAAATGGAGTCAGTTCTGTATTGATCATGCATAAGTCGGGAGTGACTTCTACCCATCCATTATCCACAGTCCATGAATACCTGAAAATGTCAGACAGCAAAGGTTGCTTACGTACTATCCTAGAATCTTTATTGGTCCATTCCTAGTTACTGTCTTGTTCTGTTGTTGCTATGGAGTGAAGGCACTGATTCTCCCTCTGCCTCTTATATTACCCCATTTTCTTCCTGTTTATACTTCTTTCAATTAAAAAGAAGAGATACCTGTTCTATCCATGGTATGTTAAAGACAGGAGTTGTTTCTCTCCTTGGGATATAAATGTATCCCGTCATTTGCAGTGATACTAACCAACAATGGTTAAAAGTTAATTCAGGGCTTGTTTACATGTCTGTATTGGAGCAGGCTACATAGGATCACTAGGAGGTCCAGTATGCCATCTGGTGTGATCTCACATCTAAATGTCATATGGAATTCACACAAGCCTTTTATGCATGTTGAAAGTGTGTGCATATTAGGTATGTGTATTACACATGATATTTAAGAAAAGTGTAGGTTTGTTAATACTGAGGCCACATAGCTCCTACAGTCCTCTTAAAGGTCCAACTGAGAACCTGCCACGGCCTACTAGGCATACAGTACAACCCCCATATCCACTGATTCACCAAACACGGATTCAGTTATCCATGGTTGGTGATCAGCAGGGGTGGCAGCAAGGGGGGATTAAAAATAAAACTTACCACCACCAATGCCTGCCACCCTCCTCCTCACCACCACCACCGCTGCTGCTTCCTGCTCAAACTACTGATCTGCCACCCGGGACCTGAGTGGGAAATTCAAAAGCCAGTTGGCTGGGCAGGTCTGGGCGGGTCCAGAAGGTGCCTGGCTGTCGCCGTCAGCATCAGAGGTAGGGAAAAAATTTACTGCCACTTCTGCTGGCCCTCTGGAGGGTACCAAGCTGGCCCACGGCAGTGGTGGCAAGGAGAAAATAAAGGGTTTTTTTTTCTCTCTCTCTCTCCTTGCCACAGGCAAGCCCAGTGGCAAGGAGAAAAGGAGGGAACTTTCTTCCCTCTTTGCAATTTGGGGGGTGTTGGGATGAAAGCTGTTGCCCCTACACCCCACCACCCCATCATCACCATCAACCCAGATAAGAGCGTTTGCTCTTAACCATGGATTTCACTATCTGCGGGGGTCTCAGAACAGATCTCCCATGGATACAGCGGTCCTACTATACTAAATACACAAATACATTTCTTTCCTTTGTCTTAAAGGGCCAGCTGAGACACTGCAATAGTGGCAGATTGAGCTGCACGCATTTTCTCTATCAACCTTCTAAGGCAAAGGAAAGAATATATATACTGTATATATATTAAATTTTTTATAAGTGATATCATGCACTTTTGATGCCATAATGGAGGATTTAAAAATATTCACTTCTTCATCCACTGCACAGAAGAGCTAATAACCTGAAGGTTTTTGGGTCATTCCTAATGATCACATCTGCTAGAAACAGATCAAAAGAGGGTGATTCTACTGCCATCAAAAAAAAAAAAATTAGAACCCTTTAAGAAGGGGTAAGAAACATGCAGGTAAATCTGCTCTTTTGTCCGTCTTGTTTACTATGGCACAATTGTCATTGGATCATTATCTTTAGGAGTGAACCAGGACATGCCTGTGGTGGACTAAGCAGTGAGCTAAAGACCCATGTAGCCATCTTCTTAGATAGAACTGAGAATAATTATATTTGTATCGATCTATGCATCTAGTACAATTACACAGATATATGTAAGATGTTTTTCTATGCTGTTTTCCTGACATTCTTCTTTCAGAATAAAAAATAAAAACACCTAGTAAAATAGTACAATACTTGCATATGTGGGGGAAAGCTGTCAAACTCGTAAAACTGCACATAATAAAATTATCATTTCTGTTTTTTTGCCTACCCAGAGTATTGGCTTTTGTTTATCCTAGTATGTTTGTTTTGTATTTTATTTTTATTTCATTGTACTAGACCTTTGGGATTAGGTGTGAAATTTTGTTATCTTTGCAGTGTTTTATTTGGTTGTTTGTTGCAAATCGCTCAGAGTGGCCATGGCTGCCAGATGGGGAGTATAAAAGTCATAAAATAAAATAAAATAAATCTGTGGGAGCCAGTTCCAGAGTATGGGTGCAGCAACAGCGAAAGTCCTCTCTCATATTCCCACCAAGCACAACTGTAAAGGTGCTGAGTCTGAGATCAAGGCTTCCGCTTCAAACCCAGGCAGGTTCATAAAGGGAGATGCAGTCCTTGAGATAGCTTAGATCCAAGCCTTTAGGGTTTTATAGGTTATAAGCAGCACTTAAGAATCAGGAGACAGATACAGTATCTAGTCTCATGCGTTCCCAGACACATTTGGTGGGACCACTGTGAGATACAGGAAACCGAACTAGATGGGCCTTTGGCCTGATCCAGCATGGCTCTTCTTATGTTCTTTCTTATGCTCAAAACTCAGATCAGCAGCCAGTTCTGGAGATGAAGAATAAGATTATGGAGAATCACTGGATTGCTTGTCTCTGTGGTAATTTAACTGAACTCAGGAGGAAGGGAGAAGGCCAGCACTACCCCTCTATCTCACTTTCCTCGGGTGAAGAGAGCTAAGTATGAAATGAAAGAACTCTTGAAGGCGTTGAGACACTCCATGGGACTACAGAAAACTAAGGTCCAGAATCATCTGGAGAACTCTTATACTAGCAATCTCCAGAGTTCTAGCTTCCCAAGTGAAAAAGGAACTGACAAGACAGGGTCCTCCTCAGACCTAAAATCAGGAGTTTGATAGGGGCTACGATTTTTCTTGAATTCTGATATGTTTTTGTTTGCTTGTTTGTTGTTTCTGGTCTTCACTTCACCCCTGGGTTCTTTTTTTTTTTAATACAGCACATATTCTGGTCAACTGACAATTGGGTCATCTCAAATGGCTTCTCCTCCAGTGTAATGGAGCCCTTTCTGTAAGTCAGAAGTTTACCGTTAAATCTTCTGCATATAATGTGTCACCAAAGACAATCATGAGAGAGAGAGAGAGAGAGAGAGAGAGATGCTTCCCGAATGGCTGAGGTCATTCGGAGTTATGGAGTTTGCTGTCATCAGTATGCTTTGGGGACCTCTGAGCACATTCTGACAGTGATAGTGATTTTGTATTGGGGTTTTTTTAACTGCTAGCACTAGCTTTCTCTTGCTGGATCTGACTTTGTTATGGCTGCTCGTGGTGCTATGTTTATTTTATTTTGTTATTTTTAGTATTTTCATATTGTATTATTATATTTATTTGTATTGTATTCTATCTCCCCCCCTCATTATTTGTATTGTGATTGGGTATGTCATGGGGTTGTAGTTTTGGGCAGCTGCTGTTTTTGTGACGTGTTGTACACCGCCCAGAATTCCTCTGGGAAAATCGGACAGTCAATAAGTATAAATAATAAATAAATAAATAAATAAATAAATAAATCCACTAGCATCATTAAACATCAAATCCAAGTAAGCTACTGGTAAGCACCTTTTAAAACTTTTGCCAAGAATTAGAATATTTTAAAACTAAAATAAGCAACCTCTTAATAAGAAGACCATGAAGTTAATTTCATTTGTCATCAGTAGCTAGCAGCCTAGAATAAAACATTTGCATAGCCATTAGTCTCCATAACAGTGTGAAATGGTGGTATGGATTTTAAAAAAAAGCTTTTAAGACAAAAAGAGAGAAGAACAACCAACACTTAAATCAATAAACTTCCTTTTATTGCCTGAGAAACAATTGTACCTTTCAGCTGTTTATTTCATCATTCTTATCCCTTGGGAAATATTTTGTGAAACTGCAAGACACAAATAAAAGAGTCAAATGATTAACCATAACAGAAGCTATTATTCTGGCAGAAAATCTGGAACAAATGTGATCAATATAAATCTCAACTTTTGATCCTCCTTTCAAGATTTTATTTAAGATGCATCCTCAACTGGTGCAAAACAGTGATGGATCTCATGGCTTTTTTTGAAATAAATCATGATACAGTATGGTTATTTAAGCTGGAACTTCTCTGAATTGCTCCCCTTTATAATAACCTGGCTTCATTGACCTACAAATCACAAAATGGCGTGGGTCCAAGCTGTCTCAAAAATTGGATCTCGCAGTATGAACCAGCTCGGGTGCTAAGGTCATCAGAAGACTCCTTTCTCTCCAACCTGCCACCTTCACAGGTGCTCCTCAAAAGAACACATGAAAGGGCCTTCTTGGTTGCTGCTCCCAGACTTTGGAACTCCCTCCCGCTGGAGGCCAGGACTCCCCCATCCCTGCTGTCTTTCCAGAAGCAGGCAAATACCTTCCTCTTACAGGCAAGCTTTCCCAGAATGAGGGACTTCCTACTATATAACTTTATATGGATTACCGTACATGATTGCATTGATTGATTTCATAAGAACACCAGTGTTTTCCATGTTACTTACCTTTTTCTTTTATTTTTGTGTGCTCTTTGTAGCTCTACTGTTACCTTTTAATGTTCTAAGATGCCCCCTCTAATTCCCTGTTTTTAACTTGAATATGTCTTATATATTCTGGGCTGTATATTGTCCTCATTACTGTAAGCCACCTTGGGTTCTTTTCCAAGAAGAAAGGTGGGGTAAAAATATTCAAAATAAATAAATAAATAAATAAATAAATAAATAAATAAATTCATTAGGAGAAGGGTGCAACTCTTAAACCAAATCAAGTCTATCAGGTGAGTAAGTTGGACCTGCCAAAATATTGGGCTGCCTAAGGCAAAACAGCAAATAGCACCTTGAAACAGAGTCAAGGCAGGTAATACCTAAAGATAGCCATGATTTCCTGCTACATAGAACATAAAGCCTCATCCCTAGCACTAAATATAGTCACCCATTAAATGACTGACAACTTGCTGCACTTTCATGACATAAAATCTGCTTCATAGGGCAATTGCCACACATTTGCTAATAGTAGGACTAGTCCAATCAATAAGTTGCTTGGTATTCACGTGTGATTCACATGTAACAATTTCTTCCTCCTTTCTACTACCACCCATGGATATGCTGCTGTTGACTTACCACCACCTTCCTGTTAAGACCAGTCATGAGTTCCTGAGAACTCAATGGAAAATATTCTATATTTGGCCTAAGTAGCTGAGGAGTTCATGTTGGATCAACACATAACAACAGCCATCCAATGTCACAGGATCATAGAATAATTGAGTTGGACGGGGCCGATTAGGCCATTGAGTCCAACTCCCTGCTCAAGGCCAGAATCCAAATAAAAGCTGATGTGACAAATGGTTGCCCAATTTTCTCTTGACCAACATGCCCTCTAATTTTCATTCCCTGCTACCCAGGGCTCTTTTCTATGTATGTGTGGGTGAGAGCTGCATGCATGCATGAAATCCACCCCTGTGGGTTTCGTTGCAACCATAACAACAGTGGTCACAATGGGTGTGCTGGGATGGGAAAGCCCCACACAGAGGGAGGTTGAGGTGTATATGCATGTACACATGCACCTCAGAGGGAACCTTGCTCTTGAATGGTGGCATGCATTATGTCTGTTTAATTTCCTCAATCAACTGCTGAAATCGTGTTGTACAATTATGCAAAAAAAAAAAACCCTACCTTTGGGAATTGTCATACATTTAAAAAAATCTGTGGGTACGTATTTGTTGCACTCTGGATCCCATGCGATTTGGAAATTTCTTAACTTGCAACAATTTATTTATTTATTCATTCATTCATTCATTCATTCATTCATTCATTCATTCATTCATTCATTCATTTAGATTAATTTTTAATTATTTTTAGAAAAGGGATCAAGGCAGCTTGCAATATTTAAGGTCAATATACAAAAAAGAACATTTAAGGCATATTCAAGTTTAAGAACAATGAGTTTGAAGAGGCATCTTCAAATTCATTGTAAAGTATCTAAAATCTTTCCCCATTTTCCTAACTTCCTGACACAACTCCATCTGTTTTCACCCTGCCCATCTCCTTTTAATCACGAGAGGGTGGGGGAGAGAGCTGTGTCTACCAAATAAACTGTAGGTCATCAATCCCTTGACTCCAAACTGGGCCATGTATGTGGCTTATCGGTTCTGAATCAGTTTCCTTAGTTACTATGACACTTGACTACGATATACTGTATAAAGCTTGGCCTTCTTTGTCCACATTATAATACAAAACCTCTCGGGGGGCAGGCAGAATCTCTTTGGGTGTTTCCCCCCCACCCCTTGGAATTGATAAGATTGTTGCTTCTGGATGAGAGTAAAGGCTCTGCAGAGGTTAGTGAGATTTCTGAAAGTACAGCTGGGTGTAGAACAAGCCCTACTGCCTTGCTGCAAAGAACAGGGAACACTATTTCCTCCAAATGCTGGAGCAAATGATGATAGATGAGGCTGTATTTCATTTCCTAGTTTGCCTTCTTCTCTGAGTCCAGCCAAACAAATGAAAATCGGATGCCTCTGCTTAAAGAATATTCTATTTATCTCCACTTTTCTCCTGCTTATGCCTGACAGAACAGTCTCTCTCTCTCTCTCTCTCTCTCTGTGTGTGTGTGTGTGTGTGTGTGTGAACCAGCAAGGTGAATTTTATAACCTATTTTTCCTCTTTTCAGCGCTTTTGCAAGATAAGTTAGGTTGAGATAGTAACACAGTAAAAGCTTTAAGTGAGAATTTCCAGAATTTCAGTCTGGATTTACTGCACCTAGTTAAACTCTATCGGCTGATGCTGGAGCTTCATGCTGGTGATGAGCGGGGCCAGACCATGCCTCTTCCTATTTATTTTCATTCAGTTCCTTCTGTTTGCCATTCTTTTGTCTCTGTTCTGTCAACCACATTTCTAGCCTTATACAGATATTCAATTAATTCTATCCCACAAGGAGGAGGATACTAGCCCTTCCACTTTAAGAAAAGTGATCAGTCTATATGTGAAGCCATTCAGATTTTATGATCACATGGACAGTCCCCATAGATATAAAAGAATCAGGAAGCCTATGCTCTCTAGGAAGAACCAAGGCAAATTCAGGCTCTACTTTAGAGAAAATTGCTGACAATTGTTGACTTATCTCCTCCCTTCACAGCTTTTATTGGCCTTTGGAAAATAATGTAAATTATCCTGCCACAAGAAGAGGGTTTTTCAAGAGACTGAAAGGGTATAGTCACAGGAAGTGGGAGGGGGCGCCCTTTCATTTTCCTTTTGTGTAAGAAAATCAGAGACCAGGGCCTTTACTTCTATGGTGAGAAAAACCCTTGGAAGGCATCTTAGTATATGGACTACATCCAGTAAGGCTCCCGAGATGGGTTCACAGCCTATTGCTTAGCAGTAGATATAGTGCCACCATGGTGCCCACTTGATCAGGATGTAGAGCCCTCTTCACATGCTCAGAGACATCCTGGTAGTTAATGAAAAAGTTAATGACAAGGGAAATGAGATTTAGATACCCTGGTTGTTCTCTGAAAGACCAGTATTCAGACACAAGGGGGTCTAACTAAAATCTTGATTAAAGTAAAATGAAAGTAAACTGAACAGAATAAGACGGAAGCTGTTTTGGGCTACAAGCACCAGAGTGATAGTTGCATAAAGACTACTGTCAATCAATAAGGCAAGACATTCAAGGCATACAAATTATTGAACTAGCTCCATGAGACGAAGCCCTTCAAGTTTCTTGCTTGCATTCCTCCTTTCCATCTCTCTCTCTTTACTCCATCTTTTTACCCTCTAGTGCTATGCTCTTAATTCATCCCCTGAAATCTTTGCTCTGTAGATTAAAGAGTTTAAAGTGTAAATTCAGGAAAGCTTTCTGGTCTGGAAACCTCTTTGAACTGCTCTGGTGCCAATGACTTCCCTTCAGCTATTGAAGGTACCTTCCTTCCCATTGTTTACTTGACAGGACTAAGATTAACATATCACAGGGATGGGAACATCAGATTCACTGGCTTGGATTTGCTTTGATCCTGCCTACTTTGCAACTTCTATTCCCATGGGAAACCGAAAGTTAATCACACATCTCTATCATTTATACAAGGATCAATATTGAGATGCACCTCGTCTTGTGACAGGGGTCCACACTGGCATAACGATGTGGTATATGGATTGCTGAGGGCATGGTTTGGGTTGGGGGGAAAGACCATGTCTGTATGTGTTTCTATTTCATTTGAGCCATCCTTCCCCTTTAAGGCCCATTGTGCACCATACTGGCCCAGCAGTGGAGCATGCATTCTTTTTGACATGCTTGTTGTTTATCCAGGAGATAGCAGCCTCAAATGGCCTGAAGATTCCCAGTGATAATGAGAGAGAAAGGGGTGGGGGAGAACAATGGAAGGGAAGCATGGAGGAGGAAAGGAAAAAAGTGAATAGCACCAATGCTTGATACCTTAATTCTGCAAAACTTTACAAAGTTTTCCCTTCCTTAAAAAAATCAAAATATAAAGAAAAAAAATTACAAAATAATCAAACAGTCAACCCCAAGACACAGTGGTCAAACTAGAATACTGCAGTCATGCCTCTGCTCACAACCAGAGTTCAGTCCCAACCAGTTCAGGTAGCCAGCTCAAGGTTGACTCAGCCTTCAATCCTCCTGAGTTAAATAAAATGAGGACTAAGCTCATAAGAACATAAGAACATAAGAAGAGCCATGCTGGATCAGGCCAAAGGCCCATCTAGTCCAGCTTCTTGTATCTCACAGTGGCCCCACCAGATGCGTTTGGGAGCACATGAGACTAGATATCTGTCTCCTGATAGCACTCCCCTGCATCTGGCCCTTGAAGTACCCTGGTTTTAAGCCTGGGGAATTACACATCTCCATCACGGTTTGTAACCTGTGATGGACTTTTCCTCCAGGAATCTGTCCAATCCCCCTTTGAAGGCATCCAAGCCAGATGCCATCACCACATCCTGTGGCAGGGAGTTCCATAGACTAACAACGCGCTGGGTGAAAAAATATTTTCTTTTGTCTGTTCTTACTCTCCCAGCCCTCAATTTGAGTGTATGTCCCCTAGTTCTGGTATTTTGTGAGAGGGAGAAGAGCTTCCCTCTATCCACTTTACTCATGCCCTGCATTATTTTGTACGTCTCAATCATATCCCCCCTCAGGCGCCTTTTTTCCAGACTAAAGAGGCCCAGTAATCATTCTGGTCGCTCTCCTCTGCACCTTTTCCAGTTCCACTATGTCTTTCTTGAGATGCGGTGACCAGAATTGTACACAATACTCCAGGTGTGGCCTTACTATTGTTTTGTATAATGGCATTATAATGTTGGCTGTTTTATTTTCAATCCCCTTTTTGATAATCCCTAGCATGGAATTGGCCTTCTTCACCGCTGCCACACATTGGGGAGACACCTTCATGGAGCAGTCCACCAACACACCAAGATCTCTTTCCTGATCTGTCATGGAAAACTCAGAGCCCATGAGTTGATAGATAAAGTTTTGATTTTTTGCCCCAATATGCATTACTTTACATTTGGCTACATTAAAACACATTTGCCATTTCGTAGCCCATTCCCCCAGTTTGGAGAGATCCTTCTGGAGCTCTTCACAATCTTCTCTGGTTTTTACCACACGGAAAAGTTTTGTGTCATCTGCAAACTTGGCCACCTCACTGCTTATCCCTGTCTCCAGGTCATTTATGAACAGATTGAAAAGCACCGGTCCCTGGAGAGCAAGTTGTTGTTTGCATAACAACAACTTGTCACTGGAGAGCAAGTTGTTGTTTGCATAATTATGTCGTAAATCACTCAGAGGGTACTCTAGTACTAGGAGCAATATATAAGTCGAAACAGCAGCCACAGTAACAACCACCCTGCTGTGCCCATTTATTTGATATCTATCACCTCATAGTAAGCCAAAAACCATGCAAGTGCCATGCAGTTCTAACAAACAAGAAGGAAAAGTTACAGTCATTCCCTGATTTCCAATGGTAAATCAGTGTGAGACCATAGAGTACTGAGAATATTCTAACTTCAGAGTACAAACTAAGTTTGCACGCCACACAGTAATTTTCACTGAATTTCTACCATAAGGCTCAAGACTTAATGTGATAGTAATGTCATTAAGCCACTGCTCAATGTTTCAACAGAATAGCCAAAGGCACTCTTCCTTAACAAACTGAAATGTTCACCCTCGACCCCAAAATTGCAGAAATATGGTAGATTCCTGTTTCAAAATGAAGAAATGAGTCAATATGTCAATTTTCAGCTCTATTCAACTTGCTGTAGATCAGTTTGAAATTAGGTACATTTTCAGACATCATCAAATAGATAATGGACACCATATTCACACTATTAGCTCAAGAGACATCATTTGATTAGCAATCGACTTATGAGGGTGAAAATGGTAGAACTCTTTTTTCTTCTCCATTGCTCTTTAACTAAAGGGGCTTTCCTGTGCTTTTTCAGTATCCTTAGGAAGAAGTTTGCTTAGATGAAAACGGTAATAATAGACAGTATTTTACATCTTGGAGCCTATAAGTTGGATGTCTTACTTGGAATAAGTCACATTGATGGTATGTGGACTATAGCCACTCTCTCTACTAGTAAAATGTGCAGAATCATCTTGGTGTTCACATCAGGTTTGTTTAACATGTCAAAGTAATCTCAAGGCACATCAGCTTCCACGACCAAATTACATGCCAGCATCAATTACCTACAAATAGTTGAAGGAAGTTACACAACCCTCTACAAGCACCAATAAGGATTCTTGTCCTTATATTTATGAGACATTTAAAATGTTTCCTTTCCACTATTTTAAATAAGGATTGTGTCTATAAAACAAAGCACTTATTTGCTTGTTTAGCTTCAAAATCCAGAATTAAATATTACTGTAGTATGAACACACAGGAGTGTTTCCTTAATGAAAATGACTGTTAATATTAGCTGGTTTGATGCTCAGCTAGAACATACCACCATATGAGATGAGAGGTGCTTTCCCATGAAAACCACGGCTCCCATTCAGAAAGCGGACATAACAGGAGGGGGGAAGGATGTTGCCAGTTTTGTGAATGGCTGGTCTCTATAAAATATGTGCTGTTGGGCACAGCCCACAAAGTCTTCCAAGCGAAATAAAAGTGAGTGGGGATGAAATGATTAGTGGGTGCATTAAATGATAAGTTGTTAACAAGGCACACCACAGGCTCCATATTTCTTATGGAACTGCACAGTACTTAGGGCTTATCAAGCAGTCATTCCAATAAATTTCACTGAGGCCCCTGTAATGGTGGGATCTATTAACTGTCTGAATGCCTAGAGATAGTTGTGTCAGATTTATTGGTGAGTTTATGATGTCCATGAAGCTTTACTGGGAGTTAAATGGGTGAGTCCTGCAGTCTCTTAAATTTTTGACCTGATCAAGAATGATCTGCCAACCTTTATGATTTCGGTGTTCAAGTGTCATAGAAATATGTGGTATTTCTCTTCTGTGGGATAGTATGATTGGTTCCCCATTGTTTCTCTCAACAGCATATCAACAGCTGCTTTTACAGTCTGCCTTGTTCACATCTGCTTCTTCTCGTCGTGTCTATGCATTGCTATTTCACATCCACAGTTGCATACTGTCCTGTCCAGAGTCAGTTCCAGAAAATTCAAACTTCTGTGCTCACAAAGCTTCCAGAATTATAGTACAATAGTAAGTTTCCTGATGATGCCTGAAATCCAGTAGTAAGTGGCAAACAGAATCAGTGGGGATTTGGTGGGTCATAAGAACATAAGAACATAAGAACATAAGAAGAGCCATGCTGGATCAGGCCAAAGGCCCATCTAGTCCAGCTTCCTGTATCTCACAGCGGCCCCACCAGATGTGTTTGGGAGCGCATGAGACTAGATATCTGTCTCCTGATACCACTCTCCTGCATCTGGCCCTTGAAGTACCCTGGTTTAAAGCCTGGAGATTACACATCTCCATCATGGTTTGTAACCTGTGATGGACTTTTCCTCCAGGAATCTGTCCAATCCCTTTTTGAAGGCATCCAGGTCAGATGCCATCACCACATTGTGTGGCAGGGAATTCCATAGACTTACAACGCGCTGGGTGAAAAAATATTTTCTTTTGTCAGTTTTTACTCTCCCAGCCCTCAATTTGAGTGTATGTCCCCTAGTTCTGGTATATTGGGAGAGGGAGAAGAGCTTCCCTCTATCCACTTTACTCATACCCTGCATTATTTTGTATGTCTCAATCATATCCCCCCTCAAGCGCCTTTTTTCCAGACTAAAGAGGCCCAAATGTTTTAGCCTTTCTTCATAAGGGAGGTGCCCCAGCCCAGTAATCATTTTAGTCACTCTCTTCTGTCGACAATTGTGTAAGAGTCTTTGATTCAATGAGCTTACATTAGTTGTGAGTAACTATTATTATCAGCCAAAATCATATTGGGAGATGGGTTCAGTTTCCTTCCTTTGAAGTATCCAGTAGGCATGACAACAAATGTATCTAGTTGATTTGGTCTATCCACAGCACTTTCACCAAAAAAAAAAAAAAAATGCAGATTTGAAGAAAAACAGCTGTCAACATCACACAGCATTACTTCTGGAATCTTTGGGGTGTTTTATTCCCAGATTCCTAACTCCTGATACAATAAACACATCCAAAATAATAAACACAATCTATGGCATTTCTTCGTACACTGTTGAGTGAAACTACTAATATTAAAGAACGGGTGCCTATATTCAAAAATATATATGGTAGTAATAATCTGTGTTACCCACTATAATGACACTGACAATTTCTTAACAATGTACCCAAAGGAAGGTAGTGGTAAATGATAAGACTGGTGAGGTTTTTAAACGTTCATTGAATAAAATGAAGTAAAATCTTGTTTTTAATCAGCAGTTAATGCCCTGAAGTGAAAAAAGACAAAGCTGATAAGTTGACTATGAAGGTGCCATTACAGGAATCACTTTCCTGATTATTACTGTGCTTTTGAGGGGAAATGAAACAATAAGTAGAGTTAATGCTGAAAATTACTATGAAAAGCCCATTTTGCCAAAAGTAGAGGGCCAGCAAGGTTACTGGTTCTCAAAAGTGAATAGGGAAATTGCAGTAGGTAATGGGCGTAACAGATGATCCGAGTGCATTTGAGCAGATAAATTAGACAGAGCGTTAAAATTTATAGCCTCTCTGAAGTTGAGCTTTCTTGAAGAGAAGAAGAAAAAAATCCCAAGAGTCTGGAACCACATTTCCAAGTTGTGAAGTAAATGAAGGGTACCACGGGTCTTGTTAAGCCATATCTTCAACTACTAGTTTGTGTGAGATTTGCGCAATTGCTTAATTGGGCCCACAGTGTCTAGAAAGGTGGGCATGTAGAATTGCATGCACAGAAATACACCATTTATTCTACTGCAGCCGGTGACATTTGAGTTGACATCTGCTGTGGAGCTTCCTCTAGATCAGTGTTAGCGAACTTATGGCACAGGTGGCAAAGGTGGCACACGGAGCCCTTTCTGTGGGCACCCGACATCGCCCCTTCACAGCCACCCGTATTCATGTTAAATGGCTTTATTGGCACTTCACAAAAAATTAGTGGGTTTTGAATCGCAATTTGGGCACTCGGTCTCTAAAAGGTTCACCATCACTGCTCTAGATGCTTCCATGTCAGAAAGACAAACAGCCTCAGGAAAGTCCCCCAGTGCCCCTATATATACTGAAAAAGGTATTGGGTGCCTTTGTGCACTCTAGAGTACAAGTTTACCATGTTTTCAGGAGATCCATGCACATCATTCCCAGAATCCCCATCCCAACCTGATAAAAATGATTTTTTTAAAAAAGAAAGTTGGCCACTAGAGGGTGCTCTTCTGGTTTTAAAATAGCTCTTTTATACTTTAAAAGAAAAAGAAATAAAAGGTGTGGCCAAGCTCACGTCTCCACAACAGTGGATTTTATCCTGAAAAACAAAAGCTCCTTCTAGGCCCCTTCCATTTGTGGGCTGTTTCCCTGTCTTCAAACCTCCTCTCCCTGTATTCTAGCTTGCCTACCATGTTGTCCTCGAAATAGCCATGAGCTGGAAGGTCTATTTGGTACCTGGCACAATACTGCAGATGTGAGCCGCATAAAAGAAAGAGAAGGAAAATGCCTCTGTCCTTTCCTCCACTGCAGTCCCAGCTAAGCAACAGGAAGGGGGGCTAGAGGAGAAGGAAAAAAACAGATATATTCTTCGGTGCAAGAGAGTTTATTTCCCAGATGACTAAGATCTGCTGGGGAGGCTCTCCTGTGTGTCCCACAGTTGAGAATGCTTAGACGGAGACACAAGATGGGCCTTTTTCTGCCAAAGCTTCCCCAACTGTACAATGCCTCCCCTTGGAGATTTTGATTTCCACTGACATTGGCATCATTTCAGCACCAAGTCAAGACATACTTATTTATTAGTGCCTTGGGAAGGGGGTTAGAACATAAGAAGAGCCATGCTGGACCAGGCCAAAGGCCCATCTAGTCCAGCTTCCTGTATCTTACAGTGGCCCCACCAAATGCATCTGGGAGTGCACAAGACTAGATCTCTGTCTCCTGATACCACTCCCCTGCATCTGGCCCTTGAAGTACCCTGGTTTTAAGCCTGGAGATTACACATCTCCATCATGGTTTGTAACCTGTGATGGACGTTTCCTCCAGGAATCTGTCTAATCCCCTGTTGAAGGCATCCGCGCCAGTTGAAGATCATGGGCTGCACAGGTATTAGTGAAATGTTTTAAATGTCTGAATGTTTTAATTTGGCCTGCTTGATTTGAAACTGTGTATGATATGTTTTAAGTTGCTTTTCGCCAGCTTTGTAATCCACCCAGAGATCCTGCACTATAAAGCAGACTACAGATATTTACATAAATAAGTCTGAGGCAGGGGATAAATTTCAGGGTTATCCTGTTCACCTCTAATCTGGGAAAGGCCTAGAAAGCTCTGGTGCATCTTTCTCAGTCAAGCAATATGATATTAAAGTGGCCACTCAAACTGGAGCATTGTGTTTTTTTTCAATACACAACTGCAAAGTTGGATGTCTAATTTCCCTCCAGTTGTGGTTCTCAACCTTCTGCCCTTCAAATATTTCAGACTTCCAGAAGCCCCCAGCTAGAGATAGAGAAATACTGTCCGGAAGGACAGGCAATGGTTCTACGTTTCAGAGCTCATGGCAATATAACAAGGCAGCACAGGTTCTTTGAACCACCATATAGCCAAGCCCTCCTGTGTGGTGTACCACACTCTAATTAAGCCTTTTCATTGGAGTATATGCCCATAACATAACAGCTGGATGACTGTGTAATTCTGTTGACTGAAATGAACTGCTGATCTGGAGTCGCAATTCTGTGTCAAGTCCCAAAATTAATATGAGAGTCTGCCTATTAACGGGTATGAAAATAAAAGCTGTGAAAGGATCAGCTCTGGCCATGACCAAATTCATTGGCAATGCATCTCATAATTAAGAACTTCAAAAGAAATGCAAGGTAGCTTTTGTCAAATGCATTATTAAAGCATAATAGAGTCCCCTAGGTCCCAATTAGGCAAACGGATCCAAAAGTGTTTGAGTTAAAAGAAACTGCAGGTAGGTTGCTCTGTTCACTCAGCTGCCCTGAATTAGCATATTGATAGGACAACCATTCCAGCTGGGATAAAATGTGGAAGTTGGCCCCATGCCTTGCTAGAGCAGTCAGGACTGGCTCGGAGTGCTCAGACCTCAGTTTGAATTAAGAGAGCTAGGTAATGCTACCCATAATTTGTAATACAGTATATATATATTAAGTGGTACACTGTTACAAAGCCAACATTCTCTTAGAGACCAAGTTTTAAAAAAGGTAAAGGTTCCCCCCCCCCGCACATGCGTGCTAGTTGTGTCCAAATCTAGGGGCGGTGCTCACCCCATATTCAAGCTGAAAAGCCAGTGTTGTGCAAATCCATGTTAGGCCACTTTATTTTAAAAAAAAACGAGACCACTAATTGGAAGAAATGGGAAGGTTGCTGTTTTAATACAAGGTACCCTTCAAGCAAACCCTAAGACAAATAAATCTATAAAATTTAGTATTTTTGATTATGATTTTGTTGCCATCTCAGCTTAGATTTAAGACATTTTCAGAGTCATATGGGCTGTTAATAGAGACTGGATTCCCCCCCCCCCAAAAAAAATAAATGTAACAACTTAGAGCAGGGGGTTGGATTTGATGGCCTTACAGGCCCCTCCCAAGATAACTATTCTATGATTCTTTGAACTTGAAGAAAGGAAATGTCACATCTCTCAGAACACGGGCTGGCACCTCCCAGTGGGCCAGTGGTTGCACAAGCCTACACTGCACCAGTTTTTTAAAACTAATTTTAAAGCTGAGCTGGGGGCAGGAAAACAGCCAATGAAACAACACAGAAACAAGACACAGAGGTGATGGATTTTGCTCCATCGATTTTAATTGGCAGATGGCTGGGTAAGAAGGGTCATTGGTCTGACTCAAATGACACTAGCTCCCTGTGTTAAACAAGAGAGCCAATGCAGCCTAGTGGGTAGGATAATGCACTAGAACTGAAGGGACCAGGTTTCTATACTGCTCAGCCATGGGAATGTATCAAGGTTTGTCAATGAAAAATCTTCTCCTTGAACACTTCACCTCCTCAGAAACTCTATTAAGGCCACCATATGTGAAAAGCAACTTAGTGACACACACTCGTCACAATCTGTTGAGTACTGACTGACAACTGGAAAATGAAATTGACAACAGGAAGGAAATATCTTGCTTTTCACATAGGCGCACCCGAACATATTGTTTTGGGGCCTGGTGGGGAAGAGAGAAAGACACAGACATAGATCACAACTTATCCTTCTGCAAACAAGCGAGGCTTGTTTTTGCATAGAATTTTCTCCAATCCCAGGGATATTCCCTCTGGGAGAAGCAGGGGAGGGGTTATTGGTTCCCTTTTGTCCTCTACATGCCCGTTCCACCCTGGGTGATATAACCGATGTTGCTAGCTAGTAAAACCAGGGTGAAGCAGGAAGTGTCAAGCTCACCATAACAGACACCCATACAGGGCAATCCAAAGTCCTAGTTCAATAAGCACTCTAATTTTGCAAGCAATACAAAAACACAGCAGAAGCTCTCAGAAAAGTTCCTTCCAGCAGACTGCAGAGCCTACTGATGGCTGTTTTCACACTGCTACAGGTTTTCAGATGGCAAGCAAAGAGACCAACTACAGAATTTGCCCACTGATAAGAAGACTACTGTTTCTTGCCTTGGGGTTTCAAATTGGGCTTGTGCCTTCTGCATTCCTTATTCCCAAGGGTTAGGGGTGCTCTTTGAACTCAGTTCCTGAGCCCCCATCATCCTTAAGATTCTGGATCCCTAAGGGGTTGAGATCTGTGGTCTCAGGATGCTAGTTCCCTGACGATCCAGGATTTCCAGAGTCAAGCAAGTCCTGCACCAGCCCATCAGGTATTAGTGTGTCCAGTTCCTCGGATTCATCCTCACTGGAGGACATGTCTTCTGAATGATACCATCATTTTCCATGTTGATCTACAAAAATTTCATAGAAGGGGATGACTGAAACAATAAACCATTTCAGGATGCAAATATTTTTCCTGAAGTGGGGAAATGCTGGATTTGATTCAGTAGCCTGGAAGAGATATGCATTGATTCTTTCCTTCTTGTTGCGCCCAGTCCTGGGAAGACCATTTGCTCTGCTGACATGAGTGATACTGAAATTCCTAACCATAAGGTAAACCAGCTCCTACCTTTGCTGTTTCCTGTATTAAACAAGAGCATTGTTATTCTTTTCCCTTGATTAGCTAGCTGAACTAGGAACAAGCAATTCACAGCCAGCTCAAAATGAAGGCCTAAATCCTGTCCCTCACAGTCTATGGAGGTCTACTCAGTGAACCATTGGAAGCTCATTACACACAGCAATAAAAAGCCTCATCCCTTCATAAAACTCCCTTGGAACTTCCAACAATTAACCTACGTTCAATTTAATGTCTGTAGCATAAAGAGACTGCCAATAAATCAAAATGTTTTTTTAAAAAAAATATAAGGTTGCAGAAGACAAAGGGGAATAAGACCTTTTTTAATACACAGCAGCATATGGAATTAATACAATTAAGAACGAATAAAACAAGTCACTGATGCAATGCTGCCTTTGGAAAAATATCAACCAACTGACCTAACAAAGAAGTAGCCAGTTTGCTGCATAGGTGTTGGAGGTGTATCTTTCTTAGCTTACATAAATCATATATGCATGTGTATGAACTAAATCTATAACTTTAACGCCACCAGACAGAACAAAAATTCAATTTTTGATGACAAGAATTGGATTAGAATGTTACTTGGCACCCAGAAAAAGTGAAACAACTGATTGTTCTGACTTGTAAAGTGCTTCTAGATAAATACATTATAAGCATAGTTGTGTTAAACTTTATGTAGAAAGCCAGAGAGTTGATCATCAATCAAAGGCTTGTAATATCTTGCAATTCATTATGGCACATGATATCATCGTAATATGTAGTGTATCAACTTTTGTGCCAGCACCATAAAATAATATCTCATTGTACACTAAATATAACTATTGATGCAATATACCTGATGTTGTTGAAGAGATTCAAAAATTCATCAGGTATTGTGGCCTATGGTATGACTTGTTCCAAAAGTAAAGTCTACCTCAAACCATAACCACACCTATAGTTAGCAGAATATATTGGAGAAGGCAATTCTGGATGCTGTCACCCTGACAACACACATTTCTCAGATACTGGATGTTGGATATTGGATGCATCCAACATATCTGAATGGGACATATTGAGACAAGCAGTTCTAAAAATGATACAACCTACTTGCTTAAATCAGAAAGTTTGAAACAGCATCTAGGGAGGAGGGTAGGCAGGAAAGAAGTGGGGAATACTGAAGATGCAACCACTGTGACCTAATGAACGCTGTCCAGTCTCTATGGTGCTGAAACATGAGCTGCTGCAGCTTCATGAACAGCTGACTTGTCCAGAATACATTCAAAATTTAGGCATCATATTGAGATATTATTGTGACTGTTGG
The DNA here is from genome assembly GCA_023846285.1 of Phrynocephalus versicolor. Taxonomy (NCBI): domain Eukaryota; kingdom Metazoa; phylum Chordata; class Lepidosauria; order Squamata; family Agamidae; genus Phrynocephalus; species Phrynocephalus versicolor. Next base: position 5,616,823 of record JAHTLZ010000016.1, read on the forward strand.
TTAAGAAGAAAAAGGTACCATGTTGACATTGGCCTAATTTTGGAGCCAAGTCAAAACATACAGTACTTATTTATTTGGGGTTGTAGACTATGGCCTACACAGGTTTTATTTATTTAAAATATTTTTACCCTGCTTTTGTCCTTTAAAATGACACAAGGTGCCTTGCATGATTAAAGGACAGTACTAAAACCATAAGTATGTAAATATTTTAAAGGAATCAAACAAATGTCATATTGTAAATGGTAAACAATATCAACACCAAAAAGAGATTCAAAGCAACAATAAAAACTTCACTTAAAATCCCTCCCAGACATCCAGTCACTGAGGGAATGTCTGTTTGAAGAGAGGGACAACAAAAATAGTGCCAAACAGGTTTTAGTGCCGTGGTTTTAACATTTGGACATTTTAATTTGTGGCCTTTGATTTTTAAATTGTATTGAATATCTTACACTTAAAAATGTTTGATACAATGCTGTAACCTTCCTGGGGACCCTGTGAGACAAATGAATAACAAATAAATACATAACACACGAGGTACAGAAAATGTTTTTATTTTCCTGGAATGGAGAAAACATGAAGAAGCAGTGGGTTCAGGCAGAAGACTGAGCTACTAGAAAAACTCATTTTCATCTACAATTGCCTGAGGAAGCTGTGGGATGCCTCTTGCAACAGCAAGGAATTACCATTGACAGCTTCGGTGGATTCAATACACTGTGCTGCTTAGCAATTAATCTCCTGTGTTCTACAGTTTTAAAAAGGACAAAAGAAGAGCTAAATGTTGGTAACATGTTTTCCTGTACTGCCTATGCACCTGGGCATTCATTTTAGCAGCAACATCTGCTGAACAAATAGTAATAATCTACAAGGGAGGAGAGTCACATCTAGTTTGAGAAACATAGCTCTGAGTTTTGTTTTGTTTTGTTATTTTTTAGGTGCGTTGTTGCTTGCTATAGTAAATAAAAAGGCCCTGAGTGTGAAAACAGTCTCACGGTGAAGAATCAAAGCAGAAAGAATGAGAAGTGCTAGCACAATTGGCAAATTTTGTGTAAGACATTCGTTCCCTTAATATAAAGCTCACTCTCCCCCACCAATAGGACAGTATCTTCTCACAAATTTTTATGGTGAATATATTCTTTAGAGCAAAGAAACACCGGGGGTCCCAAACCATCTCTATTTTGATTTTCATTGTGTGCCTATGGTCCTAGTCCATTCGTCCAAATTCATTTGATTCTATTACATTATGTCATGTAAGAAAGCTGTACTAAATTCCCCTCAGGACTGGCTATAGGTAAGGGTGCCACTTGAGTAGAGGAATCTGCCATCAATTAATATTCACATTCTGAACACCTTCTATCATTTATAGAAAACTTTGTGGTTCAAACATCTTCCAAAAACTCTTTTTGTCAGTGGTAGAGCTTGAAACAGGGCATTTCATGGCTCTCCCACAGATGGACTTGGATCCAAAGAAAATTCAAGCTCTTTACTCCTGTGAAATGGCCACAGATTAAGCTTGACATACTGGCTCTGGAACTGGCTGCCATTGTTAATTTTTTCCACAGCCAGTATGAGAAACCCAATAGATTCCTGGCAAGGAAAAATAAAGAGCTATCACCACTGACCATCTTAGCATTGCAATGGAGGTGGTAGATGCTCTAGGCCAGGGGTCCTCAAAGTTTTCGAACAGCGGGCCGGTCCACTAGAGTCTAGGCCTCCAGCCTATGGATGTGGAATTTCCCCCCAACTGTTGAATATGTAATATCACTTGACCTACATGGCATGGCTGTTTGGGAAAGTAACATGTTCATTTGTGATGCAGGTAGCTGGAAATCTTAACACATTACACATCTGGTACATCCTATCACTCTGTATTGGGTACACAAGCTTGGAAACACATTGACATCTCATATTCCTATCAATGTTATCCCCTTTATTGTAGTGTGGAGTTGATTCATGTCCACAGTTCTTTCAGCTGCAAATGAAAGAATATTCATTAAATGTTTTGTTGTCATCTTAAAGAACGTGATAAGGTATTTTCAAGCTTGGCATTGTTGCCTCCAGATAAATGCATCATAAGGAGCACAATTTTTTCACTTACTGGGGTCCTCTAATTTTGTGCAAACTTCTGTTTCCTTTGGAAATGAAGCATATATAAAGGCAAATACTGCAGAATAAATGGCCAGTTTCCCAGAGAAACATAAATTGCTCCTACTGTGCTTGTAATCCTCAAAAGCCCATGAAGCAGGGCAGCAGTCATGGTCATTATCTATAATTTGTGCTATTTACATTAAATCGCTATTTGGGGTAAAACTACTTTTCTGCAGTTTTGCTTAATTTATGCAAAAAGGTTATATCATTCTTGGTCTCTAGTGACCTCCAGAACATTTTTCATTCATTTTTGTAGCAAAGAGAACAATTTTGCAATTCCTCATCTTCACGTATGTGGAACAGACCAAGTAGAACTTGTGTCCTACTAGAGATGGGCATGAAGTGCTTTGATATGCTTTGGCTCAATTCATCTGAGAGGCAGCCTCCTGATCCCACCTCCTCATCTGAGTGGCCAACTGCCAGAGAAGGAGGTGCAGGTGAGTGGAGGTGCCAGTGATGGGGGGAGGGGAAAGGAACACACAGCAGCTGTGCTGCTGCACAGACAAATTGGGCTGAAGCACAACGAACCACTTTATGCCCATCTTTAATCCCAGCCCTTAACACCTCAATGTACCTTTAATGTCAAATCAGAATAAAACAAACCTGTACAACTCTATTATGGGTGACTGAGGTTCCTCAGGCATAAAGGAATGCCCAGTAGCAAACAACCAGTCTTGCCATCCTGGTAGACAAACAGATCATGCCAAAAGATCCTGACCTCCTCAGATGTTTGTAATTCCATGCAAATCCTCTGTGTGAAATCATTACAACCATCATTAGAAAAATCAGATCAGTTTGAAAAATTGTGGATCTAATCCATCATTGTGTCTCCAATAATGTTTCTGTCTCAGGGACTCAATAATTTCACCAATTGTGCTTGCTAGAGTACGCCCTCATTTATCATTTTGCCTCTGGTATCTGGTAAACAGACATATCTTCCCCTTGAATATGGACACTCCATGCTATTTTATGATAACCCAAAAAGCAATAAGAAAAACAGGAACTAAACATGATAATGTTGGAATCAATACCAGAGGTCTCCTTTAAAAAAACAACTCAAATCTTTGTTTTCTAGGGATGGGCACAAAATGAAAAACGAAATGGTGTTTCGTCATTTTGTTACGTAATAAAACAAAATGAAATGAAACAAAAGCATTTTATTACAGATGAAATGCAATGGTCATTTTTTCCGTTAAAATGAACCGTTTCGTTTCCTCTAAAAAATGCCACTGGCCAGCCATGGGTTAAAAAATGCACCAACTGGGCCCACGGGCCAGCTGGTCGACATAAGATAATGAGGAAAAAAACACACCAACCAGGCCAGCCGGCCAGCTGGTCAGCGCAAGATAAGGACTTTTTTTTTTTTTGAAAAAATGTACCGACCGGGCCCACGGGGCAGCTGGTCAGTGTGAGATAAGAAAAATATTTTTTAAAAAACATGCTGACCAGTCTCGCAGTCAGCACGGGGGGGGGGGAGCAAAACAAAACAAACAATACCAAATGGATTTTTTAAAAAAAATGTTTTGTAATAAACGACACAAAATGGGAAGGGGAGAAACAAAGAACTAAACAAAACACCATTTTCATGCCCATCCCTAGTATTTTCCACATTAATGATGAGATTGGAACCCTTTTTTCTATTTTGGGTGGGTAGAGAATTTTGGCTCATATGATAGGGACTCACAGGTGTTCAGTTCATCTTGCCTTCCCAAAATCAAGGTAAGAAAATATTAGCAATATTCCTTCAGGCAGAGGGCTAAATCAGTGGTTCCCAACCTTCCTAATGCCACAACCATTTAATACAGTTCCTCATATTGTGGTGACCCCTTGCCCTGCTTGGAAGTGGTGACAAGCCCCCTTTGGCAGGCCACTGCTGCAGGTGCCATAGAGAACTTCCCTCTACAAGCACCCTCAGCCAACTGCAGCCTCTGGAGTCATTGACAGACATCCCCTCCAACCTATCAAGTTGCAACTCACTCCCCCCCTTCCTCTAGACCCAAACCATTTGTGCCTTTTTCTTCACTGGCTCATGGCAACCCCTGTGAAATGGTTGTTTGACCTCCAAAGGGGTCCTGAACCCCAGGTTGGGAACCACTCGGAAAAACTGTGTACCTTAGATTTTAGGCCATATAAAAGTAGTTTGTTGGAACAAATGCGACAAAGAGTCTTTAAGACAAATTCAGGGACAATTGATTTTACCTAACAGATTATGCTAGTGCCCGAATGTTTGTGCTAACTAGACATTTGAAAGTTTATGACCACTATTAATAACACAATTGCTGTTTTCTGAATCTCATTTCATTCAGTCATACCCCTTTAACTGGAATCAGTGTATATATAAGCCTATAGCTTAAACATTGTGTTGAAGAAGTGGGTTATGCCTATGAAAACTAAGAGAAAACTGCTGCTTTTAAAAAGCCTGCAAGGCTTGTTTGCTGCTTCTATGAATACCAGTAGATTCAAGGATGACAGACATAAGAAAGCCACTCTTTACACACTCTGTTTTTCCTAAGATCTTGATGATTTAATGGTGATTGCTGCTGTTAGGTGCTGCCAAGTTGCCTCCCACGTATGGTGGCCCTATCCATCAGCCATCTCCAAATTGCCCTGTCCTCAACTGCCCTGCTCAGCTTTTGTTGACTGTGGCTTCCTTTAGGGAGTTAGTCCATCTCATATTTGGTCTTCCTCTTTTCCTGCTGCCTTCAACCTTTTCTGGCATTCATGTCTTTCCCACAGAACCCTGTATGTATGCTCTTAAAGCAAAAGGAAAAGCCAGATCAGCCGTAACTATCATTATGGCTTGGTGCAGTAGAAGACTCTCTCCCACTGCCAATATTGAAGATTAAATTGCCAGCACAGCTGGTTTTTTTTTTTTCCTGCATGGGATGAGGGAGGAACGTCTAAAGGAGCAGAGCATCTTGCCACAATCAAATGCAACTCCTTCTCTCCATCTTATTGCACCCTCAGAGTGTTTAGGGCTATAGTTCTTTAAAAAAAACACCTTTATCCTGACTTCTTTGCACCCAGTCTGCCTCGTCATTTAAAAGCAAGTATTGGTTTTAAAACAGTAAATAAACCTCTTTGATAGGGCAAGCCCCAGTAAGCCCACATGAATCAATCATCTTCACATAACCCAGGCAAGCTCTAAGGCACAAGGCAGCCTTAATGTCGAGGGGCCAAACTGGTGTGACCATTTGCAGTGGAAAAGGCCGGGAGCTGAAGCCTCCTTTGTAATCCAAGCCTATTAAACTAAGCTCCCATGAAGCCAATTTCATTAGCTAAACACAATGAAGAGATCTCAAGGTTCAAATCATGATATACCGGTAACCATAATTCACAAGGAAAACGTGTCTGGCAAGTTTCATCCAAGTGTAGAGGACAGCCTTCACGGAACAGCTTTGCGTGATCTGTAGTCTGCATTCGAAGGCCAGGCAGAGACTAATGGAAAAGGTTGCAGGCACTGAAAAGATGCAGCACTGTGGGCTCTGGTCTGTTACTAGCAGGAAAAAGGGAGCTGAAATTAGTTGTAGGGTGGTAGGAATCAAAATCCTCCTAGTCTAATTTTGCTTGCAGACATTCTACTTTCCAATTTACCTTCTTAAATCCAGATATATTTTCTCAGCATCCACAATCACATATGGGGGAAGAGGGAGAGGACAATGGATTAGGTCTGCTGAAGTACAAAAGATACCTTGGTCAAGCTAGAATTTAACATTATTGTCTGAAAACAACAGTTAATCTTTAGTCATTTTAAAGCGGACCTGCCCAGAGTGCATTTATAAAGCAATTCTATTTTTCTGAGGCTACAAATTCTCTAATAATTCAGAGATAACTCAAATATGGAAGAAGAGAGGATAAGTGAGGAATTCACAGACTTGTGGTGGTCTTCATCATTAAGGTGGCCACCCACACAAAAAGAGGAGGAGCAGGATGAGAAATGTGTCATCAAAAGAGATCACAAGATCTTACACTGATCCACCTTAAATGCTATAAGCTCATTTTTATGTACAGTTGCAAAATTAGAATGGGTGTTTACAGTTCAAAGGCCACCATGATGTATGTCACTCGGGTGGGGAAAACACGGACCAGGGGACCTGTGTGCTTGAAAAGTCTCCTGCTCAAGTGCTAATAGCTATACTTGGGTCTCTTCAAGGTCGTCTTCCTTTTGGCTGTTCATCCTGAAGCCAGTCTTGGACTGGACAGCCCTTCAGAGGATGCACTCTGCCAGCCTGTTCAAGTGGAGGACTCTCCACTGTAATAGAGAACATGTGGCCACACTAACACCCATGCAGGGTTGCTGTTCCACCAACTAGTCCACCATGAGTGGTGCCTGGGATGGGACATCCAGTACAGTAGCTGCCAGCCAGGTGAGGCTTTTCCATTTCAGTAGACTTTCTTTGACGGGTTGTTGTTGGGCTGAGCCACAAGCATGTAAGCTATCTCTCTTATTAGCATTAGTTAATGGCATAAAGACACATAGGAAGAAATTGAATTTTAATACTCCTCTGTTTAACTTTAGGGAATGAAGTATGCAAATCAATGGCAGGCGCTTAAGATACTCCAAATGTCCCTTGGAGTTGGCATATTTAATTGTAAGCCATCTCCCAGAGAAGCTCATCCTTTTTAGTGAAGAATCTGGCTGGTTTTCGGGTAGGGAGGAAGAAGCAGGGAAGAATTAACAGCTCCAGACAATTTTTCACTTTCAGATAAGACATATGCGGCTGCTTCCATTAGCACCAAACCCACAACCTCTGCTCGCTTCACTGCACTTCATTATCATCAGCAGAAAACAACACGAGTATACTGGAACACAGAAAAAGGCGCGTGGCAAAGACGATTTGCAGAGCACACACACGGCTTCCACAGTAAGTGCGCTCACATGAATTTTTGTCAAAAAGAGAGGAAAGCAGGAGGGGAGAAAAAGCAAAGGTCATCCAGCCACTTATGTTAATATTTGGTCATAATTCTCTCCCAGCTGACACTAAGTAGCTAAGCTAGTAAATTTTAATAGCAAAGTTAAGTCTTCCAGGCAAGTACAATATGGGGCGGGAATGAAAAGGGTAAAACCATAGTTATGTAACCTTTTCTAATGCTTTCGAAAGGGAGGGAGGGGACCCCATAATCTAAAATTTAGACACTGCTCCCAAAATACATTGTTAAGGTATTAATGCATTGTGTTTTCATCAGATAGCAGAAGAATAGTGTTCTGTGCTCAGGATAAAAGAAGCTTTTAGAAACTTGTAGTACGAAATTACTTTAGAAGGATTTTCTGGTACTATCAACTATGATGTGGCTTTGCAGAGACTTAATACAATCCACTCTCAGGGTATTAGGCCCATGCAGAGGTGTCGCATTCAACCACAACACACAAAACAACAATATCCCACCCAAGTATTTTTCTTCCCTAATATTTACTGACACCACAAAAGCAACCAATGATGTTAAGTACAGGTGAGAAAAAAACATATCCCCATAGAGATGTTGGGTGGGGGGTGGGGGGAAGAGAGGCAATACATGTAATGTTTCCTGCTGGAACTCATGACAGACCACTGTCACCAGTTCACCCAAATGCTTTCAGAAAAAAATTTCAGAGATGCAACCATGCTAATTTGTTTTAGGACATATAGCAAAACCCGAAAAAGATAAGAAGTACATCTTGTGGCACCGGCAAAACTAACATTTATTTCACTGTGTGCTTTCATTGGCCTTTAGAAATATGGTGTGCAGTTGGGCATATACAGTAAACTCCCCCGCCTATTGCAGGAGTTAGGGACCCACCCGACCCCAATGCTTGAAAATCCGCGATATGCGGAAGCGGGTCGGGTGGGGCCTGGGGGGTGGTGCGGGGCAATGCGATCGCTCCCCACCACCCCCCACGGCTCCAAGGCTTCTTGGGGGGGCAGCTCTGAGGCTTCTCGGAGGGGCCCGGGGGGCGGCGCGGGGCAATGCGATCACTCCCTACCACCACCACCCCCGCAGCTCCAAGGCTTCTCAGAGGGGTGCAGGGGTGGCGTGGGGCGATGCAATATAGTGGGACAGCAGTACCTGAAATGCGAAATGGTGGGGGGTGACTGTACATAAATCTTATTGTACATCTAGAAGATTCAACAGAGACTATTTTAATCACGCCATGCATAAACTGACTCTCTGTGCAATCTGTTTGTTTGTTTGTTTGTTTGTTTGTTTACTGGATTTTTATACGCCATCTAGCATGAAGGCTACTCTGGGTGATTTACAAATACTGTAGGTGTTTGAAACTAATGAGCCAAGCATATATCAGAGGGCAGTTCCCATAACTGAGGGGCTATCACCAAGAAGGCCTGATTTCTGGTTAATGCTTTATGGGCCTCCTTCGGTGTAGGCACCCTCAGATGCCCAGCTTGGGGGGAGCAAGTGGTCCAGGCAAGTTCTGTTTGGGAGAAGCTGCTGTGACAGAGAACAAGGTCCTAAACCATTGAGGGCTTTCTTTGTTAGCATTAGAACCTTGAAATCAGTGCAGAAACATATTGGCAGCCAGTGCAGAGTGGCCAAACCAGGAGAAATATGCTGGCAGCTTTTAGTTCCTGTTAATAATGTGGCCGCTATATTCTGCACTAGCTGCAGCTTCCACACTCACCTCATAGGCAACCCCACGTAGAGGTCTACAGCTCTATCTTGCGCATAGCCAAAAGGTAGTTTTCCTCTGCTGACTCCACAGATCCAAAATCATATTTATACTTCAAAGGGAACATAAAAAATATAGACTACCCATCAGTAAACAAACTGATTCCTTCACCAGTTCCTAGGTTGTTTACGTAACAAATACTTTGAAATTTCATTTCCTGTGTTAATGCTATTTTCTAAATCTCATTATCAGAGGTGGGGATCTGAAGGTTGAGTGATGCCAACTGGACTTCTTTTTCTTGAGAGATCTCTCAAGAAAAAAGAAGTTCAGTTGCCATGACTCAACTTCCAGATAAACTCACCTGGATGACTGAGAATCTTCACAGATACAGATGGGGCTGAATTAAAAAAATGAATCAGCAATATCAATGAATACCGCTGATGCATAGGATATTCATCCCTTCACATTCTTTGGTCCCAGAGACCCCAACAAATACAAAAGGGTTATTTTTCCACTGATTAATTCATCCCTTCATAGTGCTTCCCTCTCTGCCTATACCCCCACGGAACAGCTGTTCCTCAGGGGCTACACAGAGCGGGCCTGGAAAATCCCTTCCTGGAATCCAGAAAAGGCATTATCAATCTAATTAGTCTGTTGATTGGACAGAGAGTACCTTGGACAGGCTCCAGAAGGGGATTCCCCACCAACACCACATAAATTATTTAGCCATTTTGGCAATTCATCCCCATCTCTACTCATTGGTGTTTCAAATGCAGTTGCCCTTCTCTGCATTCCATTCCAGTTCCCCACCCCACACAACAATAAAAAATTGTCACATAAACTTGCAACCTATATATTGTAGTTCTCCCTAAGGAGTTAGGTTGCAGTCTAGGGCAGCTCACAATGAAACACATCTGTTAGCTTCAAGGTCTCACATACTTTTGGTTTGCTTCGGTTTTGCTCTTGTTTGACATTCAGAAGGAATGTTCTCCATTTGAAAAAGACTGATTGCTGGAAAAAGAGCACCAATGCCTGTAACAAGTGACCTGAGTACTAATGAACCTAACTATATAATAGCTAATTTGATGGGCATGGGTGAGCTTTGCCCTCTATTTTGTTTTTGGTTTTTTGGGTTTGTTGTTGTTTTGTTTTGTTTTGGTTTGGTTTGGTTCATTTGTTTTGTATTTTCTAGATTTATATCTTGATTGGCATTTTTGGTCTTGTTTACTTCCTTTTCCTTCCTCTAAAGTAATTTCCTGTTTGGTAGGACCTAGCAAAAGGGAGGCTCTTCATATTGCCTGCCAGCAGTAGGTCTTACAAGCAAAAAAGCCTGCTTTAGGATTTCCGGTAAATAAGTTCAAAGAGCCCTTTTCTCTGTCACCAGACATAAATGGATGTCTTAGACTTGTCTTTGTTTTTGACTGATATCTATTTTCTAGGTGGTTATTCCTGTTCCTAAATCACAACTCAGCACCAGCTTGCTGCACTCTGCCAGTATAAATAACCATAAACTTTAACATGGTTGAAACTCACACTGTCAGTGTTTAAACTGCTTTCATTGCTCCCATTCATATTCATCACCTCCTTCTGTGACATGTACTGTTTTTATGCTTCTTAAAACCTTTTGGGACACACATCATGCCATCATTGTAAAACTGTAGCTGACATGCATTTGGCCCAGGATCAGCTCAGTTAAACCAAAAGTGTCCATCGTCAACAGCCAGGATGCCCAGTTGAAAGTTTTCCTGTGTGGTTTCCATTCTCCCAATTCAAAAGATGTCAACTCCAAGGTAGCAGAGAAAAGTTTTTGCAGAACCTAATCATTGAAAGAATTAAAATCTAATCAGAACATTCCTATCCCAAGCAACATTTCCAAAACCCATTGAGTACTCATGCATATCCTAGATTTGTTATTCGAACCAACAAAGAATGTGTTGCGAGGGAGCATGACAAACTGCCTCAAACCTGGCACACAGCATGAGTTGAGATGCTGAAGCAAGAATTCAGTGAAGATAACAAGGAAGTATAGTAGCATAAATGATATTACAAAGGGTCCAAAGAAAAGGAGACCAATATAATGGAGGTCTAATCTTGACAACAGAGGCTGCTAAGATGAAAGGAAAGGGGGACTCTGTGTGTCTTGTAGTTTCTTGTGTTTGGTCTCGATGCAATGGTTGGCAAATGTGAAAGAAAATCAAAAGAACGGGTGTGTGTATGTTTTTCCCCCATCACAGAAGATGACTTGAAGAGGTAAAATACAGCCCATTAGGCCATCTGGATAATGAAGGAAAGGAGATGAAAAAGACACAGAAGGAAAAAGCCCCAGAATGAAAAATGCTGATGGGAGAGAGGTGTCCATTTTGTTGCTAAGTGCAGTTCAACTCCATTTATAAAAGAACACACTGGATTGCAGCTTTTGTTCCTCTTTGCTTTATTTTGCAAAGAAGAAGCTGTTCTGGAGGCTCTGATACACCACACAAAAGGCACAGAGGCCTAGATGAAATTCAGACACTCTGATCTTGCACAGAGACAAGCCAGACTTCATACACGGAAATACTCAGGATTGGCAACCATCTTAGTATTACAGGACATGATCTGCATATATGATGCCCACCGAATTCCTATCAATGTGTTGTCTGTTGCTAATTTATGCTTGTGTTGTTGCATTTCTTATAGTATTACATACATAGCACACCTTTCCCCCAATTATTCTCGGGTGCATCAGATCTCCAAAGGTCCTAAGAAGATCAGCTATAAAAACTAAAATGTCATTGCAGGGAGAGAGGTGCTTCCAGACAAGGCTTTTATTGTGCAATCACACTGGTGCATTCAAGGAATTTTAGAAAGGGAATAATGTTAATCAAGTCCTACTTTTATGACATAAGGGTACATTGGACAGAAGGCCTGTGGATATATGGACTGAACTGGTCTCCGGATATATGGCCTATGGAATGGCCTATTGACCTATGGTAGTTATTGCAAACCTTCAGCACTCCACATGTTTTGGTCCACAATTCCCAGAATTCCAAAAATTCCAAGCCTGTATTGCCAATGACAAAATACTGTGGGGGTTGTGGTCCACAACATCTAGAGTGCTGAAGGTTCACCACCACTGACCAATGGAATTGCATCAAGGAAACCATACACAGCACAGTTGATTCTTGCTGTGGCAACAAGGCTCTAGTTGAATGGGAAGACAATGGAACAGTATGGAGAGGCTACTAGGTCAAATGCTTTCAGTGGGTCCAGGTTCAGAATGTGCCCTGATAAGATGTTCCGGTCGCATCATGTGCATCAGGACAAATGGATGCTTGACTTTCTAGGAACAAAGAAGAGTGGTGCAAGGCACTTTGGCTCACAGATTCCTCTCTAACAACATAGAGAACTGAGTTTTGACTGCTCTTAGCTTTTCTTGATTTGACTGCCTTAGGTTTTCTTGATTTTGAGAGAAACTTTAGTTTTTATAATGGGTTAGTATAGTGATATCCCCTTGGGAGATATTAATAAGCACCCAGCCAGCTTCCTACACAGGGTCTGTTGAGAGGCACTGAACCCCCACTGTGCGGGAGTGCCCCGGATGAGGGGAACAATAGATCTCATGAGGCCTGACGCAGAGCAGTTGCATGGAGGCCTGGCTGTTGAACCCAACCATATGCGTCTGTGTAGAATCATTACTACAGGTTAGACTAATCTTTCTGGGAGATCCCATACCTCACTTAATAATTCCTTGTCTTTCTCTCTCTCTCTCTCTCTCTCTTTTTTTTAAAAAAAGATTTTTCCTTCTGGTTTTCCCATGTGGATTCTCCTGGATCAATTCTCCTGCACATTGCCTTGAATCTTCAGGAATCTGTTCCTTGGGATAGGTAGCTATACGTTTTGCTTTCTCAATCTGTGGGTCAGATAGCTGGGACATAGTAAGCTTCAGCTAGACGGCTGAAGGAAAGTTATGGGTGAATACAGTGCTTTATAATGGCTGTGGTTGATTATGCATAACTGTACTTTCATCTGAAAATCAAATACAGGTTGTCGTGCTTTGCACTTTTCATGTCACCATTGCATTGTATCCTGTTAGAAATTCATTGTTTTTCCTCTGATTTCTTTCAAATTATCTCTTCATTTCATGAATTTTATTCCCTGTTTATCTGCTATGATTTAAATAAATATTTTCATTAATTATACCTACAAGTGGCCTAGTAACATTTCTGCTTGTGTCCTCCTACCACTGGGATGAAAAAGAACTCATTTTCAAATACAGAGGTATGGTGTTCATTATTTCCACTGGTTCCAACAGGAGGAACTATAATCAAAACGAGATCCATTAAAATAAAAATATAAAATAAGATGCACAATGCATCTTGATTATTAGTGCTAGTAACTCTCCATCGGAACAAACTTTGTGATTGCTTAGAAAAAAACTCATCTGGCAACTTCTCCTCTGCTTCCTGAGAACTCTGTTAAAGCTGTTATGAACCCAGTTCTCTCAGACAGAAACTGCAACATTCAAACCAGAACACTCACATGTGATTATTTTATTTTATTTTATTTTATTTTATTTTATTTTATTTATTAGTTCCATTTATACACTGTCAGACTTTCCCATAATTACTGTGTTGAGGTCCCCCAGACTTTTACTCCTGGGAGATTTCAACATATATACAGAGATGCAGTTGTCAGGAGCAGATCTGGAGTTCATGAAGGCCATGGCCCATGCATATTGACAGGTCATACCCTTGATCTCGTGTTCACATTGGGACATGGAAAAGATGGTCTGGAAGTGGTGAACCTTGAGTCCTATTCCTTGTCATGGCCAGACCATCTTTTACTGAGATTTGGCTAATACACAACTTGATATCTCTATCAGGAGGAAGAACCCATTTCAAGGGTCCACCCTAAAAGGCTGATGGATCTGAGATTTCTAGCTGATAGGGTTGAAATGCCTGTCAGTTATCTGGTAATTCACTGATACTCAATCCTCATAGTTGAACTGAGCTATAGACACAACCATCCCTAAAAGCCCTCTTTGATGTAGAGCTCGATCTACTCCATGGTTTACAGAGGAGTTACAGACCATGAAGCAATTATAAAGAAGGTGCAAGAGAAGGAAATTTTCCATAGAATTCTGTAGAATTCAACATGGAAGCTGTCAGGAAAGCATCCAAAAGTACAAAATTGTACTGGACCGTATATTGTCCCTCATTATTGTAAGCCACTTGGGTCCTTTACCAAGGAGAAAGGCAGGATAAAATACTCTAAAATAAATAATTAAACCAAAATATAATAAATAAAATAGGTTGCAATAAACTCAAAGTCACCACAAGAAGACACAATATCCAAGTAATTGAGGTACCTTCCAAACATCAAGCAAAATCTTCTTTGTAGCTTGTGGTCTCTTTCTTCAGGATAAAATCAGTTTCTCCTTCCAAATGTTGAGAATTGCAACTGACTGCCAATCCACTTCAGATGTAAGACTGAAAGCAATTGTCAGGACCTTGATTTGTTGTTGACACTAGTAGATCTGATGGAGATATCCAATGCGCTCTCTAGTCAGGTTAATCCCAGAATATTTGGACAGCAAATATTGTCCACCCCTGCTTTTGATAAAGTCAATGGAGAGAACCTAACAGGGAAGACTTAATACTTGTCACAACATGCAAAAACACCTGATCTTTGGGAGCTGGTTAAGAAGAATAGTGCTGAATACTAAAGATCTCCAAATTCTTGTGATAGAATGTGATAGAAAGGAATGTGGCAATGGGTGTACATCAGCCATTACTCACCACCACCACCACCCCAAAAAAAGTATGTGCATTTCATTTCTTGACTGCTTTTTTTCCTGGTGACGCTCACAATTTCCTTGGCAGCTCACAATAATTAAAAGAAATCACACTAGAAGCACAATAAATTACAAGTTACACATACCTGTACATTAAAATTTTAAAAAACAATTAATTCTGCAATAATAATGAAAAACTCATGTAAGACTTTCTTTAAACACTTAAAAACAAAAAGTGAGGATGACTTTAATCTTAATTATTAAATACCTGCCTAAAAAACAACAACAGGCCTTTAACTGCTGGCAAAAGAGTTTAAAAGGGAGGCAGCCAACCTGATCTCCCACATTCCACAACCTGGGAGGAGCCACAGAGAAGGCCCTCTCTCATGCCTCCATCAAACATGCCTGTGATAGCAGATCTTCTCTGAAGATCTTACAGGCTGGGAAATTTCATATAAGGCCCTTCAGATAGCCTGGAACCAATTGGGCTTTATAGATCATAACCAGTACATTGAATTAGACCAGGAAATGGACTGGTGCAGCCAGTGTGGCTATTATATTGATGGAATGCTTTCTGTATCTGACCAAGGTGAACACTCTGGAAGCTGCATGTTCAGTCAACTGAAGTTCCCCTGCTCTCTCCAAAGACAGCCCCATGTACAGCATGTTACAGTCATCCAAGCAAAAGATAGCAAGGCATGTGTCATTGAAGCCAAGTCAGACATGTAAAGGAAATAGTGCAACTGGCACAATAGTTTTACCTGTGCAAATGCACTACCAGCCACTGCTGAAATCTGCATATCCAGCACATGATTAATATCATAGTGGGGTAGAAGTAGAGCAGTTCTCACTACCAAACACACAAGAAAGTGGAGGAGGGTTATTTATTATTTATGTATTTATTAGACTTTTAGACTACCCATATGTCAACAAGACCACTATGGACAGTTTACACCAATAATACATACATCATAATACAATAATTAACCAAATGAGTTACATATAATAGAATTAATAAAATAAAACAAACTAAACAACAGGATATGAACACCAAACATCATAATCGCAACAGTAAAATCATAGTAAAAACACAGTAGGTGGGCCATGTATCTCATCAGACTAATCTAGTTAAAAAAGGAGAGGAACTAAAAAAGGAATGGGGAGGCACTGGAGTTATGTCCCAGTCTGAGGGAATGCCTGTCAAAACATCCATTTTTTCAATGATTTTCTGAATGAAGCCAAGGAGGGGGGCAGGCAGATTTCAGATGGAAGGTTATTTCAAAGGCATGGGGCAAATGATGAGACTGAGAAGGTCTTATCTTTATGGCCTCCTTCATGTTTGAGCCCTCAGATGCCTAGCCTGGGAGGAGCAGGTATCATGGACAGTTCTCATTGGGTGAAGTCGTTCTGTCAAGTAGTGAGGTCCCAAACCATTTTGGGCTTAGTATGTCATCATCAACACCTTGAAATTGACAAAGAATCTGTGTTTTTGTTGTTGTTACACACACACTGCCACAGAGGAAAATATTCTGGGAATTTTGAAAACTAAAGCGGAGAAGAAGCAGAACTTAACCAAGCATAAAGCCAACGCCTAGCTTTAAAGCTCATGAAGCTCCACAGGAGCCCTATTCCAAGATGAACCCTTCGATGGAGAGGTCAGGTCTGACACCAACCTGTCCCTTAATGTATCATGTGTTTCGATTCCACTTCCTGCTTCCAAATTGAAACATAGTTCTGCTCTTCAAGAATAGGTATAGGAACAATGTTTGAACATGGTTAAAGGTAAAGGTCCCCCCCCCGCACATGCATCCTAGTCATGTCCGACTGTAAGGGAGGTGCTCATCTCTGTTTTCAAGCCAAAGAGCCAGTGTTGTGCAAATGTGGGAATCTGATATCTAAGACATTCAGTGTGGCTATACGTCACCATGGAAACGATCTCTGATTGGTTGAAAAGCCAGCAAATCAGGAGCGTACAACAGCTCTTCTTAAACATGGCGACGAAGGAAAAAGTGGGTGGGAGGATTCTTTGATAATGAGGTAATACTTCAGAAGTATGCATGCCCAGGGAACTGAAATTGTGGGTGTGATCATTGGATAGTTTCTGCTTGTGTGTCTGTGACGTGTGAAAATGAATAAAGGCAGCCTGCTGATGGGAGGAGGGAGATTTCACTCTCCCTCCCATTCCCTCAAGCAAGGCAAACAGAATCTCTGTGTCTTAGAAGCCTCTTTTATCTCTTTTGCTCTGATTTACTCAGCTGGCCTAAGCAGATTAGCATTTCTAAGGAAACCGGCAAAGAGATCCCTACATGCAAATCTGTGGCCATGTGGCCTACATGGCTGCAGGCATGTCTGCGCACGGAACACCTTTTATGGCGGTACCTATTTATCTATGTGCATTTACATGCTTTCAAACTGCTAGGTTGGCAGCAGCTGGGGTTAACAGCAGGAACTCACTCCGATGTGTGGCACCTGGGATTCAAACCACCAAGCTGCCAACTTTTCACCTGACCGTTTCAGCACTCTAGCCCTCTATGCCAGGGGTGTCCAAACTTTTTGTAAGGAGGGCCAGATTTGGTGGCTGAGAATATGTCAGGGGCCAGTTGCTCCCCGACCCTGCCACCCCACTGCAAGCCCCACCCAGTGACCCCTTGCTACCCCACCCGCAGGAAGGAAGGCGGGGACCAAGGGAGGGAGGGAGGGAGGTGGAAACCAAGAGAGGAAGGAAGGAAGGTGGGGAACAAGGAAGGGAGAGAGGGAGGGAGGGAGGTGGGGACCAAGGGAGAGAGGAAAGAAGGAAGGTGGGGACCAAAGGAAGCACAAGGAGCTGTGGCCACAGGTCACCCCTTGGAAGAGGTGATCTGTGTGACCTTGCACCTCCCCAAGCTCCCCAGCGGTGGCGACAGCCCGCCCGCCAGCCCACCCCAAAGCTCCTTGGCAGTGGCAGAGGTCCGCTGGCCTGCCCACCCCCACACTTTCCCCTGCGGTGCCAGTGGCGGCAGACTGCCCATCCGCCCAAGCTTCCCAGCGGTGTCAACATTGGCAGAAGATTTTTTTTAAAAAAATGGGGTAAAGGAGGGGGAGGGAGGGGCGGGCCAGCCAGCCGCGGGCCACTCATAATGGCCTGACAGGCCGGATTTGGCCCCCGGGCCGGACTTTGGGCAGGCCTGCTCTATGCCATCACACCCCATTTGAACATGATTAGCAGTGAACAAAACTTACAGTGACAAATTAATTTAACAATTAAGGAACTTTTGTGCATGACTATACTGATACGTTAGTTTACAGCCTGGTCTTCTGAAAAGCAAGGCATGCATGCCCAGAATGTTATAATAACATTTTATATGCTGAAGTGTAATACAGGGTTGTTTAGTGGGGAGATGGTGCTCAGTTTGCAATATAGGCAACCATTATGAGCTGCATAAATTTGTAAGTACAAACTTTGACAACACCAATAATTGGGACATTGACTGTATATCCTGATAACTGGACACTTGCCTCGTAATCATTAGAGATGCTTCAGTTCTTACCGAAAAGATCTTCATGGAAGGAGGACGCCTATCATGTACTGACTAAACCTTAATCTTAATGGAAACATAATGAATGCGGACTTATCCATTTGTTTCTCTATCAAAATAATATATCCGTGTTTCATCCATGTTTACATTTGAAATATATCTATTTCAAATTCAAATGAACTAGTTTTGGAAAGAATGTTAATGAATGATGGGGTGGGGGAGATTTCACAGATAAGTGAAATGAGCAATTTATATACTTTTCTTCAACTATTACCAGCACTAATGAAAAGTGAGTGACAGTAGTAATTTATTCCGAGGAATTGGAATGTGTAAATAATGACATGAAAAAAGTAAATGACATTGCACTTCCTGGGTGAAAATAAAACAGATACAGACAAAAGTGTAACAGAAGATACTTGGTGGGGAAAAACAAGAAAGGGTAGAAAGAACAGCCTTTTCCCTCACCCAAGCAGCTGGTGTAGTACTTTATGGATCCTCCTGTGTCTTCTGCACATTACTTAGAGAGAAGAAAGATAATACTTGTGGAAGTTACATCTACTCAAGTTTGGACTTGCAATTTGACTTCCCGCATTATTTATTTATTTATTTATTTATTTATTTATTTATTTATTTATTTA
>JAHTLZ010000016.1:5635507-5713214 GCA_023846285.1 Phrynocephalus versicolor
TTATTTATTTATTTATTTATTTATTTATTTATTTATTTATTTATTTATGCATTTGTATACTGCAGCCAATTTTCCCCAAAGGGAATTCTGAGTGGTTTACATAAAGCACCATAAGAAAAAACAACAAATAATAATAAAGATTTATAAAGCAATAATTTTGTGCAGGAAAAATATTTTAACCCTCAAGAGATCATTTTCAAAACACCTCAATTGCTGTTTCACTCCTTCAAAATAAATCAACATACCATTTAAACTATAAAGTAAAAATATATTATTTTAATAAAAATGTAGGGCTCCCCCCGCCCTTAACTGTAATTCATTTTATGGCACTTCATCCCACTTCAGGCACTGATATGATTCACCACACCAGTATTAATCATGCTCACTTCATTTCAGTTTGACTATTTGTTCATCCAGTCGGTCTAACAATATAATGAGACTGCTGGCAATTTGGGGCTTCCTTTCCGCATCTCTTCTTGAGTTTATATTTAGCATCATTAGGTTTTACAATTTCTATAAGTTCTACACAGCAAAACCTTCATCCTGATATTATCTGATGCATTATAACAAACACCAATTAAAACCAGGTTTTGAAAATGGCCACAAATACACTGTATTATAGTTATTTAATGAGAACATGTTTTCCTTCAGTTGACCTTTGCATCCTATTTCTACTAAAGGGAAAATAAATCCACCTTTCTATCCATGTCTAATAAAGGGAGAATAAATGTTTCTGTTTCCTTAAGTTCCACAATCCTTGGCTCAGGGCGGTATATACATATACACATACACGAGCAAGATAATTATATCACATCCTTGCTTCCAACATTCATCTTTTTCCTTTGTGAATTCAAATAATGAATAACAGTGCAGTCCTTAACAGAGGTACTCAGACATATAGCCCAAAGGATTCAAAGGGACGTACACCTAGGAGGCATATTTGTTCTCGATCTTGTGTATCATGCTGATATATGAATTGGATAACAGAGTACTGTACAAGGGGTGGTCATTTACTTTGCTGATTTGGCAGAGGGAACTAACACTCCACAAGAATTAAGGGCAGGGGTCCTTCAAAACATGAGGGGCACAGGTGGACTATGAGCCAATTTCCCCCAAATAATTTAAAAATTGGGATATGAGGTTGCTGTGAGTTTGCATTTGGGCCTCTGGGAGGCTGCATACAACCTATGATTCACTTGTTGGACATGCTTACCTAGTGGAGAAGACCCATAATTTGTTTTGGGATATACTGTAAATTCACTGCTTCCTGAAACAGTCTCATTTTTCCTGAGGTGATTTGCACATAGTTTGCTTCTTCAGGTTCTGACTCCTGAATTCAAGCTGTGATTAGGCTGAAGGTTTGTGTCTTCTGTTAATGACACTGACCCGCTTATCTCTTTAGGAAAAGTTGCCAGCTCAGTTGGTAAAGCCTTGGGGGTGATGAACATGCTTCTCCACAGATGCTCATACCATGCTCAGATAACGATGGTGATGGTGATGATAGTCCATTAAGGCCTGATCTGAAGAGAAAGGGACAGCAGTGGGATCACCACCCACAAAGATGAAAAAAGAAAATGAATGAATGAAAAAGACTGGGAAACCACCTTTTTTTTGGAGATGAGGGGAAGAACTTCGTAGCAGTGGCCACAGAAGTGGCCAGCAATGGCAGACAATAGACAAAACCACCCTAGAATAATAGAATCATAGAGTTAGAAGAGACCTCAAGGGCCATCCAGTCTAACCCCCTGCCATGCAGGAACCCCATCAAAGTACCCCCACATACAGATGGCCATCCAGCCTTTGCTTAAAAACCTCCAAAGAAGGAGACTCCACCACCCTCCATGGGCAGTATATTCCACTGCTGAACAGCTATGTCAGGAAGATCTTCCAAATGTTCAAATGGAACCTCTTTTGCTGTAAAAGCAAAAAAGCAAAGTGTTCTGCTTATATACCGCCCCATACCACTACAAGTGGTCTCTGGGCGGTTTACAATTTTAATTACAGTGTGCAGGCTACACATTGCCCCCCCAAGCAAGCTGGGTACTCATTTTACTGACCTCGGAAGGATGGAAGGCTGAGTGAACCTTGAGCCTGCTACCGGGGATTGAACCCAGGTCGTGAGCACAGTTTTACCTGCAGTACAGGCATTTAACCACTGCGCCACGAGGCTCCTCAATGGTTTGAAACCATTGCCCCGAGTCCTAGTCTCTGAAGCCATGGAAATGTAACCTGCCCCCTCCTTGATATGACATATTTCAAAGATTTAAACATGGCTATCATATACCTCTCAACCTTCTTTTTGCAAGGCTAAACATTCCCAGCTCCCTAAGCTGCTCCTCATTAGACATTGCTTCAAGATCGTTAACCATTTTGGTCATTCTTTTTAAATTGAGGTGTGCAGAACTGGACACAGTAGTCCAAGTGGGGTCTGGGCAGAGGAGAATACAGTAGTACCATCACTTTCCTGGATCGAGACGCTATGCTTCTGTTGATGCAACCCAGAATTGCATTGGTTTTCTTGGCTGCCACATCACACTGCTGACTCATGTTCAATTTGTGGTCCACTCAGACTCCCAGATCCCTTTCACAGGTACTATTTTCTGGCCAGGTGTCTCCCATCCTCTATCTGTGCAATTAATTTTTTCTGCCTAGATGCATGACCATACATTTATGTCTGCTGAAATTCATTCCATTAGCTTTGGCTCAGTGCTCTAATCTGTCAGGGTCATTTTGGATTTTATCCTATCCTCTAGGGAATTGGCAACCCCCTCCCAATTTGGTATCATCTGCAAATTTAATCATCATACTCTCTATTCCTCCATCTAAGTCATTAATAAACATATTAAATAGCTAATGACCCAGAAGAGAACCCTCGGGCACCCCACTAGTCACCTCTCTCCAGGATGAAAAGAAGCCATTTATGATCACCCTTTGGATATGTTAATCAACCAATTGCAAGTATATCATGGGGAACCTTATCGAAGGCCTTACTGAAATCAAGATAAGCTACATCCACAGCATTCCCCTCATCCACCAGGCCTATAACATTATCAATGAAAGAAATAAAATTAGTCTGTCATAACTTGTTTTTAAGAAACCTGTGTTGACTTCTACTAATGAAAGCATTGCTTATTAAATAACTACAGACTGTCTGCTTAATAATCTGTTCTAGAATCTTTCCAGGAATTGATATCAAGTTGATGGGGCAGTGATTATTTGGGACTTCTGGTGCAACATCCACTCTCAATACGAGAGGATGAAGCAGGAACCAAATAGGATAGGCAGTTTTCCAGACTACTTCCATTATAGCTTTTGGGAACTGCAGAAGATACATGTTAATTACAAAATAAACTGTGCAGAAATGTTGACATGAAGGGTAAACGTTTAACTGGATTAAAACTCAGCAGCATGGAATGTTGACACTGTCAACAGACTATATACTGAAATGGGCAGTTACATATAATATATAATTAAATATGTTTGCCACTGAGTTGTGCAGCAGTAACGTAGATAAAATGTCAGTATTGATATAAAGGGTTGCAGAGTTAGGCTAACAGGAAGACAATGACAATGAATAGAGTAAAAACTCATATATTCATATATACAGCAAAATATACACAGCATAACAACCAAGCATTATATACAATATAGCAAACAGACAAACAGAGTGGGGGTAGACTGCTCTCACCATAACAGTCCCCAAGTTACAAATGGCAAGCTAGTGCTCTTTATACTAATCAGCACTCATAAGATCTGATGCAATCACTAATTAACAATCTGATGCAATCTGATCTAACCATTACAAATCATGATGTTACAATCAGTTCCACCTGCACTTCATCACTTAACATGCCTGTGATTACTTATCTCTAACACTTGTGGATTAACATCATGACACAGCAGAGTCTAACTGCCTCCATTTTACAATTCTCTTTACACATTCTGTTAAATATACATAACATATGTTTTATCAACTTTTACATATCTTGACAGACACAAGGAACAAACATTTAATTTACGAATAGGAAGCCAATAAGATTAGCTAGCAAGCACAATACAAGCCCAGGTGGTCTGTTTGAGTTTAACAAGGACAATGGAAACAATGTAAATAGGTCAGGTATAAGAGATCTGGGAAAATGTATCTATGGCGGCAGTCTCTTCTACTTACTTGATTGAAGAGTTAACATCCTGGTGTCCCTTTCTCAGCTGAATAAATGGAGCCAATTTTGCAATCTCTCCAGTGTCAGGTTTATTAGACCCAGAAAGTTTGGGGAATAGCCCCAGACTCAACAGAATCCCTCAGATGGCAAAACATTTCCCCCTATTAATAAGTTTCATATTTTCAAATTATTAAGCAACATGAAGCTAGGGTGTTCCCTTTCAAGCATGTTGGCCAGAGCAATATCTGTACCCATAAATAAGACATGCATCACATTAAACCCAAATAATGGCAGAAACAGGGGAAACAAATATAACTTTAAAAAGAATATCCTCAAATGCTTTTCGAACAAAAACCATCTAACAGCCGCTTTAACATGGGAATTCAGATAATCAGGGATACCTTCCTCTCAGTTCCATCACCACAAATGCACTTGGTGGAAACACAGAAGAGGCCTTCTCTGTTGCTTTTCCCAGACTCTGGAAGCCAGGCTGACCTCATCTTTCACAAGCAGGCAAAGACTTTCCTATTCAGGCAGGCTTTTCCTTAGTGACTGGGCCCCTGAGGGATTTTTTTGTTTTTAAATGTGCTTATATGGTCTATTTTTAATATAAGTTTAATTCTTTTTTTAATATTTGCACATTCACTGTTTTTAGCTTTTAAATACTCTAATCTTTTAATTGTTGCAAGCCACCTTGATTCCTTTTGGGGAGAGCAATGGGATAAATATATATTATATAAATAAATAAATGGGGTCCTTTAAAACAATGAGGATTTGGGCAGATAAGTATAAAATTGGCTACAATGAAGCCATTTCAATCAATACCTCTCCTTTGTCTTCCATACCAATTCTGAGCGTATTCAAAGAGTTAAGTTAAAATGGACCAGATGTAAAATAAAACTTGGTTTTTGTTTGCTGCTGTTGTAAACTGCCCAAATGTGCTAATTTATCTCTCTCAAATTTCTCATAAATGATTATACAAACTGCACTGTAAAACCCCAGGAGAGAAATTCAGATTTTACAAAGAAAATACACAGTACTACTGCTCCCACTTTGTGGGGCAAACATTGTCCATATCCTGGAAAAAATTCTCACAGCTGTGTTTCCATTTGTTTTAATTGCTTTGTTTTTTCATTGGGGGACAAATGGTTTTGTATATTACATAAACTAAACACAATTAAGTTCCTTTTTTTTCCCCTTTTATCGGAAACATTCTCTAAACAGTCACCAGAGTGCCTTTTAAAAGAGTATATTTTTAAGGTACTATGAGAAACAGTCAAAATGTCTTCTCCACTTATATGACTTTCATAGTTTTGGGAAATGGTTGCATGCTTCAGTTCCAATTCTGTCTTTCCCCCCACCTATAACAAATACCTTCATGCTTTCAAAGGTGTTTACATAAAAGACATTGACTAACATACTGTGATAATCACAATCTACTAGATTAATTATATTAAGAAATATCATCTTCAGCTGTCCTCAGTGCCATTTTTAGCAGAAAAGTCAGTCAGAAAACCAATAAATAAATGAAGACACACATTTTCTGAGCTGTTCTACGGAAGTGGGGAGAACTTAAAATCTTTCAAATATGTACACTTGAAAACTAGTGTTCTTCCCAAGAGTGAACTGAGGTGTCCACTTATCATATCATAACCTTTTTTACCTAACTTGCCACACTAATGAAGAGATTATCTGATTCTAACCACAGTTTTTTTCAAACTGCTTATGATCATGTGCAAAACACTTGAATTAAGAAAGTATCCAGCAAGATGGAGTCCCAAGTACCAATTATATGACTGGGAAAAACAGGAGAGTTTGCTTTCTGGCCCCCAGTTAGACAGATAAATTTGGATACATCAGTAGATAGCAGGTGTGTCATCATGAACATCCAAAGTAAGGGTGGCTTACTGTAGAAGCAAGTCTGTTTTTGAGAAGACTATGAAGCTACCTTATGCTTAATCAAATCCATGGGCCATCTAGCCCAGTATTATCAACAGTAATGAAGAAATATGTCTGAAAACGATCAGCTGCAAAGTTGGCAGCTCGGCGGTTCGAATCCCGGGTGCCACGCAGCGGAGCGAGCTCCAGCTGATAACCCCAGCTTCTGCCAACCTAGCAGTTTGAAAGCATATACAGTGGTACCTTGTATAAAGGAATCAATTCGTTCCCAATGAAATTATGTTAAGCAAAATTTCCTTTATACAAATTTCCCATAGGAATGCATTGAAAACAGAGTAATCCCTAATCGCAACTAGTTTTATGTTGTATGGATTTGCCACATAGGCGATTCTGTTAAGCAAATTTCCCCTATCTCTGGAATTTTTTATGTTGTACAGATTTTATGTTATAAAACTGTTTGTTATATGAGGGTTCACTGTAAATGCAAGTAGATAAATAGGTACCATCGTAAAAAGCGGGAAGGTAAAGCAGTGTTTCCTTGCAGCCATGCTGGCTAGGTGGCCATGGACTTGCACAACACTGGCTCTTAGGTTTGAATACGGAGATGAGCACCGCCCCTAGAGTCGGACACAACTAGCATGCATGTGCGAGGGGAACCTTTACTTTGACCTTTACCTATTAAGTTTATTCTGCTGAACTCTCTATTAAGAAAGTATCCAGCAAGATGGAGTCCCAAGTACCAAAAGTATGACTGGGAAAAACAGGAGAGTTTGCTTTCTGGCCCCCAGTCAGACAGACACCCCTCTGTCAAAGTGGAAGAGTCTAAGAATCAAGTTGCAAGCAAACACCATCTTCTTCTCCTAAGCATTTACCTCTCCGAAAAGGGAGGAAGAGGAAGAGGAAGAGGAAGATGTTCCATGCACTCATGCCCTGGTCTTAGTGCTGGGAACAAATTATATAGAAAATAAGATGTTAACGTAAAGAGACAAGTGGCTCAGAACTTGTCACTGGATAAGGTCTGAGTGATTTGAAGGTTTTATTCATGGGTTCAGCCCATGGTTAGGGGGTAAAATGTCTAAGAAATGGGCTTGAGCTGTGTGTGAATCCTCCCATTGATCTCACAAAGACCAACATCCAACGCTTCCCATGGAATGGCTTCTGCCATTTCCCTATACAACAAACAAAGCAAAAAGCAAGGTGTTTTGCTTATATACCGCCCCATAGCACTCAAAGCACTCGCTGGGTGGTTTACAATTTAATTATAGAGGCTACACATTGCCCCCCCCCAGCAAGCTGGGTACTCATTTTACCAACCTTGGAAGGATGTAAGGCTGAGCCAACCATGAGCCTGCTACCTGGAATAGAAGCCCAGGTTGTGAGCAGTTTTAGCTGCAGTATAGCCATGTAACCACTATGCCACAAGGCTCCTTTCCAAAATAAAGCTCTTTCCACAATTAATCCTCCTGATCTTGCCAGTTTGCTACCATACCCTGTAGGGTATGTGTAGAATATGATTGGTTTTGATCCCTTTCTCACCAGATATATTATTATCTTCTTGTTTGTGTATAAGATAGATGCAGAGTACAGATGGGCATGAATTGATTCATGCCAAATTGTTATGAGTTGTTGGCTAGCACCATAAGTATTTATTTATATGTATTTATTTTCACATTTATATACCGCGCCTATTCCCACATAGGGGACTCAGGGCTGTGTATTCCCTTCCCCAACTCCCTAGTTGACTCCCACTCACCAGCCAGCGTGTTCTGCTTTTCTCCTACTCTTTACAGAATTCCCCAGTCACTGCAGGAGAATGGAATTCACTTCTCCACCCCCTCCAGCAGTTGCCCAATAACAGGCAGTGCTTAAGGAATATGTGCCCCACCTCCTTGTCTGAGTAGGTGGTTGCTGGGGAAGGTGGAGAAGGAAAGTCCATGCTTCTGCTGTAATTACATGATCATGTGAAGAACAGAAGAAAAGCATCACACACAAGCTGCAGAGTGGGGGAGACTCGGAAGGACCCAGCATGAAGCAATATGTGCCCAACTCTAATCCAGTACCTTTAGCAACCATTGTGTACAAATCTGTGTGAACAAAATGGGGAAATGCTGATTTATGTTTTCGAACTGGATGTTTAAAGTCAAAATGAGGACAATCCTTTATACAGTATGCCTACCAAGAAGTGATCGGGGCGTGGTGGCTCAGCGGGCTAGAGCACTGAAAACTGTTGGCTACAAAGTCGGCAGCTCAGCGGTTCAAATCCCGGGTGCCACGCAGCAGAGTGAGCTCCCACTGTTAACCCCAGCTCCTGTCAACCTAGCAGTTCAAAAGCATGTAAATGCAAGTATTTGGCTTGAATAAGTAGATGAGCACCACCCGTAGAGTCGGCCATGACTAGCATGCATATGCGCGGGGAGACTTTACCTTTACCTTTTTACTGAGAAGTTTCCTGTGGACTTACACTAAGATAAGAGGACACAGGCCTGCAGCTTTAATCAACTGTGGCTGAAATCTAGTAGAGTCACAGGTAGTGTAGGCCCATAGAATCAATGGGGATTTGGTGACTCAGCACTTACGTAAGTTCCTTTGATTCAATGAGCCTACTATAGTTGCAAGGTACTACAGTGGACCCTTGTATAACAAGCAGTTTGTATAACGTAAAATTTGTACAACATAAAAATTCTGGAAATAGGGGAAATTTGCTTAACATAATTGCCTATGGGGCGAATCTGTACAACATAAAAATGGGATTACTCTGTTTTCAATGCATTCCTATGGGAAATTTGTATAAAGGAAAATTTGCTTAACATAATTTCATTTGGAACGAATTAATTCTTTTATACAAGGTACCACTGTACTAGATTTTAGTCTATGAGTATTTAATAAGGGGCCAAATCAGCAGATATTGGGGGGGGGGTGCTGTATGTATTTCCATGATGTAATTTCCACTAGAGGGAACCTAAATGTCCCCTTCCTCAAAAGAGACCGAAATTGGCTGCTTGATTTATTGGGGACTTGGCAAATTGGCGGAAAACCCAGACTGAAACAGACAAATAAATAGTGAAAGGCCTTTGGAAGGCTTAGTCCAAGGCAATGGAGGCAGCAAATAAAACATTTTTCTCTACTACCATTGATTTGGCACAAAATTGCCCAGAGTAGCTTTTTAGATTAGTCAAAGGTTTCCTACATGCTGACCCACAGGCGGATAACACAGACCACTCTGGGATAGGAATGCAGCCTGTACTGGATGGGGTCACCCTCAAAATGAAAAAAGAGGTGTGCAGCTTGAGGGTGCTCTTGGACTCATCCTTGAGCTTGGATGCCCAGGTCATGGCTGTGGCCAGGAGCACATTTGCAAAATTAAGGCTAGTACGCAAGTTATGCCCGTTTCTTGAGAAACCTGCTCTGGCCATGGTGACACATGCCCTAGTGACATTCCGGTTAGACTACTGTAATGCACTTGTAACAAAATTAAGAGTGAAGAAGTCTGTCCTTAAGGCCATATGTAAACATCAGTAAAAAATAATGAGCAATGCCTAGCCTGCTGTAGATCTGCAGTCATAAAGGAATGTAAGCACAGCCCGAAGATGCATTCCATCCAAGAAGCAAGTGAACACTTACTGGTCTAAGAAGACATGTGACAGGTTTTCCCATGCTGTGGAGAGAGACGGAGAGAGAGAGAGGGAAGGATTTTTTTTCCTGAATGGTTTCTGCATATGGACTAATGGACTAATGCTTAATAATGTAGTTTTATAGGGGAATTAGTGAGGCTTTTGGCTCTGAAGTTTGCTATATATTTCTTAACATCGGGAAGAGAAATCATGGTTTTTATTTTCCAGTAAGGGCCTTTTCACACGACCCCTAAGATCCGCTGGCCCCTTAAATTCGGACCAGAGATCTTGGGGGTTCGTTGCTGTTTCTGCATCCCCACCCCTCCGCACTTCCTTGCTCTTGTCTGTGTGAGGGGAGGGAGGAAAAAAGGGACAAAAGAATAAAGGCTTACCTCCCGGTGCCTCCCGGTACCGGTGGAAGCTGCCTCTAGCCCCGGTCACTTCCTGATTCCTTCTCTTAAAGGGGCGGGAGGAAAAAAACAACAACAAAAAGAAGGGAGGAGAGGCCGGCAGATTTGCATCAAGATTTTTCACTCTCCAAGAGCAGGTACCTGAAAAGTGCGCTGGGTCGCGCTTAGGTGGGCGGGGTTGCACTTAATTACCTGTAAACTCCGGAGCTGGTGGGGAAACTTTTTTAAGCTCCGGAGCTGGGAGCCATTTGCCCTGGAGTTTAGGGGTCGTGTATAAACGCTCTATGTGAATATTTCTGTGAAATCTCATCAGTTAAATAAATGCTTTTACTTATCATTTAAGTGAAGGTGCCTTGTTGAATAATTGTTGAATTAATTTGGTAAGTAAATATAGTCAGGCTGGGAGATTATTAATGAGCCCATTTAGGGGGGATAACTTCTCCAGATACCAGTTAACAGCAGCTGCAGTTGTTTGAAGACAGATGGATATGGACAGAGGACTTCCCTTACAGCGCTCTAATCGGGGCTACCAATGAAATGTCTCAGGAAACTTCAGTGGGTCCAAAATGCAGCAGCCAGACTGCTGACTGGGGCGAGGTACAGAGATCACATTACACCCCTATTAAAGCAGCTCCACTAGCTGCCAACCAGCTATCAGGCTCAATTCAAGGTGCTGATCTTGACCTACAAAGCACTGTACGACCTGGGTCCTAGCCACTTCAAAGATCAAACCTTACAGTATGAACCGACTTGGGTGTTAAGGTCATCAGAAGAAGCCCTTCTCACAGGTATGTCTCGTGGGAACCCATGAAAGGGCCTTCTTGACTGCTGCACCCAGACTCTGGAACTCCCTCCCACTAGAGGCCAGGACTGCCTCATCTCTGTTGTCTTTCCAGAAACAGGCAAAGACCTTTCTCTTCAGACAAACTTTTCCTGAATGATGAACTACCTATTATGTGTCTTTTATAAGAATCTATAGGATTACATAGACTTTGTGTTTATAACTATTTATAATCTTATGTGATTACATTGACACTATGTTTTCAATCTTAGTTTCCATCACTCATAACTTTACATGGAACGTTACTCTCCTTTTAACTGCTTTAACTCTTTTTAACTGCTTTAACTCTTGTAGCTTTAATGAATTGTTATCTATTAATGCTGTAAGATGTCCCCTAATTCCCTGTTCTCGATACTTGAACATGTCTTAATTGTACTGGACTATATATTATGCCCCATTACTGTAAGCCACCTTGGGTCCTTTTCCAAGGAGAAAGGAGGGGTGAAATACTCTAAAATAAAGAAATAAAGAAATAAACCAGAGATGATGCAAAAACAATGGGGTTTGCTTCTATCCAGGATTTTTGGTATCAATGGAGATCTTAGAATGGATCCCCCAAGGATAATGCAGTCCTACTGTAGCTGTTTCTTTCTCCCCACAGCTCAAGATAGGGATGGTGGAAGATAATTCCAATAATGGCTGGGATTTTTCTATTCTTTATTCCTACGAAGACTACATTTTAGTCAGCTTGCTGAAAGTGAAATGGCATCATCTTCAGATCAATAAAACCGTTAAAAAGCTCCCCTCTCCAACTTAGAACTAAAATGAATTAGATTTGGGGACTCACTAATAGTTTTAAAAGCTGTTAACCTTTTTCTATTCACTTTTCCACTGCTGCTCAGTCCTTCACCGGCAACCCTATTCATTGCTCACAAATTCTTGCAAAGTAACTGAGAGGGAGAACAGAAGATTGAAGCCTTTTTTAGAATGAAACCACGGGTTCATGGTGGACAGATAGATGAAAATGCCTACCCAGTGTGTGACGGTGGTGAAGAAGGCCAATTCCATGATAAAGATAAAGGTAACGGTTCCCCCCACACATGCGTGCTCTTTGTGTCTGACTCTAGGGGTCCATTTTCAAGCCAAAGAGCCAGTGTTGTGCAAGTCTGCAGCCATGTGGCCAGCATGGCTGCATGAAACATATTTTACCTTCCCACTTTTTATGGCAGTACCTATTTATCTACTTGCAATTTTGAACTGCTAGGTTGGCAGGAGCTGGGGTTAACAGTGGGAGTTCACTCCACTGCGTGGCACCTGGGATTCAAACCGCCAAGCTGGCAACTTTGTAGCTGAATGTTTCAGTGCTCTAGTCTGCTGAGCCACCACACCTCACTTCATGATCAATGATAGGGATCATTAAAAAGGGGGTTGATATATTATTATTATGCTTTTGTACAAAACAATGTTAAGGTCATACCTGGAGTATTGCATACAGTTCTGCTCGCCATATCTCAAAGACATAGTGGAACTGGGAAGTTGCAAAAAAGAATGACCAAAATGATTATTGGGCTGGGACACCTCCCTTATAAGAAACAGCTACCACATTTTGGGGATTTGTAGTGTATATAAAAGGTGCCTGAGAGGGGGACATGATTGAGACATACCAAATTATGCAAGGGATAGATAAAGTGGGTAGGAGCTCATTTCCCTCTCATGCAATACCAGAACCAGGGATCATTCACTCAAGTTGAGGGTTGGGAGAGTGAGAACATACAATATAAAATATGTCTTTACCCAATGTGCTGTTAGTCAATGGAACTCCTTGCCACAGGAAGTGGTGATGGCATCTGGTCTAGATGCCTTTAAAAGGGGATTGGGCTGATTTCTGGAGGAAAAGTCCATCACTAGTTACAAGCCCTGATGGCAATACCTGTTTCCTCGAGGCTTAAAGGGAGGGTACCTCTCAACGTTAGAAGCAGGGGAATGGTATCAGGAGACAGGTATATAGTTGTCTCATGTGCTCCAGAGGTGGGGTCACTGTGAGACACAGGAAGCTGGACTAGATGAGCATTTTGCCTGATCCAGCAGGGCTCTTCTTATGTTCTCACAGTTCACAGTTCACCTGAACACAAAACACGTGAAGAATCACCTGTATAGTAGGAGACCCATTTTTGGCAACAGAAGGTCGGGGTTACTTCTGTAGAACTAGTTGACAGTCACAACCACGTTCTCTTAAACTAATATGTTGATGATACGATTCATCCCTGCATCAGAAATTGTTTCATTCCAAATTCTGCCAATGGCAGTTCTGTGCTATAGTCAGGTGATTCTGACTTGCAGAGACTTCTGCAAAGGTATCCCGGGTATAAAATGCTTAGAAAAGATTTACAAGCCCCTGTCTCTGACGGTGTTCTAGGACTGTGCAGCTTCTTTAAGGATGTGTAAGCTGACTTTTCACCACACATCGCTCATCCTTGATTCACAAAATGTTTGACAAGGAAATATTTAGTGGGTGATTTCTTCAATGCTGAAAATTAAAAATCTGGTTGTCCTTCCTATTTGCTTCCAAACACACAGGTTCTTTGCCTAACAAAGAACAGGAATAAAAAGAAATGGTGCAGCTTGATTACCCCTCCTGTAAGTACACATTGGGTAGTGCAATGCAGTAGGATATCCATAAAATGCAATGGAAGCCAATGGAGTGGGTATCACATCAGGGTTAAAAAGAGTGTAAGACAAATCCCATTGTTAGCTTAAGACACTTATTCTCTATTGAAATTTATCTTCCCTCCAACCACCAGTGAACAATACTCATGATGACTTCCGTTGATGTTTTTACCTCATGCGCCACAAGCCATCTTCAGCTTCACTAGTATTTTAAAGGTATTCTAGAGATAGGACCAGAAAAAGAAATTGTTAATGAGAAAAACGTAGTATGGGGAGCAATCATCACCACTTGAGCACACTTCTTCTTGCTGCTGCAATTATTGTGGAACTCTACTTTGTCGAGGAAAACAAAGCTATTCAGTTTCCTCGTGACTCCTCTTGAGGAGATCATCTCTGTAAATATTGACTCAACACTGGCAGCTTAATGCTTAGATGGAACATTGTTCACACACAATAAACCCAGGGTAATGATGCAGTTCATCGGGTCACCATAAGTCGCAAGTGATTTGACGGTACTTAACAACAACAGTGACATACAGTCGGTCGTGTATAACTATGCACTCAGAATTCAATCTACGGGAGTGCTTTTCTTCTTGTTACACTGAGATAATCTTTTTCATGCCACTGTGTGCACCACGTCATTATATGTTATTGGTTTCTCTATGCTGCAGAAAACCTTTATAACAATTATTCCTAAACTTGGGTCTCCAGATGTTCTTGGATTACGGCTCCTAGAAATCCTGGCAAGCTCAGCTAGTGGTGAAGGCTTCTAGAAGTTGTAGTCCAAGAACATCTGGTGACCCAAGGTTAGGAATACCTGCTCTTTACATTTCAGCAAACATCTGGATGGTATCTCCAAACCATAAGTTTTCTCTTTAAGAAAGATCTAAAGAGGCTTCGATCATTAAAATACTCTAATTAAAGTGAAAAACAATAAGTTTACAAATATTTAAAATGATCCAACAACTACCTCAGTAAAAGATGGAAAACAAAACAACATACATTCAAAGAGGCAGTCCACTTAAGAAACAATCTCAGGCCACCAGGCATTAAAGGGAAGCTTGCTTGAAGAGAAAAGTCTCCACCTGCTAGCAGAAAGATAGCAAAGATGGGGCCAGCCTGGCCTGGAGAAAGTTCCAAAGTCTGTGGGCAACAACAGAGAAAATCTTCTCCTGTGCCTCCACCAAACACACATGTGAAGTGATTTGGTTAAAAACCGTAAATAAAGATTCATTCATTCATTCATTCATTCATTCACCTGTGAAGGTGATGGGACTAAAACAAAGGCTTCTCTTGATGATCTGGAAGTTGAGTCATGGCAACTGGACTTCTGTCTCTCAAGAAAAAGATGACTCAACTTCCAGATAAACTCACCTGGATGACTGAGAATCTTCACAGACATATCTCCTGATGATCTTATAATCCAGTCAGGCTCCTACATGGACAGGCAGTCCTTGAGATACTTTGAACACAAGCAGCTTAATAGGTTAGATAGGGAGGCTCATGGCATTATGGTTAAACTGCTGTACTGCAACCCTAACTCTATTCACAACCTGGGGTTCGGTTCTAGGTACCAGCTCTTCTGATAGCAGAAAGTGAGGAGGAATTAAAGACCCTCTTAATGAGGGTAAAAGAGGAGAGTGAAAAAATGGGCTGAAGCTCAACATCAAAAAAACTAAGATCATGGCCACTGGTCCCATCGCCTTCTGGCAAATAGAAGGGGAGGAAATGGAGGTAATGACAGAGTTTATTTTCTTGGGCTCCCTGATCACTGCAGATGGCGACTGTAGCGACGAAATTAAAAGACGCCTGCTTCTTGGGAGGAAACCAATGGCAAACCTAGGTAGCATCCTAAAGAGCAAAGACGTCACTTTGCCAACTAAGGTCAGGATAGTCAAAGCTATGGTTTTTCCAGTAGTGATGTATGGAAGTGAGAGCTGGACTATAAAGAAGGCTGATCACCGCAGAACCGATGCTTTTGAGCTGTGGTGCTGGAGGAAAGTCTTAAGAGTCCCCTGGACTCCAAGGAGATGAAACCTATCCATCCTGAAAGAAATCAACCCTGAATGTTCACTGGAAGGACAGATTTTGAAGCTGAGGCTCCAGTACTTTGCCCACCTCATGAGGAGAGAGGACTCCTTGGAAAAGTCCCTGATGTTGGGAAAAATTGAAGGCAAAAGGAAAAGAGGATGGCAGAGAATTAGATGGTTGGACGGTGTCATCGATGCAACTAATATGGATTTGACCAAACTCCAGGAGGCAGTGGAAGATAGGAAGGCCTGGCGAGCTCTGGTCCATGGGGTCACGAAGAGTCGGACACGACTGAACGACTGAACAACAACAACCAGCCTCAAGATTCACTCAGCCTTTCATCCTTCTGAGGTCAGTAAAATGGAAGGATAAATTGGGAACTCATCTTGCTGGGGGTTGGAGAGGGCAAGGCATAATTACCTGTAAACCACCAGAGAGCGCATTAAGCACTATGGGGTGCAATATAAGCACCTACTTTCCTTTTTGCTTCAGAGATGGGGATGGATCAGAAAAATGGTGATTTGTTTTGATACATGATCCATTAAGGTCAATGAGTCACAAAAATGAATTTATGAATTGTTAATGACAAATCGATAAATTGATTCCTAAATTCATTTTTTACTTTAAAACCCTATCATGTCCGGTTTTCAAAGATCTGCATTATACATCCACAAAGTGCCTCCCGCCCCGGAAAGTTCTCTTTAGCAACAGGCTTGGGAAAACTCAAACTTCATCAAACATGGAGGCCTTGTAGAGAAATGTCAAGGGAAGCGTCCCTGAAAATTAGGTGTCTCTAGGGAGCTATTTTATAACCCAATGAATTGAGAAATCAAAAATCACTAAAAAATATATGAATTTCTATTCATTGGGGGTATCAGTTTGTATGAATACAAATCAATGAATTAGCAATTTTTGAATAAATCTTGTAATTCATTTTTTAATTCATGCCCATCTCTATTTAGAACCAGTACCTTGAATTGTGCCTAGAAACAGATTGGCAGTTGCCATAAAGGGTGGTGTGTGTGTGAAGAGCCTCAGGTAGCAATCTGACTGTTGTATTTTGGACTCGCTGAAGCTTCTGAACACATTCCAGAGGCACAGATTTGCTTCTCCACAGA
This sequence comes from Phrynocephalus versicolor, assembly GCA_023846285.1. NCBI lineage: Eukaryota > Metazoa > Chordata > Lepidosauria > Squamata > Agamidae > Phrynocephalus > Phrynocephalus versicolor. The sequence continues at coordinate 5,652,185 of JAHTLZ010000016.1, forward strand.
TATATTTTGCTCTTCTCATTTCTTTTCTAGAATTGATTTGGATAGAATTCTCCCTGTACCAAGCTGGACAAGAATCCTGTTCCTTTCCATGTGCTTGGCTCAGTATGCCATTCAGCACCAGGTTTATTGCATCACTACCACAACTTGCAGGGAGTATTATTGTTTCCGAATGAAGTGAACAAAGTGTGAGAAAACATGGAGGTGTAAATAGAATGTACTTTTGACTTTTCACAGCTTGAAGAACTAAATTAGAAACCTGAGAGGGAAAAGGAGTTTTTAGAAATAGACACTTAAAGAGGCATGGGGTCGTTTAAAAAAAAAGGTGAAGCTGATGTGTTTAGGTTGATAAAATACAGTACAATGGACCTTTGTATAACAAACGGTTTGTATAACAGAAAATCTGTACAACATAAAAAAATTCGGAGATAGGGGAAATTTGCCTAACAGAATCATCTATGGAGTGAATCCGCACAACATAAAAATGGTCGTGATTAGGAATTACTCTGTTTTCAAAGCATTCCTATGGGAAATGTGTGTAAAGGAAAATTTGCTTTACAGAATTTCATTTGGAATGAATTAATTCCTTCATACAAGGTACCACTGTACTAGTAAAAATCAGGGATGGGGTTTCAAGTTGTGGAACTTGCTGTCAATTTGGACTTAAGTCATACCCATGACTTGATTTGAAGTCAAGTTGTTTGTTTTTTCCATTGACTCAGACATGTGGGTTGGAACCCACTCATCACCACCCATGTTTCTGGGAGAAATAGCTTGTTTTTAATCAGGTCTCAAACTTGGGGTTTGGGATTCTGGACAAAGGCTGGTTCTAATCGCAGAAGGCACAGTGGAACTCTCAAGCTCTGGCTCTGTGGCCAGACAACTAAACCACTGAGCTATCCATCCAGCTCAGATTTGCGCAAGCAGGAATTTGTGTCAGGAATTATGAGGAGTTAACCTCAATAAGCAGAGTTGCAGCAATGTCAAGAATTAGAGGCAAAAATATGACCCACACCATTGCTGGTTTTCTATTGCAGTCTATTTACAAAATATATACAGGTTACATTAGTGTCCAGAGACATATCCAGTAGCATAAATAATCCAGCTACTCTTGTTACTCATTGGAAAGAGATGTTATATATATATAACATCTCTTTCCAATCATTTCTTTACTTTCACATCACATGTCCCAATGCTTCTCTCATCCATGCTTCTGAGCTACACTCCACTGTCCTTGGACACTAGCCTACTTGTCAAGGCCACTTTACCAAGATTGCTTCAGTCCACAGCTGGATTCCATATCTCTAATTGTAAGTTGAAAAACTCACTCACATTATAAGAATATTCGTGACGGTTGTGAAATTCACACTAAGGTGGAAGTTGCATCCAGCAAGCAGTTCCACGGGTTCTGTTATAGAAGTAGTTGTTCCATCATTTGGGAAACTCATTATGCCATCAGACATATAGACTTCCTGAGCAGAACTCCTTGCCAACATCTGCAGGCACAACTCTACACCACGCCAAGTCTAATAGGATCTCAGTTGCTGGTTTCCAATAGGCCCTTTTGGAATTCAGAAAAAAATATCAGGAAAGGGCTTTGTGATTACCCACCCAAAACATAAACAAAGCTAAAGCAAAAGCAGGTAATACCTTTTGTTGGGCCACTGTGAAAAAAAAAAATCAAGGCTGCATTGCCTTCCCCCACACTGAGCCAAACAGAACCCATTTCTTAAAAAGTACTGTTCAGTAAATATGTAAGTCAAATACATGTACTGTATCAATCCAAACACTTTCTGTATCAGTAGATGTAAAGAGACTATCCCATACCAGCCAAACAGAAGGATGGCTACTCCAACCAATGGTACCTGGCAGTATCAGTGCATGAGATAAGGCTGATGCTCATTCATATGATTTTTTTGGTGCATGGAGATGTGGGTGGGAACATATTTGCTGTTCTTGCCTTCCACTGAGTATCAAAACACAATTAATCATGACTGGTGTGTGGTAAGGTGGTGCCTCTCACTTAAATTTTGCTGCGGTGGGGCCTCCTGCTGCTGTCCATGATCTGTGCTTGCATAAAAGGGGGAATGTATTTCCTGCTGTTATAATCTTTCCATTCAGGTGTGCTGCTCCTCCAAATCACACTCAGATTTGCAAACTAAGCCCACGTTCACCTTCCAATGACCAATCACAAACCAAAGACAGATCATCTGCAAAATGTGGAGTGGCACAAGCTGGAGCTAGGGCAGTAAGACATTTTATTATTTCAGGTCTCTCTGTGCTAATGAGAAGCTAATTATCATTCAGCTTGACCCTGCACCAGGAAAGGCAACTTGAAAACAGCACAATTAGTGAAAATCCAACAATGAAACAAACCAGCAACCAAATGAAAAGATTAACTATTGCTTGCAATCCACCAGTGTTCATATCAAAATGCTGCCCTTCCATGGAGGCTTTCCCCCCCTTCAAAATGATGAAGTGGCTGTGTATAAGGTAAAGTTTGGAGCTGTTAATATAAGGTATAAGAACAGTAAAAAGGAAAGAACAAAGTTCGAGGACTTCAGCTGCTTAGTATGGTCAGGTACTGGGTAAATTCCAGAGCCACAATCTTTCATGTTCCTAAATCATAATTTTAGTGAAGCCTTTTTTCAGCATGCAAAGACATGCCCAGGTCACTTTGACCATGAATATTTCATGACAAACAACCCCTTTATTCAAGAGAGCTCTCCATGGCACTGAGCAATTGGAGAAGGCTTTGAATGTTTCATGCTGGAGTCAAGTTCAGCATGTTTCCCGTTTTATTTTTGGCACTGCAAACAGTAAAACCTGTTCACCTGGAAGCCATCTTGGCACTTTGTTCTAATTAGCAGATTTTTAGCCTGGATTCCAAGCACACTCAGCACTTCTACCCCAAGCAATGCTGTGCAAAAGAAAAAAGAAAATCTGTTTTCCTGCAGATGGAAAACACAAGAGAGCAATCCCTCCTTTGTCACTAATGTCTCAGCTATCCTAGTAGGAAATGCTCGCAGCTTTCAAAATGAACCTGCTCTTGGGTTTGGTTGGGGTTTTTTTCTAGTTCAGATCACATCCTTACCTAAATCTGTCCCACTGAGACCAGATTTGAAACAGAGGAAATGAGTTTCTGGGCTCCTACCAGTCACATGGCTGCAGTAGTGGGAAGCTTAAAATGGATACTAATAATCATTAAGATATATATATATATATCCTTTCCCTCAAATACAGAATACCATTGGATTATTTATTTATTTATTTATTTATTTATTTATTTATTTATTTATTTATTTATACAATTTATACAATTTATATGCTGCCCACTACCCAAAGGTCTCTGGGCGGCTTACAACAGAAATGAACAATTAAAACAAAACATTAAAATGTTGATTAAAACAATAAAAACATTTAAATACAAAACACACAAGGGTTCTTTCCATGAACACAAGTCCCTTGGGAGAAAGTGTGGGCCAATGGATATTTGCCTTTGTGTATCTTTTCTGCAACAGATTTAGAAATGTATGTGTATTTGCAGTCAAAAGTAAGAGTGGAACCAGAGAGAAATAGAGTAGGAATCTGAGGAAGGATAGCAACGGCTGGGGATAGTAATCAATGCAATCCCATAGGAGCACTGGTTCTGTTTTATTTAAAACTAATTAACAAAGAGGAGTGTCTGCTATCTATAATTTTGTTTCAGTAAGGCTGCTTTTACACGACCCCTAAAATCTGAGGCAAGGGGCTCCCAAATGCAGAGCTTAAAATTGTTTTCCCACCAGCTGCAGACTTTAAACAAAATAAAGTACGACCACACCCACCAAAGCGCGCCCCAACGCACTTTAGAAGTACCTGGTCTCCAGAGGTAAAAAAACTCCGATGTGGATTGTAAAGCTATGGACGCCGGGCTCTCCTTGCCTTCTGTTTGGTTTTTTATGTCCCTGCCGCCCCTTTTTTTAAAATATTTTTTAATTAAATTTTAAACTACATACAAACAACATAAGAAAATGAAAATAAAAAAAACTTCAACAAACAATATAAGTGCACCCCCATCCCACGGGCCCATCCATGCATTCTTATTCGTTGCTCCATCTTCTATTCTTCTAGTAATCTTCTTAAAGTTCTCTTCTCCAGAATTGTTGTGAGATATTCGTGGACTCTTTCCCTTTTCCTTCGACTAATACATAATCTAAAAATTTACCCCAGATATCGTAGAAAATGTCTTTTTTCATTTCTCCTCGTTTAACCTTTAAACTGCAGGACAGTTTATCATTTATAGCTATATCCCAAAGTTCATTATACCAGTCTTCCATCTTGAATTCTAGTTTTGATTTCCAATTTTTTGCTATGATTAATCTAGCAGCTGTCATAAAATTTGCTATTAGTTCCTTTGTTGTAACATCATAATCTTTACTTGTTAACAATGATAATAATGCTATCTCTGGTTTACAATCTATATCTATCTTAATCATATTACTTAGCTCTAAAAACACTTTTTTTCCAGAACCTTTGGACTATTTCACATTCCCACCAAAGATGCAAGTAAGTACCAAGCTCATTTTCACATTTCCAACATATCTTAGAGTAAGCAGGATTCATTCTATTTAGTCTAACTGGGGTTAAATACCATCTAGAAACCAATTTAAAGTAATTTTCTTTTATCCTGACCGATAGTGATCTCAAAATTCTCATATTCCAAATTTTCTTCCAGTCTTCTTTCTCTATCTGTACATTAAGATCTTGGTTCCAGACTTCTCTCAAGGTATTTAACTCCTTCATTTCTAATGATTCCCCTAGTATTTTATATATTTTACGTGTTATTCCTTTCTCTGAATTTTCCTGTTCAGACTCCAGCGACAATAGAAAGTGTTCAAATTTTGTGCACTCTCTGGTTTGATTATTTCTTTTTTCCCAGTCCTTCGTCCATTTTCCTAGTTGAATATAATTTAACCATGTTAAATCACTGGGTTGCAAAATATTTTTTATATCCTGAATTGTTTTGATCTTGAGCATCCAATCCTTTAGTCTAGCTATTTTCTTAATTTTAAATAACTCCAGATAATGCTTCAAGTTGACTGGAAAGCTTTCCAAGTCAGTAACTAAAGCCAGTGGGGATCCCTTCGGAGACAAGATTTTTCTATATGTTCTCCATGTAACAATTAGACTATTCAATAGGGGGTTGTCAATCTTTACTTTGTTTTTAACTTCCGTGAATAATAATGTGTTTATTTCCCCCTTTCCCTGCCGCCCCTTTAAGAGACAGGAATCCCTACGGGGCTGCTCCCAGGCAGGAGGAAGTGAGCCTGCATTTTTTTTCTCCCTCCTCTCGCCACAGACAGGAGCAATAGAGTGCAAAATGGTGGGAACACAGGAAGAGAAACAAACCCCAGGATCTCTGGTCCGAATTTAAGTTGCCAGAGGATTTTAGAGGTCGTGTAAAAGCGCCCTAAGTCTGATATCTATAATTTAGTTTCCTTAAGTTCACATTTAAAGTTCTCCAATACATAGTTTCCTATGCTGGCAGTTTCAAATGATCACTTGAAAAGTATTGAAAATAAATATTATTAATTAAGTATTTTTTTTTTGAAAGTATCACTTCCAGGGTGCAAGCACAGAATAATGGGCTCAAGTTACAGAAAGCCAGCTTTCAGCTGAATGCCAGGGAAAAGGTCCTAACTGCTAGAGCAGTATGACCATGGGACCAGTTACACCAGGAGGTGATAAGCGCTCCAATGCTGGAGACGCTCAAGAGAAAGCTTGGCAACCATCTGTGGAGCTGTGGGCAGAAGGGAACCCCCTCCTGCTGGAGTGCCATCTGCCCCTCCCGTGGACAATTATACTCTTTGGGGACAATTATATCAAGCCCATGAAGGACAAGGCAGAGGGGAGGGAAAAGCTTGGGTTAGTAAACGGAGAAGAAGGAGGGGTGAAAGAGCAGGAGAGACAGACAGGGACTGGTGGAGAGGAAAGGGTGGGGAAAGAAGAAGAGGGTGTGACAGAAGTGGGGGAAATATATATAAAGAAGGAAATAAGGATCTTATCGACAGACTGGGAATGAGTGTGGATGAAAAACCCAGATACCAATAAAGGAGAAAGGTTGATGATGTTGAAAGAGGAGGAGGAGAGGAGAAAGGGAAATGCAGTGAAAGAAGGTTGTTTATATTGGGGTGAGAGAGAAACCTGCGAGTGGAAGAACAAGAGATTCATAGAACAAGACACAGTGTTATTTAACCAATAGCCCTCATTATCAATAAGGAAATGGATTAGTATATTAGGAATGTTAGGTATAAATAGGTTCAAAAATGAGAAATGAGGGCTGCCCAGACTGCAGGTTTTGGAAGGGTGCTGAACAGGTGGGTAGCAGTCATCTAATAAGATTAGGAATCATTAACTAATCCACTTGCACTACAATGCAACTTAGGCTTCCTAACTCTAATTCTAACAGTTCTCTTTTGTACCATACAGGACCACCACAGGAGACCCAGACAGGCAGAAAGGATTCGATTTTTCATCACTCCACTAATGCCATCAAGCCTGCTGAGCTTTTCATAAGGCTCCAATTTGTAGGAATCTTTGAGGCCTAGAGAGACTACAGTAAGTAAGGTCTCCATATTGACCCAGGAAGTCCTGCAGTGTTAACATGGGCATAAAAAGCATAGAATGCACTTGCTTTAATTTGTATCACTTCTGTTATTCAACCTCTCTGACCATAAGCCTTCTTTATTCTGTGAATTTTCTTACAACATAATTCCAGCAACATAGTGGTGTACTTATTTTGTTCATCTTTGACAACGTTTGAAATTCTATCAGAGGTGTTAGCAAGTCTTTGGGTCTGAGTCCCAGGTCTGACTCCAAGTCTTTGGTCCCAAGTCTGATCCTTATTAAAAACAAGCTTTTTTGCTACAGAAAAGAGATGAGTGAGTGGGTTCCCAGTAGCAAGTTGAGTATGTGTCATTAAGAAAACCCTGAGTCAAATCCAAGTAAAAACCATAGCAAAGTATCCGGCTTATATACCACCCTACAGTGTTTAAAGCACTGTCGGGCTGATTTACAAGTAATTATGCAGGCTACACATTGGCCCCACCCCCAGAAGCTAGGTACTCATTTTACCAACCTCAGAAGGATGGAAGGCTGAGTGAACCTTGAGCCTGCTGCCTGGTATTGAACACCAGGCTGTGAGCACAGTTATGGCTGTAGTACATCAGTTTAACCACGGTGCCACAAGGCTCTCCACAAGCCTGCATGAACTGTCTGACTTGCCCTGTGTCTCAAGTCCCTATCTTTGATTCCTATTGAGTAGCTACACTCAGGGCCGGCGCGTCCATTAAGGCAAACTAGGCAGTTGCCTAGGGCACCAAAATGGACAGAGGGCGCTGGCCAGCCTGCTGATCCCCCGCCACTGCCCCCGCTGCCACTGGCCACCGCCATCCGTCCCCCCGCCACCCGTCGCCGTCCGCCCACTGCACCCATTGCCGCCTACCCCCCGTGCCCGTCGCTGCCCCCTGCCACCCCGCTGCCCCCTGCCCCACCCCACCCCACCCTTGCCCCTCACCTAGGGTGCAAAAAAACCTAGCGCCAGCCCTGGCTACGCTTCTCCCTTGACCCCACAGCCCCTGGGAAAGCTCCTCTAACTAGCTGTTAATTAGTCCTTTATAACAGAAATAGGAAGAGCTGAGGAGAGCCTATTATAGACAGGTTTAATCAGACCCTATTCCTGTTGTCAGGCAGCTTTGGGAAAGATTGCTTCAGCTCTTTCACTTCCCACAAATCAGTTTGTTAAGTGTAGGGGGATTTTAATTCAGAAAGGTGCTGACAGGCTCTCACACCATCTCTCTTTCTTGTTCCCCACCCCCCATATATAGCTGTGCACCATATTCCCCTTCATCTCCACATAGTTCCTGGGAAGCGATTAAAAATAAAATTCCATGGAAAAAGCCAGAGAAAGCCAGCAAAATGGGTTTTTCCCCCTTCCATTTTAACAGTCCAGTGTAAGAAACGTCTGTGTTAGAAACACAAATGTTGTTTCTAACACATATTATTCATAGCAAAAATGCTTTTGTCAATGGCTTCCTTACAAACGTAATGTAATAGTGCTTAGAGAGGTTTTGTCGTATATGACCATGTTAGCTATGGATAACTGGGAGTTGTATCCATAGTAAATAACTTTCCCAAGTGCTGATGAAGTTAGGTGATACTTCTGTAAGGAGCAAGTGCCTGGTTTTTGAAGGCAAAATAGACAGATATGGGCACACTGTATTTCTTACACATTTGTACTAACGACCAGGTATACTGACATGACATTGACAGGGGGGAAAGCTTTTGATGGCACACTACAAACCTTGGGTAACCTGCAGCATGTGGTTTTATCCCCCTCAAGGTCAGCCCAAGATATTTTGCTGCCTGAGGCATAATGGCAAACCCAGGTCAAAGTGCACTGTTATGAAGTAAGGTAGAGACAGCATTGCCTGTGAGCGGTGCTAATTGTTTGTCAGTGAGCTTCAGATAATTGGCTGAAGCGAGAGGCCACACCTCTGGACAGTGTTTATATAAAGAGAGAGAGAGAGAGAGAGAGAGAGAGAGAGAGAGAGAGAGAATCTACTCCATGGGATTTGCTGAATAAAGACATGCTGATTTATCTTCAGGCATCATGAACCCACTATATAATGCTGGTGACAAAGGTAGGATGCATCAAGAAAAACAGCCATGAGTTACTGGGGCGAAGGAACAAAGCTGTGAGCTGAGGAGTGAGTGTACCACCCGGGAAGGGACGTGACTGTGAGAATGGACAGCAAGGGTCATTTTGAGCCTTTTGATCAAGCAGCAGACGAGATTAGGATGCTTATATTACACATTTTGAGTTTTATGTGGCTGTTCAGGAGGTTACAGATTTGGCTCTGCAAAGAGCTACATTTTTCAGTGTGTGGGGGGGGAGGGGTACATTTGAGATTGCCAGAGCCCTCATTGTTCCAGTCAGGGGCAAGCAATGCCATTTAAACCAATTAAAGAGAGGTTAACATGACACAGAGTCCACCCCCATGGCAGAGGGCTGAGTCAGCCCATCAAGAAGACATGGAGGATAACTAAGTGGACTGAAAATCTTCACAGACATTGTACTAAGACAGTAAAGGCAAAAAGGAATGAATTGCCTCATGGAACTGTGTGTACAAGTTGTAGGGGAGAGGGGACCATGACATGAGGTTCTGCTGTTTCCATGATGTGAAGTGCACTACATGTGGTAGGACTGGTCATATTGCCCTTGCCTGTCAGTCTAGCCATTCAGGGGTGACATGTTCCAGTAGTTGGAATCAGAACATTTTGAGTGGACTATCAGAAGTATAGTGGCCCCCTGTGGCTTGTTATGTTATGTACCACCCAGAGTGGCCAGATAGAATCATAGAATCATAGATCATAGAGTTGGAAGAGACCTCAAGGGTCATCCAGTCCAACCCCCGCCATGCAGGAGATAGGTGGTATAAAAATCCAATAAATAAATAAATAAAATAAATAAATAAATAAGGACATTGTACAAATCTATTGAGCTTGGACTGGTTTGAGCAATTGGGCATCACAGTGTTGGTCATTCATCAAGTAGACTAAGTGAACATTGAGGCAATTTATTGTGAGTACCTCAGTGTATTTGACAAATCATTCAGATTATATAAAGGTCCACCAATATCACTCAGTCTTGATCCAACTATATTTCCGGCCCGAAGGGTGCCATTTGTCCTAAAGATGGAGAGTTAGACCAGCTGATTGGGCAGGGAATACTAGAACCCCTTGGGAAAATTGGTCAGTATATAAACTTAAAAATAAATAAATAAATAAATAAATAAATAAATATCACATGCTCAGTGAGAAACCCCAATTGTGACCCCTTCTCAAAGTCAAATGGTGCAAATTTGCACAAATTATAAGTGTACTATTACAACAACACACATACCCCATTCCAGTAGTAAGTTATATGTTGGCAACATTTGCAGGAGGAAGGGTTTGGCATGTCAACAATTGCCAGTAGAGGATCAAAGCCTAGTGACACATTGGGGTACTTTTAAGTTCATGCAATTTCAGTTTGGAGTAAGTGCGGTCCTGGGAATTTTTCAAAGCTTAATTGAGATTTTCTTGAAGGGAATCCCTGGAGTCATCCCATATTGTGATGATGTTTCTTGGGGCAGGACGTTTGACAGGGAAATGTTCCAATTGTTTCTGAGAAGTTTTGGGCTGTCTGCAAGATGCTGACCTCCAGTTTAAAAAAAGAGAATTGTCAGCATGGAAAATTAGAGATAGAGTTCCTGGCGTTCTTGTTAGATGAGGTGCTGTTCATCCCACAGATGCCAAAGTACAAGCAATACAGAATCAGAATGCCCGGTGCCATGGTAAAAAATGGAACTCTTGGTACTTGTAAATTTTTATCATGCATTTTATCCCATAAAGCTTCGATGGTTGAACCTCTGCACCAATTGTTGGATGGGAAGCCCCCTTGTGCATGGGGCTGAAAGCAGCTTGAGGCATTTGGGACTGTTAAAAACAGTGATAGTGTGCCTACTCATTTTGATGAAGAAAACTAATAATCCTAGCATGCAATGCATCCCCATATGTAATGTGTGCTGTGTTGATTCACCATATGATAGACTGGAGGGAGGCTCCAATTGCATATTTTTCAAGGACTTTATCAGCAACTGAAATAAATTTTCTACAGTCTGATAAGGATGCCCTTGCCCTTGTTGCAGGAGTACAGATATTTCATGATTATGTGAATGGCCAGAGAATTAAAATTGATACAGACCACAAACTATTGTTAGGATTTTTTGCTCCAGACAGACAGACTCTTCAAATACTGTCGGGTGCTGTGTTGGTCTGTGTTTCTTGCAGCATATGACTATGTGTTATGTCACCATCCAGGAAAGGCACTGGAACATGTTGATGTGCCCTCAGTTGACTACTGCTGCCAAGCACTGAGGCCGATCCTGCTCCTGTGCATGTTATTATGTTAAATAGAGGACTTGCAGCAACCACCACTTCAGGCATTAGAACTGGCTTGCCACACAATTAAGGACCCAATATTATCTTGAGCCTAGATGTTGGTATGGAAGGGGTGGCAATCTAGGAAGTTACAGGCTTGGATGTAAGCGTTTTTATTCATGCCAGCATGAACTGGTATAAGTGCATAAAGGGTGCTTATTGTAGAGAAACGGGGTTATCATTCCACCCAAACTGCGATAAAGAATCCTGGAAGCACTGCAGATGTAACATCGTGGAATAGTATACATGAAGACATTGGTCTGTAGTTACATGTGGTGGCCTGGAATGGACCAAGCAATTGAGGAATGGGTTTGATTGTGCCAACCATTTCAGAAGTCTCAGCCAGCCACGGCACAAGCACCCATACAGTAATGGAAGACAACAAAGACACCATGGTCAAGACTGCATCTAGCAGGCATGTCTAAACTTCGGCCCTCCTGATGTTTTGGACCACAACTCCCAGAATTCTAAGCTTAGATTGCCAATGACAGAGGACTGTGGGAGTTGCGGTCCAAAACATTTGGAGGGCCAAAGTTTGGACATGCCTGGCATATAGACTTTACCCAACCATTTCAAGGTCATCCACTCAAACTGAGGGTTGGGAGAGCGAAAAGAGACAAAATAAATGTTTTTTTTTTTACCCAGCATGTTGTTAGTCTGTGGAACTCCCTGCCACAGGATGTGGTGATGGCATCTGGCCTGGATGCCTTCAAAAGGGGATTGGACAGACTCCTGGAGGAAACATCCATCAGGCTTAAAAGCAGGGTACTTCAAGGTCCAGATGCAGGGGAGTGGTATCAGGAGACAGATATCTAGTCTCGTGCACTCCCAGAGGCATTTGATGTGGGCACTGTGAGATACAGGAAGCTCGTCTAGATGGGCCTTTGGCCTGATCCAGCATGGCTCTTCTTATGTTCTTATGTTCTTAAGTCTTTCTTGACATAGTGAATTCGTGTTCAAAGGGGTTAGAGGCAGTTACAGTTGCATCAATGACATTGGCTGTTCTGATTCAGGCATTGCATCTGTTGTTCGCTATGCATAGATTACCAAACACTACAGTGTCAGGTAATCGTGTGAAATTTAATTCAGCTGAGTTCCAACAATTCACGGCAGGAAAAGGGGTTGATCTGTCATATTACAACAGCACCATTTCATCCAGACTAATGGGCAAATTGAAAGGATGGTGCAGATGACCAAAGCATTCCTGAGGAAAATAGTCCACAAGGATTGGCAGTAAAGGCTATCTGAATTTTTATTGCAACAACACATCACCTGTCATATATCGCACAATGGTGTGGGTACAGAAATTTTACTGCAATGGAGTCCACCCAAACAAAATTTCTGAGAACTATTATTGGACTTCTGAGCTGTGTACCAAACATACTTTTACAATTCGAAACAGGCCAAACGTTGGTAGAATCTCAGGTATGGATTCTTAAGGTAAATTTTGGTTTAAAATGTTCTTTACTTCTGTGGGGTTGGCTCCCTTAGTGCTAACGGATAAGTTTCAGTCCAGATAGGAGAGGAAAACGCTAGATGAGAAATTATATAACTTGGGCCTCTAATGAAATGCTATTTTGTTCGTGGGTTATACAAAAGCAAAACAGGAACTTTAGCCCCTCAGTCACTTCAAGTGGGCAGCAGGGTACCAATAAGAGTACCAGATGTTGACCCAGCTGGAATGGAACATCAGGTAGTGGTGGGGAGGGATAGAGCACCATTGGCAGAGACTGGAAGAACCAAACATGGAACATTTCCAGATGGAATAATAAATTCTGAAGCAGAGACAGTGAATAATCCAACAATGACAGATGATTAAGGGCACACAGGAAGTAGCATAGCTGAAGAGGCATGGCACTCACAATGGGTGATGCCTCGACTGAAACATTTACAAGATTTTATTTGTAGTTAGATAATAAATGGGGGTAAGGGTTGTTATATTACACCATATAATATGGAGATGATGTGTGGTAGGTGTGCATGACCTACGCCCCTTTGTTTGAAGGCCTGGGGTGTGAAACCTTGACTTCAGATGCAGATATGACAACAGCCCTGCTGCTTCCTGCCTCACCTAAGACAGATGTGCCTGGCAAGAACTTTGCATCTAAGAATGATCTCCTGGCAAACCATATCTTTTGCCATGTTTGGACTTTTGGTACATGCCTTTGAGAATACATTTTGGGTCATGCTTTGAAAGAAGTGGGTATCGCCCACGAAAGCTTGCAATGGATTTTTTTTAAAAAAATTAGTGGCCTATAAAGGTATCACCTAATAGCCTGGTCTCGCATTTGAATTTTGTAACGGCCACATGGCTTCTCCTTTTTGCATAATAGTATGTGTAATACTCAAAGTCAACCAAGCTGTTCAGAGCATAATGCAAACCATCTTACAAGAAAGCTGCCTCATTATGTAGAGAAATAGAAGGTGCCACCTTATGCAAACACAAGGAGTATAATAATTTAGACACCTTGCAATTATCAAAAACTTGTGACCAAGGATAGTACCCCTTCTCAGTGTCCCCGCTCAATCCCTATGTTATTCTTCTGTCCCTTTGTCAGGTCAGAAATCAAAAGCAGCTTCCCAAGAACCCTACAGACCTTTAGAGACTTATAGAACAAATTGGATGCCTATGTTTCCATAACTGGCATTTATTCATGAAAGGGCTAGTTTCATTTTGAACCAGATAACCATTCCCAATGGCATGGCAGGGGGTTGGACTGGATGGCCCTTGAGGTCTCTTTCAACTCTGTGATTCTGTGATTCTATATCAAAATCCATCTTGGTATAATACAGTAAGTTGCTCCATTTTTGGATGATTCCAGGCAATATCAGTTAACCTATTTCTGCGAGTTTTATTCATCGACATTGGCTTCTATCTGGTGAACAAACCAAAATTGATACCAATATTCTGATGGAGATTGCTATGTCAATGTATAATCTTTTTCCCCACCCTAATGAAATAAAAAAACAAAAAAGTACATACAAGTAGTACCTTGTATAAAGGAATTAATTCGTTCCAAATGAAATTATGTTAAGCAAATTTTCCTTTATACAAATTCCCATAGGAATTCATTGAAAATGGAGTGATCTCATTTTTATGTTGTACGGATTCTCCCCATAGGCGATTATGTTAAGCAAATTTCCCCTATCTCTCGAATTTTTTATGTTGTACAAATTTTATGTTATACAAGCTGTTTGTTATACAAGGGTCCACCGTATATATAGCTAGAAGCAATCTTTAGCCTTTAAACATATATAGATAGATATACATTAACCATCTCCTAAGCGCTTACCCAGTCAACCTAGCTTGACTCCATGAAGAAAAGCTGTGCTGCTACATGTTGCAAGCTGTGCTGCAGTGTGTAACTATTCTTTGATATTTAGTATCCAACATCTGAGACACCGAACGGGCACAGCGCTGGAGTCGCCGTTGTGATTGACGCCATCACTACCCCTATCCCTGACGCTGCCACCATTGTTGATGTCACCCTCCGCCACTCCCCGCCACCCCCGCCACAGCTGCCGCCTGCCACCCCCACTGCCGCCGCTTCCATCATCGCCATCACCCCCACAGCCCTTGCCGACGTCATCGCTGCCCCTGCCCCGCCTCCATCGCCCCTGCCCCTGCCCCTGCCCCCGCCAACCCCACCATCCCCCCACCGGCCCTGCCACTCCCACCACTGCCCCCATCACCGTCGCCCCCTGCCGCCAACATCTGCTGCAATTTTTGTGCCTGTGAGCACACGCACACACACCACAGGTCAACCGTGGGAGGCCTACAGAAGCAGCAGGTAGGCTGCAGGCTGTTCAAGGTTGGACAGCCCTGCTATAGAGGATCACTGGTCTCTGGAACTCCCTGCCAGAAGAAGTGGTGACAGCTATCAGCCTTGACAGCTTTAAGAAAGGATTAGACAAGTTCATGGAGAACAAGGGTATCAATGGCTATCATTATGGATGCCTAAGGACAACCCCCAGGTTGGAGAGATAGGCAGGATATCTCTCAATACCATTTTCAAGGAATCGTAAGTAGGTGAAGACATCTGCTTGGAAATCCCCTGAAGCAAATGGTGAGCCACTGTGTGAGAGAAAATGCTGGACTGGATGGGCTCTGTAGCTTATATTTTCCCTTCAATTGTAAATGACCAAATTTTGCCAGAGTAGTAAATTACTGATCTCTATAGCGGGTCAGAATTTTTTCAAGCGTAAGCTCTATTCCTTTTACCAAGATAGCAAAATATGACTCTAGTTAATTACTGGACTGGCAAATTGCTACTATGGCCAATAGTTGCTTTTATTTTGA
The DNA here is from genome assembly GCA_023846285.1 of Phrynocephalus versicolor. Taxonomy (NCBI): domain Eukaryota; kingdom Metazoa; phylum Chordata; class Lepidosauria; order Squamata; family Agamidae; genus Phrynocephalus; species Phrynocephalus versicolor. The sequence continues at coordinate 5,667,507 of JAHTLZ010000016.1, forward strand.
CTAACTGGGTCTTTGCACCTGTGGGATAAATGAGATGCTCTTGTATAAATTATTGGAATAAAAAGTACCATGTCCAGCAATTGGCTACATCAGCAAATACCACCTACTAGTCATGTTAACACATTCCAGCATTTCATGGTCTAGTAGCTTTTTTTCTCAGATTTTTGTGTATTTCCTTATCACTTGTTTACACATTCAACTCTCAGCCATGAAAGGGATTCTTCTGCAAAACAATATTATTTTACATTGATTTTCCTTTCATACAGCTGTCCAAACCTCATTTTTAAAGCACAATATATATATTCAGGGTTGCACTTTTACAGTCTTGTTAATTATTTTCGCACTCTAGACATACAACATTTCAAACCTTGACCCCGTCCTCCCACTTTTTCTGGTTTTGCTGTCCTTCCCGCCTTCTCTGCCAGATGTTTATCCAGCCTTTTCCTCATCTCGCAACCATAACTCATTCAAAATATTTCCCTTTAATAACATTTTCTTTGCCAGTGTCTCCTTGACCCTGATACATTCAATGAAAAAGTGCCAACCCTTCCTATTGGGACCATATTTTTCAAATTAATTACTCCTATTTCAGTTATCTCAGTTGGAAAGCTTGACTCTTCCCCTCTCATTGTGACCTCCATCTGTAATTTCTTTTCCGCTTGTAATGAGAGAATTTTGTATCAAGTCAACTATCACTTATGATGCCCCCTGCCAGAGTTTCCTAGGGATAAAGTACTCCACTCTGGCACCATTCTAGGACTATGCAGCTTGCCCAAGCTTCCCACTGTGGTGTTTACCCCTTCTGAAACAAAATGCAAAACAAAATGCAGGAGGTGAGCAGATATTCGGAACCAGAGGAATGAAATCAACCAATCCCTTATCTTCCGCTGAGGTTGGCACGGGGTGCAACTCCAACAAGGAAGAAGCCTCCAACATGTCATCCTTCCTTCTCTCTGGTGCTGGCCAATCAGACAGGGAGGTGGGATGATGCATTTCCCTGCACAGCTCCTGATTGGCAAGCACCAGAAAGAAGGAAAGATAATGAGTTGGAGTCTTCTTCCTCATTGGAGTTGTACCCTGTGCCACCCCAGTGCAAGGTAAGGGATCGGTTGATTTCATTCCTCTTGTTCTGAACGTAGGCTGGGCTCCCACGTTTCGTTTTGGGAGCTGGCCACTTCCGAAACGTAAATCCCATCTCTATTATTGACCAATGGGAGAGTCTGGGGAAGTAGCCTGAGAGGATTTAAGGCTCAGCCCAGTACTGAATTAGTCAGATAGGGAATCCGATAGAGTCTGAGAGAATCAGATAGGGACAGATAAGGGTCTGACTGTGAGACTTATACTCACTAGAGAGAGAAGAGATAGGATTTAGAATTTCTGTGAGGGAAAACTAAGTGATGAGTGTCTGAAAATTTCCGCAGACTGGTGTGCCAAGTGATCAGCAAAGTTTGTAACATAACTTTAGTGTGATTGAGCTATATTCTTCTTGGACAGATTGGACAGAACACTGCACCCACATACTCAGGGAAGGCATAGTGGGAGACCAATCTTCCAACCCCTGGCACCATACTGAGATACTCCAACTCCATGAGCAGTCCCTAAGGAAAAGCCTGCCATTGTCTCTAGTAGAAGGGCTGGGGTGGCGGTGTTTTTATTGCTGTTGTTTGCATGTGCATGGTTTTATTAGTGGTTCATGGAGCCAAGACAGATGTCAATGGGTTTACATGGCCACTAGTGCACTTCCTCTTTGTAAAGATGGCTTGCTATTCTCTTGGTTTGTTTTCTTGCTGCCTGGACTTTTAAAAATAACCAGTCCCTGGATGAAGACCTTGGATAATGTAATGCAAGGCCTTCAAACATAAACTGTTGTCAGTTGATGTCACACATTGTTTAAGTAAAGTATTCCTTGTTTGTTGCATTATCTCTTACATTTTTATTACTTTTTTGTTGCTATGAGAAGGGAAAATCCTTTTAAAGGGGTAAGAAAATAGCCTAAATTTGGAAAAGAAAAATCCTTGCACACCATACAAAAGGAAAGGGGGGGAAATGTTCCTCGTTACATGAATCATACCACAATGTCATCAGTAGCTACTCCTGTTTCTTGAAAAGGTAGTGCCATTATGTTCTCATTACCCAAAAAGGTAACATGCTTCAAATAATGTCATTACTTGTTTAACACATTACTTCCAAGTTCTGTTTGAATGAAACATTGATCCTTCTAGTGTTATAAGGAATAACCATGAGTAAAATAAATGATGCTCATACTGATGTAGAGCAACAGATTAATTTAAAGCTGAAAAGGAAAATGTATAAACTGTATTTCCCTATAACATTCCTCCCACAAACACATATATCCTGTAACCAAATATTTGTAGTTTAGCATGACTCTTGAGCAAAGCCTCTTCAAATTGTGTGTGTGTGTGTGTGTGTGTGTGTGTGTGTGTGTGTGTGTGCAGGGAGACACATATAGATGTTCATTAAATGTTGAATGGTAATTACAAAAAGGACATTAAATGTTGAATGATAATTCCAAAAATGAGGTTCTCCATGCAGAAATGAATTTCTTCAGAAGTACAATGCACTGAAGTCTGCCACCAGGCAAATAACAAAACTGAAAATGAATTGGACCTTTTGTAGAGAGAAATTCACAGAAAAAGGCACTATACTGACCAAGACAAGCGGGATGTTATATGGATAGCAAAAAAACACCCCAAACATCAACTAGCTGTGGTCAAACCTGGGTTTCGATCCTGATCTTCTGAAGGTCTGGCTTTTCCTCTTCGTCCCATCACGTGATTTAAATCTGGGACAAGAGTTCTCACATCAAAAACTGCTTTTTTATTTTAAAGTGCAGTTCAACCCCCTTGGCCAGCAGGTGGCGCTAGCATTTGGAAAAAAATGAACGACTTCTCTGGGGGAATTTAATGCTTGTCGGACCGGATAGAGCTTCCTGTTTCTCCGAAGGTGAAAAGCAATTAACAAACACACGGCCCATCGGCCCTGGATCATCAGTGTGGTCCCATGGCGTCTGCTCCTTAAAAGCTGGATTTTCAAAGCGAGGCAAAAAATTCTCCACCTCGTAGGTGAGTCACAGAAACCTCACTTAAGGGAGTATTACCAGGTTTTCTTTTTCTTTTTTTTCAAAAAGCCCAGTGGCCGTGGGGACTGCATTTTGGGACTCAGTTTATTTAGTAATTTAAACTGCTTTTAAAGGGACGTGGGACCGAGTAGGAAACATCTGAACACTGGGATGAAATTCCTGACAGTTAAAATGATTTACTTTCAATATTCCTAATCATTGCTGTTGTTTCAAGGAAAGAGAAGAATGTACAAAAACAGGTGGTGGGATTTCTAGTGGCCTGGACAAATATAAATAAAGGTGAAATGTTCTGGGACAGAGAAGGAAGAGTGAAAGTTTGGAAGTTGTATTGGGTGTATACTTTCTCAGAAAGGCTGCTCATCTGAAGTGCCGTCTTTCATGGAAATTTCCAAGGTGCGATTTGTCATCATCAGCCTCATCAGAGATAGACCAACCATATTCTGCAGACTGTTAGGTCATGAGATGCCACCAAGCCTGAGCACCGCATTTATCAGCATGGGAAACCAACATCCAGCCATTGGCATTATGAAATATGGAAAGTCGGAGACCACATTTATCTTCGTTAGAACTGACAGATCACCCCCATGGTTCCAACTGAGTCCATGCTGACATATGTACAGAGTGTATTACAATCCATCATTCTGATATCCTTTGAAATGCTTTTTTGGGGTTGTTGTTTTCTTCAGCCAGGACTTTTGTGTCTGTGCATGATTTGTTGCTGATGGATTTAAAATATTTCAATGATATAGAGCTAAAAATTACTCTTTTGAAATGCCAAGCAGAGGTGTTGCTGTTCAGCTTTCATACAAATTATATGTACCCCAGGCTGGTTCTTTTAACTGCCTCTGTCTTTTTGGGTTCTTTCTTTCTTTCTTTCTTTCTTTCTTTCTTTCTTTCTTTCTTTCTTTCTTTCTTTCTAAGAGTTGTTTATTCATATTTGCAGGGGCAAAAAGTCTTTTGTTTGGTAAAATGTAAAACAACATAGAGATTGGACTGTGCAAACATCTGAGTCTGTAATTTCTGATCTGATCTGGAGCCTGGGAATTATTTCATGTACTGTTTGATCCTCCAATGAACCTGACTCTTTCTTTAGCTCTGCATACTAAAGGGCATCTATACCTTGGTGCTGAATTGGGTTTCAGGCCCAGACAAAATGGCAGCTTACACATTTTCCATCAATCTAGATCCTAAAATATATAAACTCAGGGAATGAAACATTACCAAAATGTGGGGCAAACACAATAGATTTGGCTGATTCACATTGTTTCCATTGATCAGATGATGCAACGGGATGTGCAAATTAGCTCTTTCCAGCCTGAAGCTTTTCCCGCACATCAGAGTTCCTCCTGATTTAAAAAAAAAAAAATCAAATCCTTTTTGGATTTATTCAAATGCGTAATTGCTTTAATTAATGAAGAAAGGGAAGATAAGGTGTTTGTGTACACACTCAAAGCACCTTCCTTCTTGCATCTTCCTTCCTTAAGGTATGAACACACAGAGAGCCTTTTCACATGACCCCTAAGATCCGCGGGCCACTTAAATTCGGACCAGAGAAAGAATGCAGGCTCACTTCTGTCTGCCGGTCGAAGCCACCCCGAGCCCCGTCGTTGTCCTGATTCCTGTCTCTTAAAGGGGCGGGGGGGACAACAAACAGAAGCGAGGAGAGCCCGGCACTCACTAGGTTACATCCAGATCAGGGATTTTCACCCCCGTAGAGCAGGTACCTGAAAAGTGTGCTGGGACGTGCTTAGGTGGGCGTGGTCGCACTTAATTTTCTGTAAACTCCGGAGCTGGTGGGGAAACAATTTTAAGCTCCGGAGCTGGGAGCCATTTGCCGCGGAGTTTAGGGGTTGTGTGAAAAGGCCCAGAGACACACATTGCAACACTACCAAACACTCTGCCCAGCAAAGGCCTCTTTCCTGAAACTCGTATGTATTGTATTTAGAGATTGGCACAAATCGAAAAAATTGTGTTTCGGTTTTTCGTTTTTCATTGAGGGGTCCGTTTCGGCTCGTTTTCATTTTTTGTGAATTTTTGAAAACAAATTGTTTTTGTTTATTCGTTTTTCATTTTTACCCACTTTTTGTGCGATTTTAAAAGCATTTCCGTGCGTGGGCGTCCCCCAACGCCCCAGACCAGAGGGAAAACACTAAAAAAATTGATGGTGGCAGAGACACAGTATATACTAGGTACGCAGGGAGGCTGCAAAAGCAGTGGCGGGCGTTGCCCAGGGTGTAAGGCAGCCGCAGAGTGACTGCGCTACAGGGGAGGGGAGGGGAGGCTGCAGGACTGAAGCTAGAGAGAAATCTCTTCTTTCTCTCCCCTAACAGCCAGGCTACAGCTGGCAGGAACACAGAGACACACACCTGCCTGCCTGGCCTAAAGTGAAAATAACGAGTCACAGAGACAGCAATCCCACCCTAACTCCCACCGCAGACTGCAAGGAGGGTGGGGGCTACCAGAGCTTTTTATGCCCTCTGTGGCTGCCAGACCTGCCCAGTCTGCAACCTGGGCATGCTATTGGTTGAAGTTGTCCAAGAATTTACATGATCCCATCACATGGCTTGCCTCCATTTTGTGGCTGGCGACATCCATTTTGTCATCCTTAAAGGGAAAAGAAAAATACATCACGATGGGAGAAGACAAAAACAAACGTTTTAAGGACCCCAACCCCCCGGTAGGTATTATCAGACAGTATAAATAATTATCACTGCATTTTTATGGATGTCCAGGGCGTTTTTGAACATTTAAAACAGCCCATTTCATTGCGCGTTGCCATTAACGAAAAATGAAACGTAACAAACCTAATTTTCGTGGTTCTGTTCTGTTTGTTCCAATTTCATCACAATGTTCGTTACTCATTTTGTTATGTAACGAAACAAATAACGAATAACAGAAACAAAAAAGTTCATTTCGTGCCATCTCTAATTGTATTTTAAGTTTCCCCCCCCCCTCCTGGGTAGCACTCATGCCAATTTTTTTTTAAAGAAAATGGGTTCTCAATCAAGAAGATGGCCTCTCTTATTGCCTATTCATGCCATTCTTTGAACACTGCCACCTGCAGGGCTGGAAGTGGAGCTGCAAACACAAGTAGCCACTTAAATCAAACAAACCTGAATTTCCTGATGCACTCTTAATGGCATTCACAGATGGGAAGATGTCATCATTCTTTCCCTTCCAATCCCCAGGCCAAGGTTTGTCCAGAGGGTAGCACATCATCTTCAGAATAATATGGGACAGAGGGGGTGCAGTATGGTTTGTTTGTTGTTCTTTTGTTGCAAAAGTTTATTTTTTTTGCACCTGTGTAAATGTCGGGGTTCTCCTCAGGCATCATCTCCTGTCCCGTTTTCAGTGGTACTCCTTTAGCAGTGGTCATGTTGGCAACAGCAACTTGAGTTCACTGTGAGAAGGACTGATAATACAAGGCCACTAGTATTTCAGTCAAAGTCATATAATGGTCTAAAGATGTAGGCATTATTGCCAGAAACTCTGGGCAGTACAGAATTCAGAATCTTGAATGCAGATATTCTTTCCTAATGTCAGTGTCTTCTCCACAACATATCAGATAATCAAGTGCTTAGGCACACCCACTTATTTCAGAACAAATCACAGTTTCTCATGATCCACACTCATCTTCCTCTGAAATTCTTTGGTGAGTTCCAGTAACCAGCAGATATGTGCTATGAGGAAATGGCAGTATAAAAACTACATTCAGACCAACAATTCATAGACATCATAAATGGACCTAGAAGTATTTCACCTGACACACTTGACTGAAAAAAATGCATCATGTGCTTGGCATGAAATAGTAGAAAAGAAACCAGCTTTGCAGAATGAATGAATAGACTCCTACTTGGTACAGATGATAAATGTTGAGGTTAGTCATTATGAAATTATCCAAGTTAGACAGTATCCCCTTTGCTAAGTATATGGTGCTGCCACCCCAGAGCCAGTTGAACGTAATAGTTTTCTGCTGCTGGAAAAGAACAAATAAGAATATGCAGACCAATATCCATTTCTAAGTCTGTGGAGATGGAGAAAGACAATGGGGAACTATATTTGCAGCCTTCATTTTGGGACTCCATGGGGCTCTGGCTTTAACCAAGAGACCTTGGTCAGAGAATCTTTATTTTATTATTTGAATTTATTTAAAATAGTTTTACCCCACCTTTCTCCTTGAAAAGGATCCAGGGCAGCTTACAATGCTGGACAACATTTAAAGTTGAAGACAATGAGTATATAATAGTTATTAACATTAAAGACAATATTTCAGGCTAAGAGCAATGAGTGTGAGGAGGCCTCTTATATAATTAAAAAAGAGAATATTAAAGCTATGAAAAATAAAGAAACAAATATAGGGGGATGCAACTCTGATTAATAGAAAGCACAATCCAGTCCAAGTAATAGTGAATCACAATCAATCCAAAAATCACATAACAGGTCCCTAGTTACTGAGTGAAGTCTAGCCTGAAGGGGAAAGTATTTGCCTGCTTGTGGAAGGACATCAAAGATGGGACAGCTCTGGTCCCCTGTCAGTCATATAATACTGTACAATTAAAAGTCATATAAACACGTTTTAAAAACATCATTAACAAAACCTATTCGATGGCAAACACCTGTCCCTGCCCATAAGAATTTAAAAATGAAATATCTCCCCCCAAAATAAGGGGTGGCAAAATAGAAACCATTGTAAAATGTGCCCCATCTAAGATGGCTGGTGGAAGGAGGGAAAACAAAACAAACAAAAAACAAGCAAAGCAAAGCAAAAACCACTAACTGGGGAAAGCCTCTGCAAATAAATAAGTCTTCAGGGCCTTCTGAAAGAAAAGTAGGGAGGGAGCTTGCCTTATCACTTCTGGCAGGTGGTTCCACACTTCAGGGGCCACCACGGAGAAGGCACAGCATCATGTTATTGTCTTTTTGACCTCCTCAGGGTGGCCACCTGCAGCAAGAAGGATTGGGAGGATCAGGTAGCACAGGGTGGATTTCTCATGGGGATACACTCCACCAGATACTGAGGTCCCAGGTTGTGTAGGGCTTTATATTTTAACATCAACACCTTGAATCAGATAAGGAACACCACAGGGAGCCAGTGCAGGCTGGTCAGGGACAGGGTAATATGCTGGAACTTTCTCACACCCATAACCAACCTGGCTGCCACATTTTGCACCCTCGATAACCTCCACATCAAGTCCAGCACCACAGAGTGCATTACATGATTAATCTAATTTGGAGACTACCAACACATAGACCACAGCCTTCAGAGACTCCCCATCCAAATAGTGTTGGAACTGGGAAATCCTTTTGGGGATTTCAGCAGTCTAACAAAAGCATTGCACACTCCTATTCTCAACTTCCTAACTACCTTTACTGCCAGTAATGAAATTGCTTCTAATGTCAGGAAATCTTTTGGTCTATGTTCCTCAACATTTAGGTAAAGTTAGTAAGCTTATGGCCCTAGCCTTACAGTATACTGTATCAGGTTTCTCTAGGTTGCAGCTCTGTGTTATGTTAATCTAAACTAGGAGAAAGTTGGATCCACTCCCAAATGTACACCTTGGGATTCTGTGTAGTAATTAAGTCCTCCTCAAAGAGGTAGCAACACATGTGTAGCCAGTTGATTTCAAAAAATCCCAACAGCTGCAAAATAAATTCTGTTTCCCCACATTGTTTGGTAGAGGTTAAAGCAAAAGGGAATCAAGTGCAAACAGTTGAGAATTTCCATCCTATGTGCATTTATAAGGTCTTTCGTCTTCTGATTCTACATTTGTCAGGGTCAATTTGGATTCCCTAAAAAAGAAATTTATCAGCAAAGCATACCGATTAAGCAAGCAACATGAAACAAAACAAGCTTTATTTTACAACAGAAATAAATGCTCAGGAGGAGGTCAGCATGATTAATTAACATATCAAAGGCGAGTAATGAGAAATGGCAGAGGCTTTTAAAAGAAAGGCCAGGGAAAGCCTAATGATCAAGCTGAGAACATACACTATAATGATGTAGGTATTTCACTTGACACCATACATTATAGATCAGAACTGAAGGGCCTGTGGTTAAACCCAGACGCACACACACATACGCACAGCAACGATCACCACTGGCCAGGAATAAAAAAGGAGCCGTGAAGGGGTAAAGAGCTATGACAGCACAACACTGCATTAATCTGCTTCAGAGAAATGTGTCAGTTGTCCTATGGCAAGGATGTCCAAACTTTTTGCAAGGAGGGCCAGATTTGGCGAGGTGAAAATGTGTGGGGGCTAACCATTCAACCGCATTTGGCCCCCGAGCCAGACATTGGACAAGTCTCTATAACATGCAAGGAGGAAGGGAGGATGCTGCAGCAACGGAGACGTGGGGGGCGGGTAGGCTGGGAAGGTGGCTGGGTGGTGGTGGACAGAGGCAGGGAGGGCAGGCAAAACATAAAACTGCAAGCTGATGCCTCCATCAGGTAAGTGGGTGGGGATGCATGACAGGCTGAGCCGGCAGGGAGAAGAGGCCGCCGGCCACTAGAAAGTTGTAAACGGGCCACATTTGGCCCCCGGGACTGACTTTGGACATGCCTGTCCTATGGTATTCCATTTCCTTGGAATAATCCAATCTTAAAATTTGTGATTGTTTTTTGAAAACTGTGATTTCTTGGAGCTTTAATAATAAAGTAAACCTTTTAATAATAAACTTTATTTTTGTGCCACCTTTCTCCCCACAGGAACCCAAGGCAGCTTACATAGCAACCTTTGTATGCTGTCTTTAAGAGGGTTGGCTGGGAGGGATCTTACTGGGCTGTGGCGACTGTCACTCAATCCAGCAGTAACCAATTGTTCCCTTTCTGCTCCTGAGTTGGAATAGAAAGATGCCTATCTGCTTAAGAGTATTTTACCTCCTCCTTTTCAGTCCTTCTTCAGTTAGTATACTTCAGTTAGTATGTAGTAATCTGCCATGTCATGCAATCATGTAGGCACTATGAATTCTGGTCATGTAACCAGTCAGTCTTCTACAATATGCTGTTGTTTTATTTATTGAGAATTGTGAGAAAACAGAAATCTTTTCATTTTCAGTGTCTCAAGAATCAGACTGTAAGTGCTCAGTTGATCAGAACCACAAGGGACAGTCTAATCGGTAGATACTTGAAGCTAATTCTGCTCTGTAGGTGCTTGTAATTTTCCACTTAGTAGCTTTCAGCCAGAATTCACACTATGCTATTTGTAGGTATTCACCAAACATTTAATCACTTCAGACTAAATTAACACAGTCAGCATTACAATGATGGTTAAAATATATAGAATGAAGTTGCATGGATTTCTTTTCATTCTGGTTTGATTAATCCTCTTTCAAGGTGCACCATGTATCTTCAACTCTCCTCTCACATATAGTTGCAACCTCTGCTGTGGCCAAAGGGTCAACTGGAGAAGGGAAAGAGTCTATGGTTGTGTTTTGTTTTTAGAAAAGCCAAAATTTGAAGAAAGTTGGAAACCCTTCCCCACCCCTCATCTCTGCACTGCAATTAATCAGGGTTTCCCATTCTATTCAAACCAAGAAACCATGCTAATTAGTCTCCTATTTGCTTCATTTCATTTCAACTGGCAGTTTAAGATCAATAGAGTCTTGTGGTGTTTTTTTTAAAAGCAAAGCATGCTGCTTATATACTGCCCCATAGCAATTAAAGCATGCTCTGGGCAGTTTGGAAGTAATTATGCAGCCTACACATTCCCCCCACCCTGCCCCACAACCCCCAGCAAGCTAGGTGCTCACTTTACCCTTCCATACTCAGAAGGACTGAAAGCTGAAAGAACCTTGAGCCAGCTACCTGGGAATGAACCACAGGTCATGAGCAGAATTTTGGCTGAAGTACAGCAGTTTTATCACTGTGCCACAAGGCTCCTTTATAGCATTTTATAGAGTGACACAAGCTTTATCTGCCATATTTTTTTCTAGACTATAGATGCCAATCCTAGCTTGTTATATGAATATGGCAACTATAGCTGCTAGGGCGGGGTGTATGGCTAATTCAATATGTCTTGGTTTACCACACAGCATTAAAGTGTGAATAGAAAGGTAGCGAAAGAATGTAGTAAGGATAAATTGGAACAAAACTGTAGCTCACTAGTTCCTGGTGCTTCACTGCCCTGAGGGCAAAGCAAGCTGTTTGTGAGACAGCTTGCTTTGCTTTAAAAAAAAAAGACTTTATTGATCTTAAACTGCCATTTGGCAGAAAATAGAGAGATGGTGTGGAACATCTTAGTCTGCAACCAGGATGGCCATATTGGTCCAATTGTTTGTTTTGTGGTTTTTCTGCAGCTCAGGAAGGACTGGCTCAAGAGCATGCATGCTAAGATTGGGAGAGTTCACATCCTTCCAGCAGCAATCCAAAAGGTTGGTTCACAGTTTTCCAGCAACAAAACTGGGAACCGGAAAGTCCTGGCTTCAAAGGATGTGTTTTTCAGAAATTCTGAACCACTAATATCACAATTCTCCATTATGAAAGATATGCCTGTCTTGCAGATACTTTACAATGACCATAACATCATACACCTGGGAGAAAGGGCTAAATTAGAAGGTTTTTAGTCTTAAGAATGCCAAGTTCTATCCAAGTTTCTTGATCCTGGCCCAGTAGTAGGTGGGAGCTTTTTTAAAAAATTGAGAATTATGCTTGGCCTCTTTGAGCTACAACTCCTTCTAATTCAGGCCCTCCTCCCAGATGTATGGCATTCTGGCCATTGTAAAGTGTCTGCAAATTTGAATGGCTGCCTCGGAGCCATAGGACCACCAAATATGATACATAAATCAAAGAGGCACAGTCTTGGAAGCAAAATGTCCTAGCAGCAAGAACTGGATTGCAGAAACCAAAGTAAACAAGGGGGAGGGGGAGAGACAGAGAACCTGCAGTTCTAGTCAACTGATAAGAACAATCCTAGTTCATGTGCAAATGGAAGGAGATGCCCAGAAACAAAGCAGTACCAAATGATTACCATTTGGATGAAGGAACCCTAGGTGAGACTCCCCTCAAGCCAATTCAGGGCCTCCTAAAGTGATGAGCATTCACTGTTGTTTCAAGATACTGCCAGGACACTGAGTCTATGTATAATATGAATCTTAAATTATCTAAGGTCATCTGCGGCATCACTGCTTCCTGGGGAAGCAATTTTAACTTCAAGTTTGCACCGAGAAAAGTGACATGCACGCTTGTGCATTTTTTAAGCCATAACCGATAGAGGCACAGCACAGTCAGTGCTTCCAACAATTCTCTGGCCGCATCCGACACAGGAGGCACAAAGAGGCCTCCTTTTACCTATCCAAGTTTTTTTAAAAAAAAATTGCATCCCACACAAAGTAGCATAGCAATGCTGATAATAGCACTGCAGAATTTAACATTTTAAATTATACATAAACACAGCCTTCCAGCTGTTCCTTGAAATGAATGGAGGTAATGTAAATATAGAAACTAATGGGAATAAATGATTTAGAAGTTTCCTTGGGTTTAAAAATCACTGGTGAAGTGTACTTTTTGGCGGGACATCATTCTGTCCCATTTTCCTTCCTCAGCCCTCTACCCTGCCTCATTCTGTCTGTCTGTCTGTCTCTCTCTCTCTCTGAGTGTTATCCCATGGCTGGAAGAAAAGGCTCCAAGTGAAGGCAGACTCGCTCCACCAACAATCACATGATTCAGAATGGGGGGGGGGTCTGTGTCTTTGTAGACGGTGCTGTATTCTCTGCCTAAGTTTTGTCTCTACCACCATGAGGCACATCAAAATGCCAGTTTTTGTGATGTTTCCCTGCTTTGCCACTGCAAACACATTTTTTAAAGTTTCTGTGCCGACATATCACCTTCCTTGGGTCGCTGCAAACTCTGCAGTAATATGTACAACTATAATTATTCTTGCATCATGGAGTTTAATAGAGAAAATTTCAGTAAATATTCAGTAATTGGAAATTTTCAGTAATTTCAGTAAAATACAGGCCAGCACATACGACGTGGGCTTGCCGGCATATCGATATCCTGAAACCACAAATTAAAAAACAACAACACAGGAAGTAAGCATAATGGGGGACAAGAGAAAAAACAATGGCACTTCAGAGTCCCCACTTATTGCGTCACCTTAAAAGACTTATTGAAATTGGCTCCAAAAACCAATAACCCCAGCAGTAGTTGCTGGAAGACTCACTGGAATTCGCTTAAGGGGGCATGGTAGGTTTTTTTTTGTTTTGTTTTTGTAAAGCTGGCTGCTTGTGAGGGCATGATTTTTGAAGACTTTTTTCCTGAATTTACAAACACTTTTTAGCAGTTGCGGGATAACTCTCGCTCAATTAATTCACTCTTTGGCATTTTTCTATTCTATCTCCAGAAGTTAAGGCCCCTTGTATTGAGTTTCATCTAAGTTTCACACACAGACTGTGTGCGGCACTCCATATGTTGATGGACTAGAATTCCAAGCTAATAGAGAGAAAGGGGAGGAATTATGGGAACTGTAGTCTAAAAACATTTGGAAATCTGCATTTGGCTTGGATTAAAGGATCAGTTATTTTTAAGCCTTAGTGAGTACAGCACATGGTTTTTTAAAATGGTGGCCCTAAAAATAAGTCATCATGATTATTTTAAGGACAAAGACAGGGTAAAAAATAGTTTAAATCAATCAGTCAAACTCAACAATATCAAGGTCAAAAATTCCCATGAATAATGTGTAGGATCTAACTGTTAACATAGCTTAAAAATAAAATAATATTGTCCCACTGACATACATAAAGTGTTGTTGTTGTTGTTGTTAAATTATCACACAGCAGACTACGCTGGATTTTGTATTACCAATCACTAGTTGAATGCTTCCCAAGCGTTTAGGACTATGTGATGTAATGGTGAATTATGCAAGCAGATCCCAGTAAGGTGGCTTTCTGCAGCTGACCGATGGTGACTTTGTCAACTCCAATTTCTTCTAAATACTTGTTTAGCCCCTTAGGCACCGCACCCAGCGTGCTGATTACCACTGGGACCACCTGTACCGGTTTATGCCTCTGAAGTTCAATTTTCAGATCATTTTATCAGGTAATTTTTTTCAAGTTGTTTCTCGGTGACTCTACTATCACCTGGTATAGCAACATCAATGATCCACACTTTTTTCTTCTCCACAATCAAAATATCTGAGGTATTATGCTCCAAAACCCTGTCTGTCTGTATTCAGAAGTCCCAAAGCAATTTTGCATGCTCATTTTCAATTACTTTTTCAGTCTTATGATCCCACCAGTTCTTCTACGGGCAGATGATAGTTCTGACACAAATTCTAGTGGACCATTTGAGCTGTTTGTAGTTAGTCTGAGCAATTTTCTTGCAACAACTCAATATATGGTCATAGTTTCATCTGCCTGTTTACAGAGTCTACATGTGGGATACTCAGCTGATTTTTCTATTCTAGCCTTAACTGCATTTGTTCTGATAGCTTGTTCCTGAGCTGCAAAAATCAGGGCTTCTGTCTCTTTTTTAAGTGTACCATTGGTGAGCTATAACCAAGTCTTTTCCTCATCTACTTTTCCTTTGATTTTTCCGAGAAACTGCCCATGCAGTGCTTTACTATGCCAGCTATCAGCTCATATTTGCATTGTTGCTTTCCTGTATTGACACTTTGCTTTACTTTAAACACCTCCTTGCTCTTAACCTCCAATAATGCTGGCTCTGTACTATTTTTTACATAATCTGCCAAGGCATGCTTCTCTTCTTCAACTGTCTGCTTCACTTGCAAAAGACCGCTACCACCTAATTTTCTAGGTAAATACAGACTGTCAACATCACTGCGTGGATGTAATGCATATTGAATGGTCATAAATTTTCTTGTTTTCCTATCCAGACTATCTAGCTCCATCTGAGTCCAGTTTATAATGCTAGCAGTATACCTGATGACCGGTATGGCACAGCTATTAATGGTCTTGATGGTGTTACCACCATTCAGCTTACTTTTTATTACTTTTCTAACTCTTTGGATATATTCTTTACTGACCACATTTTTCACTTGACCATGCTTGATATTATCTAATTGCAGTATGCCCAGATATTTATAGGCTTCAGACTGATGCTACTTAATGGCTTGTCCATTTGGCATTTCAATTCCTTCACTCTCAGTGATTTTCCTTTTCTCAGTGCCACTGTGGCACATTTTTTTAGTCCAAACTCAATGCTAACATCAGTACTGCAAATTCAGGCTGTGTTGGTCAGTAAATGTATTTCAGTTTCTGATTTTCCATACAACCCTAAGTCATCCATATACAATAGATGTATATGTAAATAGTAAATAGCAGAAGTGACAAAGAGTCACCTTGAAAAATCCCCCGTTTATTATTATTATTATTATTATTATTATTATTATTATTATTATTATTATTATTATTATTATTATTATTATTATTATTGAATTATGAATTATAATGTCAATAACCCAAATACAGTGGTACCTTGTATAAAGGAATTAATTCGTTCCAAATGAAATTATGTTAAGCAAATTTTCCTTTATACAAATTCCCATAGGAATGCATTGAAAGCAGAGTAATCCCATTTTTATGTTGTACGGATTTTCCCCATAGGCAATTATGTTAAGCAAATTTCCCCATCTCTGGAATTTTTTATGTTGTACAAATTTTCTGTTATACAAGCTGTCTGTTATACAAGGTACCACTGTACTACATTCTATTATTTTTAAAATCATCATTTAGGCTTCTTTTTCCTTCCTCTACTCCCTACTGTATTTCTGGTAATCCACAATCTCCAATTTTGTGCATTCAGTTTAATCTGTCCACATCATTTTTTGGATGTAGTGAGTGATGCATGTTCATTAATTTCCACAGTTTTCAGTCCAATTTTTCTAATTCACTTTGGAGCCAATCTGCTATTCCAGCTGGATATCTAATTACTGGAATGGCCTGTGTATTTATGGCTTTCATTGTATTTCCATCATGTAATCTTGTTCTTAACACTTTCCACAGCTTTTAATATATTCCCTTTTGTTGGAGCTTTAACTATTGTATGCAGAAGATTATCTGCTTCCGGTAATGCATGGTATTTATAATTGTCATTACTTGATAATGATTTTATGGCATCACCATTTTAAGCCTTATTCCGTCTAGTTTATTCTACCATGTTGTATAAAGAGAAATGCACACTCGTCAGTCCAAGCCATAAATATGTGGGCAAATTTCATCTGAATATCTTTGCTAAATATTTCATTGTGTTGTTGCAATCTGGCTGGGACTGTAGCACCTGCACACTGGCTGCCTGTCTTAGATGAAATCCTCTAGTTTGTATTTAAAGTCAAAAAATTCTCAAAATTATTTATAAATTTGCATCTGTACATATGTACTAGCTTAAGGAACTCTATACAAATCAGCTTCCTCTGTTACCTTCAGTTTGTCTCTTTTTCAGGGACACATGGTGTCAAAGAGGCCAGTCTATAGAAATAAGGAAGTCCCCTGCCCAAATGTTAGGTCAAGTATGGATTTGCTGGAGGAGGAGCTGCTTTATGCAAGCCACTCTCAGACTCAGTCCACGTGCATGTATATTTCTAAGAAGATAAGGGGGAATTCATTTGCAGTTCTACGGAGAGAATTAGGCAGTTACTTCACGTCCCGTTCGCCCCTCCTCGCTGTCTCGCTTGGGACCGGTACAAAAAAACCTGACTTCACATCCATAGCGTGACAGCAAAAAGTTTTCTCAACCACGCCCCCAGAACCGGGAACAGAGCATGACAAGCCATACCTGCCCCTGGGCTGGAGAACTCTCTTGTCACGGTTGGTTCCTGGTTCCTGTTCTGAGACAAGGGACCGTGTGGTAACAACTGTCACACAACAATCAGTGTCCACCTAGTGGTCAGCGGCTGAAGCGGCATTCAACATTTGTTTCCCTATGAAAAACACCATGCAGTGCAAATGTTTATTAAAGTACTGAAAATTCTGTAGCATTGATGTGTAAATCCCAGAAGACCAGTAAATCGAAATATCGAAAAAGTTTTATTTACGATATTTTTTTTAAAAGGGTTAAGAAAGCAAGACAAATCCAAATTTTATCATGGAACAAGACCGTGAAGTAACAGTTTTCACAAGACAAGTAATCACACCTGTAAGTAAAGGGAAACAGGGACTGAACAGGGACAAAACCACGTTACCGTGAACAATGTTGTCACAGTACAAACATAATTGCGGAACAAGGTAGGATGTGAAGTAACCGCCTTAGAGGCACTATATTTCTATTGCTTTGAACAGTAACAAAGTGATCTATAGAATGCTGTAAACAGAGGAAGCCAAAAGCACTCACTGACTTACAGGGGGAAGGAAATTATATCCCTCACTGCAAACAATACCCCATAAGTGGCTGTGACATTTGTGCAACACCATTCCACAAAGCAATTACAATAGCAATGAATGTGCCACCTGGGGGTGAGGGGTGAAATGCTGCATATTCAGTCGTAGAAATGGACTGCCATTTGAGTGTTAGGAAGTGTTGATATCTCTTAGCACTTGCTTCTGGGTGGTGGTTGTGCAATGTAATGACTGGAAGCCAAATTCTAGGTTTATTTTCACCTAGAGATTATGTTTTCTTCAGGAAATGCTGAAGTACTAGCCAGGCACTGCGTATGTACCTAGATCCCAGTATAGAAGTTTATGGAGAATCTATATTTTAATTAATCCTTTTGGGAAAACTGTTAGAATTAACATCAGCAAAAAATTGTGGCAAGGCTTTAATTTGATGCTGCATGCCAAATGATATGATAGAAATTAGATTGTTTGGAGGGTTGCCTAGATAGACTCCATGTTGTGCTACTTAACTATCTTAGCAATGGTGATGAGAAAATGTATCACTTTCACATGCAACCGTTATAAAAATTGATCATCTGTCCTGTCTCCATTCAAATGGTCCAACTATTTCCAACATGGAAAGGACTATATCATATCTTACAGGCTTGCCATGTAGCTGTTAGTTATGAGCTGCCATGTAGCCTTTAGTTAGGATCATGTTCTGAGGACACAATCTCTCTGAAATGAAATTCAGCTATCAACTGGATTTGCCTTTGTGCATAGACTAGAGAGGGGAACAATATCTTCTCTTTACCTAAGATGGCTATTGTATTTTTCTGTGTATGTGATGCTATTTTTTTCTAAAATCACAACACAAAAAAATTAAGGGGTATTGTATACACAGAAGTAAGCCTTTCCCAAGGGGTGGAGGAGGGGGTGGGGTGAAAGAGAACCCCAACTCACCTTGGTGTTTCCTTCCGTGGTTTGGTTTTTACAAGATCAGTTCCGTCCAGAGAAAGCTGTGGCTTGAGCAGTCCATTAAGTAATGCATTCCTGGAATGAAAAGAAAAAGTTATGCCTTTATTTTTTATTTTTAGTGTGAGAAGGCATTTCTTAATGGGCTGCTCAAGCCCAAGCCTTCCCTGGACGAAGACAATCCTGCAAAAACCAAACCACAGAGGAGGGAAGCAGCAAGGTCAGTTTGGGTTTTCCTCCACCCCATCAAAGTGGAGAGGAGTGTTCAGAAGGGGGAAATAAATGGAAACAGCAGGGATGGTAGGGGTGGAGGAGAACTCAATGAGGATTTATTAATTTTATTTATTTGGGATCTAAAAAGTTATTTGGTCTAATAAATGGCAGTGACTTATAGACAGAAAAATACAGGTACATGTATTCATTTGGCCCTGTTCCTGCAACTGGCATTTTGTAAGACAGCAAGTGTAAGTAAATAGGAGGAGGTCAATTACTAGACCTGGTCAAAGATCATGGAGTCAGAAACAAATTCCAAGATGAGTGCAAGGCCACTGTTACAGCCAAGAACCAATAGTCAAGTTTTTAACTGGGTATACACTGTATGAATTCCAAGAAACAGCAAACAGAAACAGCTCTGTCTGTCTGTCTGTCTGTCTGTCTAACAGAAAACAGAACTTATAAACAGTAAACAGTAAACACTGGCAATAATCCACGTTATATAAAACTTACAACCATAAAAATAACTAGAATCAAATATAATATTGTATTAACAAAACAAAATTGGACTACAGTCCAAATCAACAGTCCATGATTCTACATTATTGAGTTCTCATAACATCCTGCAGGGATGAGTTTTTTGGAGCCGTCTAGCCATTCGTTTCTCCTTAGGCATTGTGGGAAAATGCCAAACAGTGGCTGGTTTACATGGGGGTCAGGCAAGAGAAAGGGTGCTGACAATCCAAGTGTACAGTCACAATTGCCAAAACCCAGGTTGATCTAATTGGGATTATTGGAAGATACATGCCTAAATTGCCCTTGACTATTTGCAAGAAAACTACTTTGTAGACTTCAATATAGAAAGAAATAATTTTTAAGTGAAGAAACAGAGTCTTCTTCTTTTCTCTTTCAATCATTCTAACCTCCCCACCTACTCTTGTGCAAGCAATTTTATTTTGGTTATGTACCAGGTAGGGAACATTGTGCCACTGTTGCCAAAGGCTGGGCATGCTAGAAAGTCTGATATTATTTATTAAAGTTTCTCCTTTTAAAAATGATGGTTTGAGCTCCTTTTAGCAGTGGCTGTAAGCCAATAAACCAGTGGTTCTTAAGCAGCTTCATGGGCAGACAGTTTCTCCACCCCAAAATGACACTGAAAGACACTGAACACTCAGCCATCATTGGTTTTAAGTGTGTGTTATTGTTATATTCAGGCACATGACACTTGGTTTATCTTATCAAATGGGGGGGTTGTGCTTATCTGGGGAGAGAGCCACCCCAAGATATTTTGTATAAAATGCACAGTTCTGTCCTTCAAAAAAATGTTCCTTGCCTCCAGCATCTGAGAACATGGTATCACTTCGCCTAACAGTAGAGCCGGAGCTTGGAAATTTAACTTCTTTTGGACTACACCTTCCCAAGGCTTGCACTGGCGATGTTCTAAGAGACTCTGAGGGTTACAGTGACCACTGGGTATAAGACCCTGAGAGCTCTAATCAGAAAAATAGTTCTTCCAAGTCTGCTAAGGGTTTGTTCTTTTTAAAGAGGAATCCAGGAGTCCTCAAAAGATGTTAAAGTGATTTTTTATTTGCAACTAGATTGTTCCAAGCTCTGTGCTTCTTCTTTTCTTTTTTACAGTAAAGACACAGCGGTGTAGTTTCCTAGAGGAAAAAATTCTACAGATGCCTGTGAATTCAGTTACAGAGGCTGAAATTGCACTCATGCCTTGTGACGAGGAATTGTATTGCTTTGTTCCTGTTTCAGATATAGGCTGCCCTAGGTTATTCTTGGCAGTCAACGTCTTCTGTTGAGCATCCATATTGGTTTTGCTTCACTCCCCCCTTGAAATAGCCAGGCAGATCCCAATATGAAGGGCATAAAAATAACCCAGAGTCCCCTCCAGGGAGATGGGCAGTAACAAATCTAAATAAACAAACAAACAAACAAACATGAATCTAAAACATGATTAAATGACTCATTACAGGAAAATACAAGAATCTTCCAATAGGAATAATTGCAGGAAATTAGTGCTTTTAAGTCACAGATGGGCTACATCTGGCCCTCACAACCCATGGCCCTACAGCACACAGAACAAAAAAGCTTCTTGTGCCTTTTAGGAAACACACTGCAAATCAATTTTGCTATGATTTTACAAAGTCCCCAAAACCCACACACCCCAATGAAAAAGCAAAACAAAACACACAGGTCATCTGTGTAAGGAAAATATTATTTATGCTTATTTATTCATTATACAGTATTTTTATCCTGCCTTTCTCCTTAAAAGGACTCATATATGATGGATGCAGAAGCTGTGAGGATGGATGTGTGTGGCCTCCAAACCTTTAGGGGTTGATGAAATCCAATTTTAAGATATCACGTAATTTGTCCTTAAGCAAAAAATGAGACATTACCCAAATGAGATACTGGGTAAAATGCTGGAATATATTGGTTAGTTTTCTGAAGTAAGGTGAGGATGTGAGGGGGGGGGAACAGCTTTGAATTTCATTTCCCAGTGTTTGTGCACCAGAAGAGTAACAACTTCAAAACTGCTGAATAGCATTGCTGGAGGTATTACGGGCATGGAAACACTCAAAATACTCAACTGCTGATACTCATTGCTTTTGGCTGAAACCTAAGGGTAGAATGCCTGGATTTTTTGAGATTTAACGTTATTATTGATAGGGTGTTGGATAATCAAACTTTCCTCAAATCTGCATCTTCTTTAACTTCTTCCACATTCAAAATGACTAATACCTTCTCCCTGACTTGCTCGGAGTCTCTGCTCCCCTTCCTGTGCAGTTTTTTCATGTGAAAAAGTATTCAAGTGTCTTATTTCCCATTGGCATTATGGATGTAAAAGTTTGACAGATGCTCATAAGTTTGGCAGCAATAACACATATAGGGCCTACAAGAAATGTGTGAAAATATATGAAGCCTAGGAAGCAACTCAAATTTGAACCAAATAGTAACCTTTTCCTTAGGTATGGTATTTGAAAACCACTAATGGAATGAGCCTTTGCTATAATAATATAATGTATGTGACTCAAATCTGCAGGTGCTAATGGATGGAAGATCCACTTTTCACAGGAGAAAAATGTATTAAATCTAAGTATATACAAGTATCTACAATTTACAGTTAAAATCAGTATCACAGGATTCTGACATATACAATTGTGCTCCACCCTGGGTATTTTCTCTTGCCAATCTTAGCGGATGATGGTTGAAGTAAAAACCAGGTAATGTTGCCTCCTAGCTGTGAATCCATTTATCCAGCTCTATATATTGAATTCAGCTTTCAACACATCAGGTATTCATTAGGGTCTAATGAATACTAATTAAAAATACAGAAAATGGATAGCAAGATATTAAGACAGGGGTTCTCAAACTACGGCCTGTGGACTGATCGAGCCCACCAGGGTCCTAAACCTGGCCCGCTAGCCATTGAAGAATGGGCAGGGCATAGTTTTTCCCCCCAACCTCGCTGTGATTGGGAGCTGCGTGGCATTTGACACTCCCCTTGGAAGGCCCCCGCATCAGGTAGGCCAGTGGCTTCCTGACTTTTAGGGTGGTGGAGGGCTTTATGCAGTCACCAGTTGTCCCTTGCACAACAGCCCTGTGGAGAGGGGTGCTGGTGGTCCAAAGGCACGAGGCTGGAACAGCCACCACAGTCAGCAGCAGCGAGCTGTGTCCTCCATTTGGAAGGTAGAGCTCCCTCCGAGTTACATGCACAGGCTTCCACCCTTTTACGGCCGCAGACTGGCCAGTGCTGCTGGTTGCCAAGGCGATATAAGCCTTGAGATACGAAAAAATAAAAACAAAGCAAAGCAAAGTGGTCTGCTTATATACCGCCCTATACCACTTCAAGTAGTCTCTGGGCAGCTCACAACAGATAACACTATAAAACAAACACAGCTATATGGACATATTAAAAGCATATTTAAGCTTACACATTACTATTCCTGGGATAGTACTGTGATGTCCTCTCTTAGACCATGTCATCTGAGAAAGCAGTTATTGAAAACATCTATAGAAGTGAGCTATGGCCTATACCAGTGACGGTGAACCTAGAGTGCCCAAACTGTGATTCAAAACCCACTAATTTTTTGCAAAATGCCAATACAGCAATTTAACCTGAATACAGGTAGCTGTGAAGGAGCTATGTCAGGTGCCCACAGAAAGGGCTCCAAGTTCCACCTTTTGCACCCGTGTCATATGTTTGCCAAATGAAACAATAAAACATGTTTCCATCAGTGTGCTACCCTTACCCTTTTCATGGGGCTTCTCTTTTGGCATGCCAGCACCTGAGGGTAAACAGTCTGGCATTTGCTTAGGCCAGGAACGCATGTTAGTGATAGCAGTGATTGGAAGGGGAAGCATCCAATGTGAGTTTCTAAGTGTCATGTCACAACTTTCCGTAATCTCCAGGATTGTGCAGATTTGTTTGCTTTGTTTGGCGATTGGTTTTCAACGCTGCAGCATAAGATGCCTATGATATCTGATTTCATAGACATGGAAGGGCTGCCTCAGTCACCTCTCTACAACATTATTGTGCTTTCTGAAGCATCTCTGACATCCATTTCGTGCCTGAGATCAACTTAAGCCAGATCAGTACCTACAGAAAAATTCCAACCACCACACACAACAAAAAGAGGCATAATTAAAACTCTTGTAGACTACGCAAACCGAAACTGTAAAACAGAATTTCTCAACACTGAACTCAGCCACCTGAATTGGGCCCTACAGGCAAATGGCTATTCCAAAAATGAAATCAAAAAAGCCATCAAACCGAAGAAGCAACACCAAACTGAAGAAGAAAAACAGCCTTCAACAAACAAAGTATTTCTGCCATACATAAAAGGAGTCATGGGCCACATGGACAAAGTGTTGAAAAAAACACAACCTACAAACAGTATTTAGACCCACCACACAAATACAACAGATGCTACGGTCAGCAAAGGACAAAAGGAACCCACTTGCCACTGCAGGAGTATACCGGATTCCTTGTAGTTGTGGCCAGGTATATATTGGGACCACAAAGCACAGCA
Source organism: Phrynocephalus versicolor (assembly GCA_023846285.1). NCBI lineage: Eukaryota > Metazoa > Chordata > Lepidosauria > Squamata > Agamidae > Phrynocephalus > Phrynocephalus versicolor. The sequence continues at coordinate 5,691,106 of JAHTLZ010000016.1, forward strand.
TCCAGACCAGAATCAAAGTACATGAAATACACTGCAGACTAAAACAATCTGAAAAATCAGCAGTAGCAGAACATGCCCTGAAACAAACTGGACATGAAATCCTCTTCCAGGACACAGAGGTACTGGACAACACTATGAATCACTAAGGCCAGAGCAGAAGATTTAATTGAGAAGATAGCAAAAGAAAGTTTCTTATCTTGTCCAGATCTGTCCTCAGGTTACTGGCAAGTTGAGTCATGCAAGAAAAGTGCCTTCATCATGCATCAAGGAACTTATGAATTCCTCAGAATGCCATTTGGGTTTTGTGATGCTGGTGCTACATTTCAGAGGCTTATGGATATTGTTCTCCAAGGACTACCATTTCCTCATGCTTATCTCAATGACATTGTTATTTTCTCAGACACCTTTGAAGATCATCTGAAACATGTCAGAATTGTGCTACAGTGTTTGCAAGATGCAGGGTTAAATGTTAAAGCTTCAAAATGTCAATGGTTAAAAGGGAAAGTTGTATATTTGGGTCATTAAGTTGGTAGTGAAACTATTGAACCTTTGCGCTAAAATTGAAACAGGTTTGGTTGGTTATTATAGAAAATTCATTCCTCATTTCAGTCAAGTTGCAATCCCACTGACTGAACTGATACGTAAGAGAATGACTGTTAAAGTAGTACGGACACCCAAATATCAGTATGCTTTTGATGCTTTGAAAAATTGTTTGATTCAGTATCCTATACTAATTTTGCCTGATTTTGATAAGCCTTTTGTTGTGCAAACTGATGCTTCAGAGTTTGATCTAGGCTGTGTTTTGTTGCAGGAAAAAGGTCTACTTCACCCAGTATCTTTCTTTAGCAAGAAACTACTGCCCAGAGAAAGAAATTACTCCATGCCTGAGAAAGAGTGCCTCAGTATTGTGTGGACTCTGAACAAGTTGTGACCATACCTTTGGTGAAGAAACTTCGTTCTACAAACAGATAATCAAGCTTTGAAATGGTTGAACTGTCTTAAAGCTAGTAACCAACCTCTTCTTAGAGTTTAGCACAAGATTTTCAGTTTGCAGTTCACTATATTCCAGCTCTAAAAATGTTCTAGCTGATAGCCTGTCTAGAATGTATTTTGGTATTGAAAATTCACCTAAAGAAGAAGATACCATTGTTCCAGAGTAGGGATATTTCCTGTTAAGTCTGTTACTCAGTATAACAATTGTGTTTCTTATTGCTATGCATATGTGATAAGTACTATTTTTCTCTATATTTCTTTTTCAGAAGTTTAAAGCTTGCAAGCATTCAAGTTATTCAGTTTTATTGCTATTTCTACATTTAGAGTACATATATTCAATCATTAGTACTACCTTTTAATTGCTTTCTATTGCACATGCTAAAATTTCTTTTGCACTTTGACTCTCATTTAACTCTTTCTTATTGTTATTTAATATTGTTTACATTTATTCTCATTGTAGTTTGTAGCTTAAAAATACTAGATGTTAATCTAGAATTTTGAATCTTCGTAGAGGGGCATGTAACACATTTTAGAAGTAGGGAAGCCTTTCATTAGGCCCAAAGTAAACAATGGCAATATTAAAGTGCAGTTTCGATTTAGTAGTGAAGCTTATCTTAGGTGCATAAGTAAACAATGGCCAAAGACACATTTCAGCCAGAGGCAAGTGAAACCTGATTGGTCCAGCAAGCAACATGTAACTGTTTTCCCATGCTGTCAGCAATCTGTGGGAGATAGAAGATGGGACTTTTTTGGAAGGATTTTATGGCTACAAGATGGACTAACTCTTAGCTATGTGGTTTGAAAAGTAGGTAGCAAGGCTTATGCCTCATAGCATCACTTTAAATTTAGGGAAGGATTCGTTGTTCTTGTTTTTTATTCAGAACCAAATAAGAGTTCTTTCAAAAGAACTCCAGGCAGTTAGCAGCAGCAGCAGCAAAAACAAAATACAACAAATGACAAAAAAAAATTTAAAAAGATACTTGGCAAAATGGCAGAACAGAATAAAAAACTAAAGATCACCAAATACCTCTCCAAAAAGCAAGATCTTAAGTGCTTTTTTGAAGGCAGGCAGGGACTTTGTTAGGTGCAACTCACTTGGCAGATGGTTCCAAGGCAAGGGGCCAGCCACAGAGAAGGCTTGCTTTTGGGTTATCAATTTCCTAGCCTCCCTGGGCAAGGCCACCCAAAGTGAGAGTGCCTGTGACATTCTGGTGGGTCAGGCCTCAGTTGTCCTCTGGAAGATCCGCTCCACCAGGCAGTCAGGTCCCAAGTTGTGGAGGGTTTTGTAAATCAAAACCAGTACCTTGAACCTTATTTGGGACGCAACTGGCAACCAATGCAAGGGGGGCAGAACTGGGGTCAGGCCGCAGCATTCTGTACCCGCTGAAGTCTCCAAATAAGGGTAAAGGGCAACCCCACATAGAGAGTGTTGCAATAATCTATCCTTGAGATCATGAGCGCCTACACAACTGTTCTCAGGGAAACCTCATCCAAGTACGGGCCAATCTGGCCAATCTGTCGAAGATGGGAAAAGGCAGTCTTGGAAACGGCCACCACCAGGGCTTCTAGGGATAAAGCTGGATCCAAGACCACACCCAGATTCCTAACTCTGTCCGGCAGCTGGAGGTTAGTATCCCCCAGCCTGGGGAGAGGGCCACTGTACCCGGTAGAGGGCACCCCAAAGAACAGAACCTCAGTCTTCTCTGGGTTGAGTCTAAGCCTGTTAACCCTGGTGCATATCATGACTGCATCCAGGCAGGAGTCAAGGGTCTGCACCACCTCCACTGCAGAGGTGGAAAAGGAGAGATAGAGCTGCATGTCATCAGCATACTGATGACAGCAGATTCTAAAACCCCTAATAACCTCAGCCAGTGGCCTCATATAGATGTTAAACAGCATGGGGGAAATTGCGGACCCTGGGGAACCCCACATCGGAGCACCCAAGGGGCTGACAACTCTTCCCCCAGCTGCACACACTGGAGATGGTCACCAAGAAAGGATCGGAGCCAGCTAAACATTGTGTCTCTGATCCCTACCTCGGAAAGCTAACCCAGCAGGATACCATGGTCGACAGTATCAAAGGCCACTGACAAATCCAGGAGGACCAAAAAGGTAGAGCAACCCCTGTCAGCTCCCCTGAGGAGGTCATATTATAGTGCAACCAGGGCAGTCTCAGTCCCTCGACATGGCCTGGACCCAGACTGGAGTGGATCCAGGACACCATATTCCTCCAGGAATGACTGGAGCCAGATGGCGGCCACCCTCTCGATCACCTTGTCCAGGAAAGGAATATTGGCAATTGAACAGTAGTTTGAACAACCCTTGCCTGTCCAATGCCAAGCCAGGTTTCTTTAATCTGGGCTTCACCACTGTCTCCTTCAGGCGAGAGGGAAAAATCCCTTCCCTGAAGGATGCAGCTGATTTAATAGGCCAGGACAGGCAAGGGTTGAAGGGGGAAGCTGCCGGTCTACAATAAGCCAGTGCCCTGGAGGCCTCAGCTGACGAAACAGGCCCAAACTCAACCAGATGAGGAGACCGAGGGAGTGTGGCACTTGGAATACTTGAGGAGAGGTTAGGACAACCAGAGTATAGACTGGTTCGGATGGCCTCAATTTTAGTTCTAAATAAGGCTGCAAATGGCTCACTAGTGAAATTAGTAGGAGGAGGCCTAGACTGACCAGAATGGGTGAGGTCTCGAACCACCCGGAATAACTCCGCCTAGCAGTTTGAGGCCACATCAATTCTCAGGGAGGCATAGGATTGTTTAGCCTCTATGACCACACGAACATAGTGCCTGGTCAGTACACAAACAACAGCCCGATTAACTGCCCACCGGTCCTTTCTCCATCTGCTCTCAAGCCTTCTTCGTTCTTGATTCATCACTCTCAACTCAGCCGTAAACTACAGAAAGGAGCAAGCTCCACAGTGAAGAAGACACTTGGGGGCGATCCAATCGACAGCCCGGGTGGCATCCTCATACCACCTTTCCACCAGGGCTTCTACCGGATCGTCAGCCAGACCGCCAGGAAACTCCCAAAAGGCCTCCAGAAACCGTTTAGGGTCTAGAAGCCTTCGGGGGAGGGCCTAAACAAGTGTCCGAGGCTCCCCGCAGGGTGGGGAAGCGATTGACAAATCAACCCAACTCCAGAGGCTGAGGCCCTGGGATTCCATACAATGAGAAGACAGGTTTCTCTGGAAAGGACTATAATGTCTGGAAAGGCTGATGGTAGCAAAAAAAGAGGAAGGCCAAATATCAGATAGATTGACTTGCTAAAGGAATCCAGTGACTTGAGGTTCCAGGGCTGATGAGAACACTGATTTTTGGATATTTATCATTCATAGGGTCACCATAAATTGGAAGCAACTTGGCAGCACATAACAGCAGTAATTTCTGATATAATACTAAGTGTGACGTTCCCTCTTGAACCCATGATAATTGGTGTGTCATATAAGAAAGCAGTTTAGGAGGACATTTGAAGATGTGGCATTGATCTTATATTGCTGCCAGATGGGTAATATAAAAATCAAATTAATAATAATAATAATAAATCCATGATAGCCTAAGGCAAATAAAGCATTTTATTTTAGGGAGGGACAAAATTCCTAGTTAGCCTAGCCATAATAAATTAAGCCTGGACAGTTCTGGATGTGTCCGTAATAAGCAAATTCAACATCTCATCTTTAAAATGTTATAGAACTTTTGGTTGGTAAAAGCTGGCAAGTTTGAATGCTGCCAGATCATGACCATTGAGGAGAACCCCTGCCTGACTGCAAATTGAGTAATACATTGTTATCATCACCTCCCAGCCTGGCCTACTGAGTCAAGCAGTGGCATATGATGTTAAACCAATATTGCCTCCAAGAGCACGGTGCTGTCATATCTGTATGACATGTGGCGCTCTGAGTGAGAATCGTTTTTTAGAAATGTGTTCAATGATGTTTACCTTGATCCATAACTTGTTACAGAACCTCTAGAAATATCTCGTATTGCACAGTGAATATGAAAGGTGCCAAGATGGGCTTTCTCAGTTTCCTTCAGCTGTCAATTCTGAGTGCTGTTGTGGGATGTCGCTGTGATGTCCCCATGGTAACTAAAAGACTTCATTAAATGAAGGACATCATGCCACTGACTCTGCTTCTGTATGACCTCTGGAATGCCAGGCCCATTTCAGACACCTTCAAATCCCCGGTGTGTATCAGGAGGGCTCTATTAAACTGTCTTATTTGTTTCTAATTCTGTATTTTTAGCAGGCTGTTTAGCTCACTTATCACAAAGAACAGCCAGAGCACTCTGTGAGGCTCAAAGACTTTTCAGCACTAATAGCCATGACCAAAGAGACCCTGCCCTCCAGCAAGGGATGCTAGACATGTAGCCATTTATTCTTCCTCGGTTCCTTGTGGGAAAAGTTAAGACTTAACTAACTCACAGTCAGAAGAGGATTTATACATGCTAAAATGATGAAAAATTAATCAGCCAGTGTCAAACTGTGCTCTGTGGCTGCCATATCAGCCAGCTCCTTCTAGATGATGACAGCTCTCTCCCACCCTGTCAGAATTAGCAGTAACAAGATGGATGAAGAGAAGGAAAAACCTGCTCAGCCCTGTGCACTACTCATCAGCTCCCTTCTGCTTGACTGGCAGGTGGTGTGGACGAATATAGAAAGGGAAAGGATAAGTCATTGCAGGATAACATCCCAAGGAAGGTGGAGTTTCCATGGTAAGATACAGTATTTCTGGACGATGGAGACATAGAAGGAGCAGTTTATCACTTCTGGGGCACCCTGGGGACTGTGCAGTTTGCCCTACCTAGGCTACAAAGGCTGGCTCTTTTCCTGAGACGCACAGTGAAGAATTAACCTCCCAATATTTGGTTCTGCTGCCATAACATCTAACTCACTCAGCTATCCAGCTAGCTTGCAAACAAGAAGGGATCTTCATTGTAAGCATCTGTTGTGGAGATACTTACTATGGAAAATGTTCCTTCCCAAATATAGCATTTATTGCTCCTGAGCTGGCTTTTGAACAACCCTACACAACTAGGACTGAGGAAAAATTCTGGGAAGACATTTTGTTTAGGAGCATTCTGAGGTGTTTGTCTTTCTCTCCTTAGAAATAGATTTGTTTTCCAAAATATTTCCACAGCACTTGTGGATGCCTCACTGAGGCAACAATAACCTAGAATGGTAATAAAGTGAGGGCATTATGAAGAAAGCAACAAAGGTGCTCAAGCTGCTGGCACAGCTGCTATCATAGCAACTTCCCATGACTGCTGTTCTCAGCTATTTTTAAGACAACCTTTTCACCCAATTCTCATGTGAGCACCCCCATGCCCCTTTCCATGACAACTCTGACAGCAATTGCTGAAACAGGCTCCTCTATTGAGCAACAGGGCTTTTAAAGGGGCCAACAGGAGCATTAATGTAAAATTGGCATTTGCCAGGGACTTGACTTCATTGTCTCAGTGTTGGGGGCATTACTCCTGTATAGTCTCCTACTGGGAGAAGTGAGTTCCCACCTCCTCTACCAGATTGAGGACCCTTCAGAGGTGGACCAGGGGGTTGTAGTTCCGCAACAAGTGTTGTTGGATATATGCTAATAACTAGTGTCCCTGGAGGTGGGTGGCAAAAGCTCCCTCCCTCACCACTCCTCTGCAGTCCCCACTAGCAGCCACTGGCCCATACGTGCTTAATTCTCCTGGGAGGCTTAGCCAAACTCCACATAGACCTGGCTGGCATCTCCCATGTGGCAAACAGGAGCAGGAGGCTGACTGACCTCCATGAGATTAGAATGAGGCTGCCCATGGGGCTTCTACAGCAAGGCTGCTTGCCATTGGTGCTGGTTCTGTCAACAATGAGCCCACTGCTGGCTCTTGAGCCTTGGAACCTCTCAGTCAGAGATGTGAAGGCCCAGAAAAAAAGACGGGGGGGAGTAGGGGGGGACTGTTTTTTCCCTTTTTTCCTGAAGCCTTTTCGAGAGTTTTCTGCAAAATTGGAAAAACTAAAAAAAGAAAAAGAAAAAAATGATTATTGAATATATTATTTATATTTTATAACATGATGGACAAAATATTTTAAGACAGGGTGTTCAAATATTTCCCAGATTATTTCTAAAATATATCATTGAAACTTAGTACCAACACCCTTCTATACATTTTCCCCCTCTTTTTATGAGAATGAGTTTTTTATTTATTTTTATTTAATACTGTGGAGAGGAAATATTAATAATTGTTAATTCTGGATTTTTAAACATTGTTTTGTGGAGGGTTTTTTGTGCCACATAAACTAGTAAACAGTTCAGGAGGTTGTTACTCCATTTGTTACTTATAATTACAAATAAATATTATTTTAAAAGTAAATTCTCTTTGTAATAATTGTTTGGATATGCTATATTTGAGTATGCTAGTTGTGATAATTTTATACCAAGTCAAATTGTCCATAGTCATATTTTATGTTCCTAAAGTAACAGAATTACTTTCAAGCTATAAAGGGGGTGAGTGCTAATGTAGCATTTTCTTCAATTTTTCAAAAAAAAAACAACCCCACATTTTTTCAAAAACAAAAAAGGGGGGAACAGGTCCCCCCCCCAGCATCAACATTTCTGGAAACTTTACAACTCTACTCTCAGTGCCTTGCCTGGTCTCAATGGACCCAGACAGCCTCCTCCAGTACCGACCTCAGAAAGACTGAAGGCTGAGTGAACCTTTAATCAGCTACCTTCAATTGAACCCTGGGCTGTGAGGATTTTGGCTGAAGTACAGCAGTTTAATCACTGTGCCACAAGGCTCTATTTGTTTAAAGCCTAAATGGTTTTACTTTTCCTGACTGCTTTTATTTCTACCACTTGGTAGAAACTTGGTTGTTTCATATTATCTTCTGTCCCTGTTTCGTTGAAACAGATATATCTGGTTAAATGAGTGGTTTGATTTTAAAGACAAGCTGAAAATGTTTAATTATGATGACAAAAGTATTTTAGTTAAACCTCTGAAAAAAAATTCCTTCCAGTCTAAGTCTCTAAACACAGTCCTGGGTAAAGCTGGGAGTGAAGATAGAAATGAATGTTAATAAGTAGTCTCCCTTTCAGAATGAACGCAGGACAGCAAAAAAAAGGGGGGGGGATGAAAGTCAAAATGTTACTTTGATCGAGGAGAAGGCGGCACAATGCCGTGTCAGTGTGAAAAATCACCAGCATCAAGGACAGACTCTGGCATTGCTTTGAAGTGAAGGGTATTAGGTGTATTGATGAGGCTCACTAAGATCCTCATTTGAATCCAGACTGCAAGTCCTTGAGTGTAAATGCAAAGTCAAAGCAGTGTTACTCCTACGAGCTTCTTGTTCCAATAAGGGCAGAATGCACTTTATTTATGAATCATCCCATTATGTGCTTAGGATTTCTATCCCAGTCATTTTCCAAATCCACCAGCAAACCAGTCTGCATTTTTGTTGGGATGCTATACTTCATAGAAAGAATACAACACAGGGATGAAACAAAGTTCCACTATTCGTGGCGAGGAAATGTTGTTTGCACCTAGAGTCAACACCGGAGGATCTCAAAGGATGGTACAAATAATATTTTATTGTGTTTGTGTCATGCTGCTTTAATGCTTTGTTGCTGCAAATTCTTCAGACCACTGTGTTGACCTATAGAAATAAATACCTCAGCTTTTCCTGAACAGTTTGAAGCAACTTCCCATTGCTTACCCCAAAAAACAGTGATGCAAAACTCCCTAAAATCTACACAAGAAAATGTTTTCAAGTGTTTTTACTGATTCTACTTCTCCTAGAGTCAATTTCCTGGTGGTTATATTACACTCCACTGAACTCTCCTATTTGCAGTCTCGTTTCTTTCATGGTTAAGTTTACTTGCTTGAGTTTACATTCACATTTCTGCCCTATTTTCTCTAGTCTCTGCAGTATTTTAGACATCTGCTGTCTGGTATTTTCCTCGGTCTTCTTGTTACCTTAGAGATTCTGTTTGTTGATCAATTTAATTTTAAATGCTTTCCTTGAACCAGGGAAAGGGTTGGTATCATCAGAGTGCTTTGGAAAATATGTTTAGTCTGTGGTTTCAAAGTCAAGGCACCTGATCACAGAGAGGCTGGAAAGGGACAATAGGAGTCAGTCCAGATGTGTAAGGCATATTAATAGAATGCATACAGGTAACAGGTAAGCAGCTAACACAAATTGTGGCATGATAAGGACAGACTTTGATTATGGATATGTCATTCATATAATAACGCGGAGAACAAAAGGCACAGGAACAGAATTGCTAGAACCATATGATGATGATGATAGTACTAGTTAAATTCTAGTATTGTCATCATCATCATCATTGAAGAAAGTAGTTACATAAACAACACTGTATCTAGGTGCAGAAACCATGTTGCAGGATGTCAGGATTCCTGGCATGATGCATCGTCCATTCCTTTCTGGGGCTAAGAGATCTAGCCATTGCTAATCCATTTTGGAAATGGATTGCTCTCATACCTCACCGCCAGTTATGCCTTCTGTACCTGGCGTCTGTGCCAGCTAGCACCAGCGTTTAATCTGTTATCTATTAATGGAAGTGACTATCAAACTGTCTGTGAGATGCTTTATTTTTGGCTAAGCTCTCTATCTAAACAGTTAGCTTTTTGATCCAATACCTTTTTTTTAAAAAAAAAAGTCTTAAATGTCATAAGGATGGTGTTGATAGTGGTGTGAAGATGATGATAAAAGGTAGTGGCTGAGATACCTCCCGTCTTATCTTATGTTTCCACTAATGTGTACCACAAGGAACAATCTAAATAAGTGTCAGCCAATAATGCATGATATGATGGCAGCCGCGGCTTGTAATTGTAGGGTGGCTCTACCAATCTTATAATTGTGACCAATGGAAGTTTCTATGTCATGTCATCTACGGAAACAAATGATAGGGGAACCATTGTTGATGTTTGTTTGTTTGTTTGTTTTATTTTGGGACAACCTTTTTTTTAAAAATTGTGACTATTATCCAGGGGTGCTACAGTTCTACCTCTTAGTCCTCTCATCTTTGGAAAGCTTGAAGTCTCTAACTGTGTGTTGTTTTTACCCAACTGGAAAAGTACAATGGAAATATTGGCTACAAACTCTGCGTAGCTGGTAATGATCCTCAAGTGTTATGGTGAAATCTTGGGGTGTAGGCCAGGGATCATCCAGGTCATCAATCACATTCAACAGTTCCTATAAGCCACATGAGTGCATGGCCACTGGCTGCAGGTGTGCATTTGAGCTGCACCTCTTCAGCCAGTGTTGCCAGCCATTTGGTTCTGGTTATGGGTGGAACCCTGAGTGCATGGAGTAGAACCTCACCCAGCACTGGTGGAAAATTAGAGAGAATGTTAGACAGACTCATGAGTTAACTAGCCCTTGACCTGATTGCAGATGCGCCTTTCACTTAACACTTCAGACTTTCCAGGGGATTTGTCACAGCACTTGACATTGAAAAACAACCTTGACAATTGCTTGATGTCTGGGTGACTGATAAAAGAGGAGTCATCTTCTAGGATTTGCTCTTCCTTGGTGTTTCTTAGACCAGTTGTTCTCAACCTTGCATCCCCAGATGTTCTTGGATGAAAACTCACAGCAGTCTTCACCGCTAGCTCTGCTGGCCAGGATTTTTCAGAGTTGTAGTCCAAGAACATCTGAGGTCTCATGGTTGGGGACTATTGCTGTAAGGAAACCATTTTGATTGCTGGCATAGGTTTTATCAATATTCAGGCTACCTTTTGCTATGTAAAGTTTGGCATCCGTTTTCTGGCAACGATACTATGCATTAATATTGTGCATCAGTATCAAGTTGTTTCCTGATCTGTGAAATGGTGGGTACAGAACAACAATATGGCATATTCATAAACCAAGGGGTTTTTGAAGAATGGAATTTTAGATTAAATTATGTGAGTAAAGTACTAAACCCTGCTGTGCCTAGCATTTTCTTTCTCCCTTTTTATATCATTTGCAGAATTGAAACAGTGGGCTTGTTTAAAGTGGAAAAAAAGATTCAAAAATTCCTGGGAATTTTTCACAAAGCAAAGCTGTTTAACATGATAGAACATGTTGAGCTGTTTCAGAAGATATTACACAAGAAGGCTGTTCAGAGGAGCTTACTTCTGGGTAGATATGCAGCACATAATTGCTCGCCATCTCTCCAGTAGATATGGCCGTTTGTATTATTTATTTCATTCTTTCCCCTAATGCCTGCCTGCACTTTTATATCTATTTTTCTTTCTTATCCCTGTATGTGTGTTGTGTCGTTATAGTCGTGACTGACTCTTCGTGACTCCATGTCCATGGAGTTTTCTTGGCAGGAATACTGCAGTGGTTTGCCAGTTCCTACTCCAGGCGCCTACAGCTCCTGGTATTCCTATGTTCATGTATATTATTTAAATTATATAAATTATTAGCTAGAGAATTCTCAAAACAGTAATATCTTGAAATGTGCACATTTGGGTCTAGGAGTACATTCCAGATCACTTGCAAAAATTCACCAGTCTGAGTTTGGCAAGTTCATACAGAAATTCAGGTCTGGCACATTTATTCTGCATCTAACTCAAATCAATCTGAAGTGAATGAATGACAGCTAAATTAGGCCACACACTGATATTACTCAATCAGTACAACATGTACCTAATACAAGAATTGGCATAAGCAGACCAGTATTTACTTCATTTAGTTATTGTACAGAACAACTTACATAGGTTTTACAGCTGTTGATGGTGCTCCATCTCCCTTTCATCCTTTCTGAATTTAGCCTACCATAATTTTCTTATGGCAATACAAAAGAGTGGAAAAGAAAAACTAGCTTGACAGACTAGAAAATATATATATAACATTCATGAATCTCATGAAAATCGAGTCAATTCAAACCATACATTTATGATTCATTCTAACATCCCCAGAGGATGTATATATGCATAAAACTCTCAGCTGCTGGGTGACTTTTGTGTTCCAGAGTAATTAGAAACTTTTCCTCCACCTCATCCACCTGTTTTGCTTCCTCCCAAACAGTTAATATTTCCAGATGTCAATTTATTTGTATGGATTGATTGGACTCCAGATGCACAGCAAGTGGTTCTCCATTAGCTGAGGGATCATTGAAAGACTTTGTTGCAAGCAACAGTTGTTGGACAGACCCAGCCCAGATGGCTTCCTGGAAGCAGTTTTCTTGATGTAAGTCAAAGAACCATGTGAACTATGTGCCTCAAATCCCCATGTGATCCAAAGTTTGCCTTCTTTCATGTTTGGCTTAAGACCTCTATGCTGACGCTGCCATTGGCAGAAGATCACAGGCTGGGTTCACATTCAGAAGGAATGTGATTTTTTTGTGCTTCTGTTGCTGCTATTGAAAACCTTTGGGACCAAAAAAAATTACTGCTAGACACAGTGCAGAAAATAGAAGGAGGTCTATGGCACAATTGAGTGAAAATATTCATGCCCCCCTCCCAGATACCTTGAGCAAACCATAGGGAAATATTTGGTTTTCCAATCCACATGCAATTACAAACACCGCCACAGCTAAGAATGACCGGGTTAACAATTTGAAAACTAAGCAATATATCGTGACTAAAGGAAATCATTAAAATGAAAAACTCTGGTTCTGCTGCAACAGGGCCAACCCTTTAGAAGAATGTCCTTACCTATATGCTGAAGACTCCCTGGTTTGTTCAACTTGACTTATAAAATATTGTGCTGTAACCATGTTTACATGCTACAAAGCATGTCTTTAATGCAATGATGGCCAAACAGCAACCCCTCTCTGTAAGTAGAAAGGCATTTGCCGGGTCCAGTATTTCCTTGCACATGGGACTACAAGAGCAAAAACTGCCTCACTGATCGGACAAGGTGCTGACTCACAATTTCCACTGAGACAACCCCTTCCGTTTTGCCTTTTAAATTCATTCATTCATTCATTTTCCCAAGGTGACTTAGCACTAACCTGCTGCAGTGCTAAATTATCTCCACCCAGAAGCATTCCTTTACCTTGTACTAGGCAACCACATGGGGCAGAAAGCAGACACAATTAATGCCAACAAACTGGAGCAAAATTAGAATACACATGATACTGCTAAACAAAAAAAAGATGATTTCCCACTGAAAAGAGAAAATAACCCACCAGTTTTTGTGCACTGAGATTTTTGTGATTGCTGGTTTTCATGTGGTTGTACTGGGAGTTGTAGTCCAAAAAGAAAGTTTCTAATAGCCACATCAAAACAACCTTAGTTTGTCAAGTACTAGGGCTGATTAGACCTATCTTGTCTGCAATTGGCACATGCACACATAGTTTCATAAATTTTTTGGAGGCAGGATTTGTGGCTCGAAGGAAAAGCATGTACTCTTGCCTAACTGTGCAGCCAGCTTTCTATTCCAGTAAGTAACTACAGTATTTCTCTGCCTATAAGATGCCACCTTGTATTAGATGACCCCCCAAATAAAATTAATAAATCCTCCTTGGGGTCTCCTCCACCCACCACCACCACCTCCATCACCACCACCTCCACCACTGTTACCTTTAATTTCCCCATTTTAAGCACTCCTTGCTGCTTTGGTGGGTTTGTTTTTTGCAGGATCAGGCTCTGTCTTTCCTTTAGTTCTCCACCTCCACCACTCCCATTGTCTTCTTTCACTTTCCTCATTCTAAACAGTCCTCTAGGCTTTGGTGAGTTTGTTTTTTGTAGGATCGGGCTTTATCAGCACATTGAGAAATGCCTTTTCTTGATAAAAAGGTGCGGCTTTCCTTTTCTTTTGGAGTGCATTTTTAAATAAGGCTGCTCAAGCCCAACAGAGCCTGATCCTGCAAAAAAAAAAAAAAAAAACCTCACCAAAGTCAAGATAAGTGTTTAGAATGGGGAAATGAAAGAAAATAGCTGGGGGTGGGGGTGACAGAGCCAATCATGCAAAAAACAAACCATTGAGGGGAAAAGAAAAGTGAGTTTGGGTTCTCCTCCACCCACCCACCCCAAAATGCTTACTTCTGTGTATATCACACCCCTTAATTTTTGGTGTCATGATTTTAGAAAAAGGTAGTGTAGTAGTGTAGTATATACTGTACATGAAAATGCAGTACTGTACATATATCAGCTGCTGACAACAACTGGTCTCATATTTGGTCTCATATGCCATATAGGTCTGAATCCCTTTTTAGAACAGCAAAAAGTGGTATCTCTTTGCTAGCTTCTTTCAGATTCCAAGGATCTCCTATTCACTTGTTTCCTCTCAGCAAATAAACCACATTCTCTACATGCTTATAAACACGGCACAGCTGGATATATCAGTTCCTTCACATCTGCAACACTATCCTTCTAATAATGCATTCTGACAAATTCCTGGCTTCTCTCTGCTAGTGTGATCCTCAAGAATTGGCTGTGTAGCAAGTGAATAGAAAATAAAATGCCCCTTGTTAAAACAAGAGGGAGAGAGATCAGTGCAAAGAAAACCACAGTACATTATGTTCATTTTTGGCTAGCAAAAACTATGCATGAACCAGAAGACAAATAGATTACTCTCACTGGAGTGAGAACAAAAAAGACTCACAAAGCTCAGATGCAGCCCCCCCGCCCTTTGTCCATCGGTTTCTTGATAGCAATAAAACAAAAAAGCCTGGGGAGAGAGACTGTACTGGAAGCAAGAATGTAAGTTATTGACTAAACTCTGTGCTAAAGTCTACTCCTCTTGGTACCAATATAAACGCACGACTTAGTCACTGAGCTTCAACAGGATTGCATCTGGGATTATTTTATCCCTTGCTGATTTCCCCAAGCCAACTATGGAAAGAGGCACACAGCTTTTCTACAGAGTCAGTTCTGCAGGCCACTGTCTTGCTCACAGTTGTTTAGTTTTTTTACTTCAATAGCTTACCCTTCCATTGGCTCAAGGAGGCTAACGAGGCTGCAACTGCACATAACACATACAGCGGCAGCACCAGAAAACAACGGCATCATGACACAGAATATGACCCTTAACGATAATATGGAGCTATAAAACTCACCAATTCAAAACTCCAGAGGAATCCATACATGTTAGCTGCTGGGCATGCAAGTATCTGCGAGCTGAGAAAAGGCTCAGAAATACAGTTCAATATCTCTCCTGTCTCCTGAACTGCAAACTGTTCTTAAAAACATTATTTGCACAGGATGGCTGCTGTACAGGAGAAAAAGCGAGTTGTAGTGGCCACACTCCTCCACGGCCAGGTGAATAGGACAGAGGACTATAGGCAGCTATCCTATATGAAGTCAAACCATTGGTCCATCTAACCCAATGTTTTGAATAACAAAAGGTCTCCAGGCAAGATTCCCGATCCCACCCCCAGCTCTACCTGGTAATCTTTGCTTTTTTTTCTGGTGATCTCCCATCCAGGTCCTTCTACTATCCAGACCCAGCTCTGCTTAGCTTTTTCTTTGGGTCTCAATATCACTATCAAGCAGCTGCCTAGATGCCTTAAACACATCCGATCTTGCCTGATTTCGGAAGCTAAGCAGGGTTGGCTCTGGTTAGTACTTGGATGGGAGACTACCAGGGAATACCAGGTGCTGTAGGTGTCTGGAGTAGCAACTGCCAAGCCACTCCAGTATTTCTGGCAAGAAAACACCATGGGGTCATGAAGGGTCAGCCACAACTGTAACCACACACTCACCACTTTCAAGCACCTGTGCTAATTTTGTGTGAAAATCCAATAGAATATGGTTTCCTCCCATCATTGATCCAGTGGCATATGAAATCATTTTAAGGTACAGTTTCACCCACATCTAACCTGATTTTTATGAAATTCATTTTCCACCATGTATGTTGCCAGTTACAGAGGGTTTAAACTCTTTTGAACATTTTAATGCCTGTTTCCAGGTGTTGCTGCCCATTTTCTACTGCTCTGAATGTGTGGTGCACTCCCATCATTCACAGTGGGCAGACACTGTCACCAAAAATCATTCAAGTGGCATTCAATATGAGCTGACCTAATTAGCACATCCGAACTGATACTGAACACAAAGCTGAATACAGGTTTCCCTTGGTTTTCACACATCTTTGAATTTTGCAATGCAAATTCAATCTATAATGGCATGCAGAGATGTTTACAGTACAGGGAACAGAACAGCATACAACACAAAACTGAATTGGCAGTCCAACTCAGCTAAGAATGCAAGGTCCAACAGAATTCTTGATTGTCAGGTATTATGAGGAGTTAACCTCAATAAGCAGAGTTGCAGCAATGTCAAGGATTAGAGGCAAAAAATATGATAGACTCTGGGCCTTTTCACATGACCCCTAAACTCCATGGCAAATGGCTCCCAGATCCAGAGCTTAAAATTGTTTCCCCACCAGCTCCGAAGTTTACAAAAAATTAAGTGCGACCACGCCCACCTAAGCGCGTCCCAGAGCACTTTTCAAGTACCTGCTCTCCGGGGGTGAAAATTCCTGATGCGGATGTAACATAGGGAGTGCCGGGCTCTCCTCGCTTCTGTTTGTTCTTTTTTTGCCCCCGCCCCTTTAAGAGATCTGAATGCAGTGCCTGAACAAAGCTAGAGGCAGAAGGGAGGTGAGCTGCATTCTTTTCTTCCTTTTTTTCTCCCTCCCCTCACGCAGACAGCAGCCAGGAGTGTGGAGGGGGTGGGAACACAGGAACAGCGACAAACCCCTAAGATCTCTGGTCTGAATTTAAGTGGTCAGCGGATATTACGGGTTGTGTGAAAAGGCTCTCTGTTGCTGGTTTTCTATTGCAGTCTATTTACAAAATATATACAGGTTCCATTAGTTTCCAGAAACTTACATCCAGTAGCATCCAGCTACTCTTCTTACTCACAGCCAATACGTCAGGCTTAGAGGAAACTGGCTAAACAGCCCTGGCTAAACAGCAAGAACATATTGTAATATATATGGTATATATAACATATCTTTCCAATCACTTCTTTACTTTCATATCACATGTCACAGTGCTTCTCTCTTCCATGCTTCTGAGCTATGCTCCACTGTCCTAGGACACTAGCCTTCTTGTCAAGGCCACTTTACAGAGATTGCTTCAGTCCACAGCTGGACTACGTATCTCTAATTGTAAGTTGAAAAACTCACATATTCTTGACATTGATGGCCTTGCAGACAATTTCATGGTCCAGAAGGTAGAGGAGGCAACAAGAGGAGCAGCCATTTTAGATCTGATCTTAACAATTAAGGAGGACCTTGTAAACAAGGACAAAGTGGTGGGATCCTTAGGTAAAAGTGATCATTCCCTCTTGGATTTGTTATACAGTTGGAAGGTAAAGCTAAGCATAGTCAGACAAGAATCCTGGACTTTAAGATAGCCAATTTTTGTAAACTTAGGGAATTATTGGCTATGATTCCATGGACCGAAACACTGAAAGAGAAGGGAGTCCAAGATGGATGGGAGTTCCTTAAAAGTGAGATATTAAAGGCACAATCTAAAACTATTCCAAATGAGAGGTTTCTAAAGAAACCACAATGGTTTACTAAAGAACTTTCAACTCAGCTAACTATAAAGAAAAACAAGTACAGGAAATGGGGAAATGGGGAATGCACCAAAGAGGAATATAAGCAAATAGCTAATATATGCAGGGGGTGGTAAAAAAAATGTAAAGCACAAAATGTACTTAGACTTGCCAGAGAGATTAAATATAGTAAAAAGGGTTTCTTTAGTTATGTCTGCAGTAAAAGGAATAAATAAGGAAATGATAGGCTCTCTGCATGGCGATGATAACCATTTACTAACTGGAGACAAGAAAAAGGCAGAACCATTCAATACCTTCTTTGCCTCAGTTTTCTCCAAAAACGAAAAAACAGTTCCCTTGGCACAAAGAGTAGATGAGGTAGGACAGGAATTGCAACATAGAATAGGTAGAGAGGTAGTACAGGAACACCTGGAAACATCAAATTAATTTAAGTCTCCTGGGTCAGATGAATTACACCCAATGATAGTAAAAGAACAAGTGGAAGTAATTTCAGAACTATTGGTATTAATCTCTGAGAAGTCCTGGAGAACAGGGGAAGTCCCCATAGATTGGAGGGGGGTGAATGCTGTCCCTATCTTCAAAAAAGAGAAAAAAGAGGACCCAAATAAGTACTGCCCAGCCAGCTTGACTTCAATTCCTGGCAAGATCCTAGAACAAATTATTAAGCAGACCGTCTGTAATTATTTAAGTAGCAATGCTGACATTACGAGAGGTCAACACAGATTTCTTAAAAACAAGTCATGCCAGACCAATGTGGTCTCTTTCTTTGATAGAATTACAGGCCCGGTGGATAAGGGGAATGCTGTGGATATTGCTTATCTAGATTTCAGTAAGGCCTTTGATATGGTTCCCCATGGTATACTTGCAAAGTAGAATGTGGGATAGATAGTGCCTCTGTTAGATGGATTTGTAATTGGTTGACTGATCGCACGCAAAGGGTGATCATTGATGGCTTCTCTTCAGCTTGGAGACGTGACCAGTGGGGTGTCCCAGGGTTTTGTTCTGGGTCCGGTACTATTCAATATATTTATTAATAACTTGGAGGAAGGAATTGAGAGTAGGCTGATCAAATTTGCAGATGATACCAAATTGGGTGGGGTTACTAATTCCCTAGAAGATAGGATGAAAATCCAAAAGGACCTTGACAGATTAGAGTGCTGGACCAAAGGTAACAGAAAGGGGTTCAACAGAGGGAAATGTAGGGTGGTTCATCTAGGTAAAAGGAATGAATTGGACAGATATAGGCTGGGAGACACCTGGCTGGAAAATATTACATGTGAAAGGGATCTGGGAGTCTTGGTGGACCACAAATTGAACATGAGTCAGCAGTGTGATGCGGCAGCCAAGAAAGCCAATGCAATTCTTGGTTGCATCAACAGAAGCATAGTATCTAGATCAAGGGAAGTGATAGCACCACTCTATTCTGCTCTGGTCAGACCTCATCTGGAGTACTGTGTCCAGTTCTGTGCGCCTCAATTTAAAAGGAATGTTAACAATCTTGAACAGGTCCAGAGAAGGGTGACCAAGATGACTGAGGGTCTGGAAGAAATGTCTTATGAGGAGCAGCTTAGGGAACTGGAAATGTTTAGTCTTACAAAAAGAGGACTGAGAGGGGATATGATAGCTATGTTTAAATATTTGAAAGGATGTCACATTGAAGAAGGTACAGGTTTGTTTTCCATGGCTTCAGGGCAATGGTCTCAAACTACAGGTAAAGAAATTCATTTCAAACATTAGGAAGAACTTCATGACAGTTAGAGCTGTTTGGCTGTGGAATATGCTGCCACAGAAGGTGGTGGAGTCTTTGGATGTTTTTTAAGCAGAGGCTGAATGGCCATATGTCAGGAGCATGTGATGGGGATTCCTGCATGGGAGGGGGTTGGACTAGATGGCCCTTGAGGTCTCTTCCAACTCTATGATTCTATGATTCTATGAACATGCTACTCATGCTGTTATAATATCACACAAAATAGATGCCACTGAGAGACTATGTGTGGGCATGTACATGAACAATATGTGCTTTCCTAACAAAACAAAACAAAACAAAACAAAACAAAAACAAAAACAAAAACAAAAACAAAAACAGGTTATAGAGCAATGACTCCTTCACACCTGCTTTTTCCTATGTGACTTTCATCCTCCAACAGCTCCATCCATTCGGACACAGTTATGTGTGGCTAATCAGAATAGCAAAGCACCCAGCTGGAAGCAGTGCCCTGACGTCCCTGCCATGCTGACCCAGGGTTGGTGCATGCCAGAGGGGAGAATGCAGCACACCATCAAACACCTGTGGGGCCAGTAAAAAAACTGCATGACCCATCTCAGTTTATTTATTTCTCCCAGGAAATAATTTGCTTTTTGCACATAGAGAACAAGTCCTTTTCTTTCTGTCTGTTATAGAAAGATTGTAGCAATAGACATTGTTCAACCAGCAGAGCTGTGTGCTACAGGTGCACAAATGCAGACCTCAACTTGCTGAAATCTCATATGTACTCAGACTGAGAAACTTGAACGGAGTTTGAGGTTAATGACCCTTGACAGAGACCAAAGGGATAGAAAACCTATGTTCTGTCTCAGTTCATGGATAAATGGAGTCTGCAGGGCAGCAGATGAAGCAAAGAAGTGTAAGGAGAATGAAAAACATGATACAGCCACTGAGATTGACCCTTAGAGACTGTGAGAGAGAAGCACTTTAGAAACACTGGACATATGTCTCAGGCTACTCTATCATTATACTGCCTCTGCTGACGGTTTCAAATTGGTTCCTATCTATGTAGGTTTGAGGAGTATCAGTGATAAGGACCACTAGAGACCAGGAAAGGTAGGGAAGAGAACAATGCCTTGTGTGCTATTATATGTTCTCTATTAACCTGAGCGGCAAGAAGCCCTATGGTCAGCATTATTACACTCTTCTTTAATCAGAGAATACCGGAGAGGTTGTTATGTTTACTTACAAATATACAGGCAGAACATGTGGGGTCAGACACTCCTGCAGTGCAGATATACCATAAGACGCTCTGAAGCATTGCTCTTCAGAGCTTGCACCCCACCCCCTGCACAATGAAACAGAGGATGAAGGAAATAGGTCCCCTGTCTTGTATGTTTGCTCAGCACACAGTGGTCCCCCACCCTTTCACAGTTCATATACTGCGGTCCCGCTATATTGCGGGACCACAGTACCCCAAAAGGGCTTGAGGAAGGTGGGGAAGGTTTTAAAAGCCGAGACTTTTTAAACCTTTCCCCACCTTCCCCAAGCCTTGGGTTCTAGCTGATTGGCACAGGGGTGGGAAAACAAAAGGTTTTTCTCACCCACCCCAGCGCCAATCAGCTGGACCCCATGGCTTGCCTCCATGGAGGCATCACACGCCACTCACCCCCAACCCACTCCATTGCTTAAAGACATTTTAAACACTGCGCACACACCCAGGCCTGACCCAACCTGCATCCGCATATTGTGGATTTTCAATTATCGCGGGTTGGGTTGGTCCCTAACCCTCACAATGGGGGGTCTCTCTGCCCCCTCCCCACCCCCAAGATTCAGATTCAAAACTGGCATTTTCATGCACACCACATTGTTCATGAATACATCTCTATCTCCCAAGTTCTGAAACACCCAATATTCTTATGAAATAACTTTATTTTCTGAAAGCCTGGTCTCTAATTCAGCATCACATGAGTGATTGACTCATTTACAGAGAGAGACATATCTGGATTAACTATATGGGATCTAGCCCCTCTAAACACAGTGTACCCTTGGAAAGAAGTCAGTTCCAGGCTTCTTCTTCCGGGAAAATAAGAAAGTGAGTCTGTGTTAGAGAAACAATTAAGATTGGAATGATGAGGGGAATCCTGGTTCTAGCAAAATAAGATGGAGATGTGGGAAATAGATGCCCTCCTCCCATGCCTCTTGGGAACAAAAGGATGATGTCTCCAAGACAGAATCAATAGAGAAGATGAGGAGCAGAAAGAAGTGTCATTAGTTATCCTATTAGTCTAGCTTGAAGTAACATTAGGATAGATACATCAGGGGAGCCAAGGAACCAGTCAGAGGTAAGTTCTCTTTTTATTCCTTCCCACACAAACACATGCATCTTCACGGGAAGCTAAGTAGTATCCCATCACCTTTTAACATAAGCTTCATCAAGATCTGTGAGCTCATTACAAGATCCAGTGGCCTAAGGAAGATTCTTCGTCTCAATAAAGATCAAGGTTAATTTTGCCATAGCTTAAAGCCAGTTCTCATGACCATTTCTGGCCTAGGATTCCTATCTCTGCTTAATACGCAATACAGCCAAGAAGGAGCCACTGCCTCTGCAATGGACCTCAGGCGAACTTTCATGTAATGGAATTACAGTTTTTAAAAAAATGTTTTATAGTGACAGAAGGAAGGACTGAAAAAGCAACTTTTTCCATCTCTCATCACACCCTTCCCCAAACAAGTTCAGCAGGTTGAACGTTCAGTGTACGTTGTTCTCCCCTCTCAACCCCATCCTGCATTTATCTGCATAGCCACAACAAGGAATAGACTGCAGGATGTTTCCTATCATCAACATCCTAGTTAAAAGGGGATGAGAAATGAGATACAGAGTAAACTGGCTGTTAGGTAGTTATGAGCTTACGCAAATGACATAAGACTTTAACACTGCAATAA
>JAHTLZ010000016.1:5714672-5736552 GCA_023846285.1 Phrynocephalus versicolor
AACCGTCCAAGTTAGCAGATAGCCACAATTTTCTAATTTCTATCTGCAGGAATCATGCAAACTCCTCATGTCAAGAGGATATATATTAGCTTTCTTTATCGTAAAATGAAGAAGACAGGATCTCTCCTCTTTTGTGTTTTCCCCACTTAGAGTCTCCCTAGAAATCCTATTAAGTTCTCCTCTCCACAGCCGAAAGATGTTTAATAGCAGTTCTTTTAAAGAACAGACAGTAAAAAATACAAGGGTAAAAAAATCCCATTACTCTTATTATGAATAATTATATGCCATGGGCATTGAGAAAATGGTATGAGAATGGTGTGTGGGGGAAAGAGAACAGCCATAGGTGCTGTGCCTTTTTTTATTGAGAAGATGGTTTAGGGATGCACAAAAACTGGTTTCTTTCAGTTTGTCTTATGTACGTAGCAAATGAGAAATGTTATCCTTTAAAAAAATGGCAGACTGTTGGCCTTCGGATGAGCAGGCCCAGTCCTAGAATTAAACACATCAGACATGAGACTGGAGAAGAGAGGTCATTACAGCAGCAGTTTTGGTAGTCTAGCTTTGGGGCTGGATTCAATTCATCAGAATGTCCCCGGATGCAAGCCACTGTCCTCTCTCTGGGAGACAACCCGGAATGGCAGAACATTAGAGACCCAGTGGAAAGGCCAGGCTCCTGGCCCCCTGAGTCAGGACATTTCATGGCCCTAACCCATCTCCCTTAATGGCATTTCACATCAGTCAGGACAGGCAGGCCCGGATTGATGTGATCAGTCAGGGCAGGCAGACTGGGATGGACAACTCTCAGGTACCATCCCAGTGCTCGCAACTGCCGATACTGATGTGAGAAAATTAGAGATGGGCATGAAATGAATGTTTAATTTGTTTCATTATTTGTTATTCATTTTGTTACCTAACAAAATGAATAATGAACTGACCCATCAAAGAAAAACGAAATGAAATGAAACGGAAATTTCCGCTTCGTTCGTTTTGTTTTTCATTTTCCCATAGGAATGATTTGAAGCAATGCATTCCTATGGGAAAGGTTTCCCTTGCAATTGGTGTGGTGAAACCGCAGGCTTTTTCCCACCAGAAGCCAGCACCACCGATCAGCTGTAGTGCTGGTACCGACTGGGCCAGGTTTAGATTGATAGCTTGGCAGAAGCCTTCAGAAAACGAGTCAGGAGGGAAGTTGCAGCTATCACGCTACCCTTCCTACCCGTTTTTTGATGGCATCTGTCGAGCTTTCAATGGCTGGACCCCTTTAAACTTGGTCCAGTCGGTACCAAGGGGTCCCCCTGGTACCGACTCGGCCGGGTTTAAAGCAGTCCAGTGACTGACAGCCTGGCAGGAGTCCTGTGAAAATGCTAGGGAGGGCTGTTCCAGGGATCGAGCTGCCCTCCCTAGCATTTTCAGAGAGCTCCTGCCAACCTGTCATCGGCTGGTCCCCTTTAAAAATGGCCCAGTCGGCACTGGGGAGAACCCCTGGTGGCAACTGGACCATTTTTAAAGAGGGATGACAGGGAAGAAGGGTATCTTTAAAGGGATCTTCCCTGCAGTGGATGACAGCGCCGAGCGCTTGCGCAGCACTACCATCCGCTGCAAGGAAAAATGTCAAAAGAGCCCCCACTCTCCGCAAGTGGAGGCGGAAAGAAGGGTCTCTTTGAGGTGCTGGCCCCAAGCCATCGCCTCTCAGCTGAGAGGCTCTGGCTGGGGGAGCTCTTTACCCCATCCCACAATGGCTGGGGAGAAGATTAAGCCCCTCTTTCCCCCAGCCAAAGTTGCACAAGCACCACATACACAGACTACACATACAAAACGAATAATGAATCAATGAAACAATGAAACAAATTTTTTCAAAAAAAATCATTTAAAATGAAACGAAACGAACTGAACCCTAAAACGAAACGAACCAAAACGAATCACCATTTTTTTCGGTTTGTGCCCATCTCTAGAGAAAATAGAAGAACTTTATTAAAACATCTGCTTGTCCTCAGTAGATAGCTTCTTAAACCTGAATTCTTAATTTTAACAAAAGATAAGGACAAAAAAAGGTGTAAAGGGCTGTGGATTAGTTGTTGGAAACCACTGCGAATGCTCTGAATCTTAGATACTTTATCACCCATTAACCCTACAGCAAAACTGTTCTTTCCCTTTTGCCTCTTTGACTCAAGCTTTTGTGGTATTTCTCACTCGCTCTTGCTCTGTGTTTGCCTGCAAATAAAGTAAATTGGGGGGCAGTTGGGATATACTGGAAATGGTGTAGAGGAGAGGTAGTCGGTTCCAGGTAGGGTAGGGAAGAAAACCAGGAGAAAGAGGAAAAAATGGCTGAGGCAGATTCACTATTGCTACAAGGAATTCTAGAGCTGGAGGTTCAAGCAGCATGTAGAAATGATACAAACATTTTCAACCATAGAAGAACCAGGAGGAGGCTGTCCCTTTCAGATTTATGTAAAGGACCAGACTTGAAAACAAAAGTAGCATTCCCTAAAAGTACCAGAAACAAAAACAAAAAATGTTTTCATTGTGCACATCCCTGAGTATGTATTTCTCACATATCTTAGGGAAGTGCTCCCCCAAGTGGTAAAAGATTTCTGGATGACATAAAATTTTCCTCAGAGAACTTATATTTAGAATGCTTGTCTTTGTGATCAATCACTCAAAGATAAACAGAGACTTAATTTCAAGTCTTTGCTGAGGCACATATCTTTGGAAAAAAATCCTGTTGTGGAAGGAAAAGGAGGGATACATATCCTATTTAATACCTAATTCAGCTTTAGATAGGTAGGCTGTGGGGCATTTGAAATTTTAAAGGAAGACTAGGATGAGAAAAAGAGGGGCATGGTGGTAAGAAGGGCGTGGTGGCTAAGCGGACTAAAGCTCCAAAAAC
Organism: Phrynocephalus versicolor; assembly: GCA_023846285.1. Lineage (NCBI taxonomy): Eukaryota > Metazoa > Chordata > Lepidosauria > Squamata > Agamidae > Phrynocephalus > Phrynocephalus versicolor. The sequence goes on from JAHTLZ010000016.1 coordinate 5,717,560, forward strand.
TGTTTGTTGTAAAGCTGGCAGCTCTGCAATTCGAATCCCAGGTGCCACGCAGCAGAGCGAGCTCCCGCTGATAACCCCAACTCCAGCATTTCAAAAGCATGTAAATACAAGTAGATCAATAGATTTGCAGCACTTGGCTGTGGAGGGGTCAGAAGAAGCTCAGTTCCCTACTTGTAGGAGAAACGTGTGTCTGAGTTCTCAGTATCTATGAAAAGAATTGCCATATGTCAAAATAATTTTGATAGTGAACAAGTATAAATTAATACTATACTGATACCATGCACCAATTAGAAGCCTGCGCCAACAGATGTTTCCAGACTCTCTCCTCTAGACTAATCCTAAACCGAATATATTCTAGTGGTCTAAATGTGATATGAGCCAGATATGATTAACAGCTGTTGTCAATGAGTCCTTCTGTTGTTCTGTCTCAATTTACTATCCATTGCTTATACACTCCCCTGCCCTGCCTCTCACACCCATCCCAACGGACAACAAGCAGTACATTAACTACCACACCAATAACCAACTGATTGTAAGCTGTGAATAAAAAAAACACCCATGTATCCTAAGACAACTTTGCACAAGCATAAACATATGCATCCTGGCACGATAAAAAGAAAGAAGTGGGACAATGCCGGAGCAGACAACACATTGCACAGGTACTAGATGAGTATATATATATATAAAGAAAGTGCTTGACAAATAAAATGCATCATCAACATTTCAGTCATACTGTAGAATTCAAATGTAACACCAAGCCAAAATGACTCCCAGTCATTTTGTGCCATTTTAATTATTAATATTTCAGTCTTTCATAGTGTGCACGTGAGCAATTACTCCCTAAAAGTGAGCCAGATTCATTTAATATCATTCTCAGATTTGCTACTCAACAGGCAAATGTTATAATGCTGGTAAGTCTTCACTCAGCTTTTCTCTTTATAAATTCAGTTATAACCAAAATCAGAGATAATTGCTTATGTGCAATTATCAGTTATTTCTGACACAGATAGGGAAGGTTACTTTTTTTTCATATTACAACTCCCAGAACTATCAGTTAGCACAACTAGGCAAACTGGGGGATCACAGAGATCCAACTGGTGTCTGCAACAGTCTAGACCCATAGCCAGATGCTGTGGTAAACAGGTATGACACCAAAGGTTAAATAAAAAAAAAACATGAATACTGTATGACAAAAATCAGAACAGATGCAAAAGAGAAGCTGAAATCCTGCTACACTTGACACAGTGTATAGCTATGCCTGCAGACTTTGTAGGGAGTTATGCTTAGGCAATATGCATTGCAAGCCTGCTTGTTCATTTGATTACAACTGATTGTGCAACCAGTTGCACAACATACCTGTGGAACTGCTTCCTGAATACAACCTCCCCCCCCCGAACAAATTCTCCAACTGCTTGTGCAATCTCGATTTAGAAATTCAAAACAAAACAAAATAGTCATAGTAGTTACATAACAGGCTTTTAACCAATGATGGTAGTAGTGAATTGATGTCACCCACACTACCAGAGACAAGAGAGATGAGAACACCTAGCTCCGTCTTTGTCCTTCTGCTAATAGGAGATGTGTGCTGCTAATATGTACATCTTTTCATGTTCTTGTTGCTTTCACTGGCCAGTTCTCTGGCCAACAACCTGTCTACATTGTGTTCTCGCACTCAGTGAGAGGGTCAATAACCAGGATACCAGGAACATTTTTCCAAAAGGAATTCTGCTTTTGCTTAAAGGTCTTAAAAAGGATAAGCAAGGATACTCCTAGAATGAAAACCTAATTTTAAAACAGCTTGGACAGGTAATTGTACAACCAAACAAGAATAAACTGAGATAAACACATCTTAGTGGCTAAAATAATTAGTATTTCCAACTCACTGCATTCAGCTTTTGCTGTCCACATTTTTTTCCTGGCTTCTTTCTGCAACAACGTTAATGTAGTTCTGGCTTCCTAAAATTATCTTGTCTTCTCTATCTTGATGTGTTCCTTAATCTCCTTTCTGATGCTATTTCCAGGTTTATTTATGCACAGCTTTTCCCCTGCCCCCTGTGTTGTAGTCAGTCATAAGAAGAATAGAGTCCTGGTTATGTTTCCATTTCTACAGTTTCTATATTAAAATGTCTAGAAAGTTTTAATTGCCACCACAGGTTAAAACGGTGATGCCTCTTGTGATGCCACCTACCAGTGGACCTAGAGACTAGATTCCTAGTCTGAAGCTTTCAAGCATCATCCATCCATAAATTGATCACTGGATTCTGGCAGTCATTGTCCTGAAAACCTTTCCTACCTCTGCTCTGGCACTAACCCACACTGACTCTCCACTCACTGCCAAATTTCACATGATGTAGCAATGAGAAACTCAGCAGCTGCCACTGAATTTTGGCATCCGTGTTGCTTTCAGGTGGGTCAACACAACCCAAAGCCTGCCTGCTGCTCTTTGAAAGCCCCAGCCCTGTTTCCTCAGTTCAGAACGCTAGTTATGATCAGTGGCAGCTAGCAAAGCTAATTTTGCACTAGCTTTTAGGATGCACTTTTCATGAATTATCCAAAGTGCCCTCCCCCCCCCCCGCCACCCATTGGGTTCAGCATCGTAGGTAACACCAGTTCAATGCAAACCAAAACCTGGAGTGGATTTGCAACACTCTCCACCATTGGAACCACCAGCTGCTACGGGTTACATCTATTATAACAGGTACACCTGCCCTGCTGGCTTTTCTGGTTGAATTTTAATTCATTTCATGAATTCCACATAAATCATCTCTCCAGAAGTTTTGTTAATCAAGAGTAGGCCAATGGTTCATTACACTCTGCACTATAGCCTGCATTTCAATACCCCTCATGGCTTTCCACACTGGCTGAGTTAGACACGTATATGTGAATGAGTCTAATGAACAAAATAAGTTCTCTGTTTTCATTCCCTTTTAGAGCAAATTCATCAGTACCCTATTACTGCTGAATGCAGCCTTGCCTGCTGCTTGCCATGAGGCTTTTTTAAAAATCCTTTTATTTCTCAGGGAAAACAGCCATTTTCACACCTGATGTTTCTGAAGATATGCACTGAAAATGTAATGTGGGAAAGCGACAGAAATATGTATTATGCAGGTCTTCCTGCCCAGAAACTGAGAAGCAGCACAACAGCTATTATAAGTCTATGAAAGCATGATATAATGAGGAATAATGCCCCCTGGAAAAAAAGACACACATCAGTGGATAGCTCTCTTTCACTCTGAGGTGGAACAGAAAATAAGCAGGCTTTCCCCTACGGCTACATGAAAAGAGCAGCAAATCTAGTCAAGAGTTTCTGTGCCTTTGCCAACAATTCAACATACTGCTTCATTATGACTAGTCAGGTTTTCCCTTGATAACTGCAACAGGATCTGCCTGAATCAGAAAGATTAAATTACAGAAGTTTGAGTTTTAGGAGCATCTGTCCATGAAGGCTCCAAGAGACTCAGACTGTTCCGGATGACAGCAAAACGAGGCAGGGTCACCGAAGCTGATGGAGACTAGGCAAAAACTATCAAGTGCTGCCATCAACTCGCCTTAGCTTTCCAACTGCCCTCATCCAATAGCACTCTGCATAATTCAGAGACATCACTGGCATGGAGTGAAGCTGCCCTGGAGTTACAACACATTTCTGGAGGATAATGTGTTGCCGCAGTTATTTCTACTTTCTTTCTCCCCCCCCCCCCCCCCCCCTCTGATATAGCTCCATTTCAAAACCCTCTAACACTGGAGCCACCAGCTGCTATTGGTTACAATTAGAGATGGGCACGACTAGGGAAAATGACGTTTTCGAGTTGTCGTGTGTCGGAGGCAGCCTGTTTCGGCTCGTTTCCGTTTTTCGCGAAAATTCGCAAAAATTAGTCGGTTCGTTTTTTGGTTTTTTCGTTGTCATTAGTACTGGTTTGGGGGGGTAGCGGGCTCCTGGAGGCAGCTGCAGGAGTCAGCCAGAGCCACAAGTGACGGACTGGCAGAGTCTTTGCACGTGCTGCGTTTCACGTACTTGCATGTAGTGCAATGCAAGTAGATCTGGCTTAGGGTTAAGATGGGTTAGCGCAAGGGCTAGGGTTAGGCTAGTGACGGGTGAGGTTAGGGTGAGTATTGGGGTGCACCTCTGGGTGCCTCTCTGACCCACTTAGAAGGACAGTGTACTGGCGTATGGGTTAGGCTTAGGCTTAGGGTTCAGGTTCGGGCTACGATTAGTGGGCTGTTTATGCCCGATTGGCACATCCCAGAAGTCTCTGTGGTCAACCTGGCCAAGTGGCCTTGCGATTGGTGGAAAATTTGCATGTTCCACTCTCATGGGCGAGCCCATCATTGCGAATGCACAGGTGTAAAAAAATAAAATAAAATAAAATAAAATAAAATCAATGGAGACGTTTTTTTGCAAGACAAACCCACTGCTGCTACTGTAAAAATTCAAGCATTTAAAATAGCTAATTTTCACATGTTTCTGTGGTGCTTTGGTGGGGTTTTGGACCACGATTTAAAAATAATATTGCGGTCGGCATTTTGGATCCCCCCGCCCGCACACCGCATGGCAAAGGCAGACGAGACGATCCCCCCCCCCCCGCCTGGTACCAGCAGCGCAGCAGTAGCAGTAGCCAAGGAGAGGGGGGCGAGGAAACCCCCACTCCAAAAAAAAAAAAAAAACACCCTTCTGGCCTGGTAGGTGCCCTCAGACAGTTTTCGCCTGCTTTTAGGGCCAGGAATCGGGGTTTTTTTTACTTTTAAAAACTTTTTTTCTGTGCCGTTTGGCATCGCGCAATCGCGCGACGCAAGTAACGAGCACGACAAATCAGACCAAAATTGTTCGTTCGTCGGTTCGAGCTCGAAGTCTGGGGCAGTAATTCCCGTTACCGTTTCCGTAGAGTAACGGAACCGAGTAACGGAAACGGGAATACCGCTAAGTCGTGCCCATCTCTAGTTACAATTGTTATAACAGATATATCTGCCCTGTTGGCTTTTCTGGTTGCCGCTATAGTCTCCATCTTGGTCCCTCACCTAAGTCACATGACAGAGGCACCCCAGGTGTGTTACCAGTTTGTTTACACTGAGCCTCCTGTCTCATCCTTCTTAAGGTATCCCACTGACAGTCTCTTAGACAAGGGCCCCCAAATTCTGGAACTAGCTTTACAATGTACTGTTTGTTTGTGTGTTTGTTTAGTGGATTGACAGTTTATGCCCATCTATAAATATGCACATACTGCTCTTCAGTCACTCAACATTGTTCAGTGATCTTTGAGAATAACATTTGCATACAGAATAATTGTCAGTTAGTTAGTGAATAAGGTGGTCACTTTTACTTTATCAAAAAGGGAGACATGTGTCACTCAGAAGAATCTTCCATTTTTGAGACTAGTTAAAAAGAAAAAAGCAGAAAACCGGATCATATGTGAGCTCTCATGGACTTCTGGCTCGCAAAAAATTCCCAACTTCTCTGGTAGGTCATGGAAAACTCACAAAAGGGGGCATAACCAGTTTTTTTTTAAAAAAACTGGTGGCTGTGGAGACAATTTTTTTGGAAACACTTTATCTTGAAATTTAATCAGCATTTTAAATGACTTTTTATAGAGCCCCATGTTTATGATTACTTATAACCAAGTTGCTTTAATGTAATGTTGTCTATTAATGCTGTAAGATGTCCCTCAATTCCTTGTTCTCAAATACTTGAACATGTCTTAATTGTACTGGGCTGTATATTATCCATCATTACTGTAAGCCTCCTTGGGTCCTTTTCCAAGGAGACAGGTGGGGTGAAAATACTCTAAAATAAATAAATAAAATAAATAATACCAGCTGTATTGTGCACACTCTGTCCTCACAGTAGGATACTCTTTCTCATGATATCTTTATGAAAAATCTGTCATTTCAAATGCAATAATGCTTTTACTGTAATATGCAGTTTAGCCTTCACTGGAGAGGAACGAATGCACACTATGAGATCACGAGGTTAGAGACTTTTTTCTTCCCTTGCTGTTCTTAATGTTCCTCCCCCCCACCCCCATACACATTCTTCAGCTTCTCAAGTCAGTCACATTTTGGATGCCATTTCAGCTGTTGTATTAATTTTCTCCCCACATACCTGTCTTTGTAGGCCATGAGGAAAAGCTTTTCGCATATAAGTGCCATTTGTAAGATGACAAACCACTTTTCCTTTAAAGCACACTTGGCTGCACAATCCTGATATGGAAGGGCTGTTTCTTTTTTTTTGGGGGGGGGTGTCTTTTTTTTAAGAGACAGGCAAACGAAATAAGCGTATCTCTATTTCCACCTTGTCTGTGGGCACGATTGTACACTGATATACTGAATGAATATTATTTTGACGCCTTTATACATTTCCAAGAAGACACTGAAACAGAAAAACTAGGTCTGCCGTTCCAGGTCTGCCAAGAACCACACATGAGCTTAATGATTCACTTATGATCTCAACATTTTGGTTCATTACGGCAGCCTAGGTTCTTTGGCCGTTTGCCTTCTTGGTACAGCTATAAAGGGAGACTCTGTTGACAGAAATGGTTGCTTTGAATTAGTGGGAGTCTTTAGAGCAGAGGTGAGGGGTGGAAGCCTTTCCTCTTACAGTTGTTGGATGCCAGATCCCAGCAGCCCCACAGCAGCAACTATTTTTCACCCTGGCCTAAAATTTACTAGTGACCAATAGAAAAAGATTATGGAAGTGGTGGTCCAATAATATTTATTTATCGATCTCTGCTTGTACAATCAGTACTTTATTTTATTTAAAACATTTTTATACTTATTCTTCACTTTGAAAGTGGTTTCCGGAGAGCCAAATAGCAGATGTTGGACAATTATTTCCTGCATGTTTTCGACCGAAAAGACGGCATGGAAAAGGCAAAAGGGATTGGACTGATGAAGAAAATACAACCATGGGCACTAAAACCTCTAGCACTATATCCATTTGTGAGTCCCAACTAGAGTAGACCTATGGGAACCTGGCACCTTGATTCTGTGGCAACATATTAATTAGAAGTAGAGATGGGCACGACTTAGCAGTATTTTCGTTTTCGTTTTCGTTTTTCGTTTTCGTTACGGAAACGAAACGAAAACGAAAATCAGCACCAACCTGGACCGAAAACGGAAACGAAACGACTAATTTCGAGCCAATTTTCGTTTTTCGTTACTGGAAAAGCACTCAATTGAGCTAAATGGGGAGAAACGAAAAAATTTTCGTTTTCGTTTTTCCGTTTTCGTTACGTAATGAAACGAAAACGAAAAATTTTGAAATTAGCCCACGAAAACGGAAACGAAACGACTCAGACCCTAGCCGAAAACGAAAACGAAACTTTTTTTCTGAGTCGTGCCCATCTCTAATTAGAAGCAATTTGCTACAATTATTTATGCAGTTGTATTTATAATTGTCCAGCAGGATTCAGGCCTGTAGTAAATTTCAGGTAAGGGTGGAAAACAGCTGAAAATAACAGGGAGAGTGTCAAGCCTTAATTCTTCTTTAATTTTACAGTTGATACTGTATAAGGATTGTATGGAGGTTGGTTGTATATAGAAAAATTCAGATTTAGTGGGAAAAGAATGTGGGATTCCAACAATACTAGGAGAATCTATCTATATTGAAAGATGAAGATGCTGGCAAGTTTTGAGGTCTGAGTCCCATGTCCATTTACTACCCTCCTGGTCCATGATGGCTGGCAAGGACTAACTGCTGTTTATAAATCTCCCCCTCTTGTTATGTCTAATTTGGTTTTAATTTATTTTTACAATATACTCTTACTTTGTTAATACTGAAATTAACTGTATAGGTATTTTATATTTATGGTTGCATGTTTAATTTAAAGATGATTAATTTGCCCTTTATTTGTTCTTTGCTATAATTTGTTGTTTATAATTTCTATTTTGTTATATTGTAAACTGACCAGAGTAGCCCTTCGGCTAGATGGGTGGTATAAAAATCTGATAAATTATACATGAGATAAATAAACAGTTGCTTACAAATGGCTGGTGAGAACTTCCAAGGACTTCAGTGGAATCCCAAACAGTAAAATGCACAAGATTGAAAAGGGCGTTTCAGCAGCTGATTGAAGGCATTTGAGAAGATTCTTTGCTGCAATACCAAATTAAGCCTCCACAGGGTGAACTCAGCAGGAGCCATTTTGTTGGAGCTCTGCCATTGGGGTGATGAAGAGCTATTCATAAAAAGTCATGTGGGGCATCTATCAACAAGACAGGCTCGACAGGCTCAGCTAGGGCAGGGCAGTCCCAAAAGGGGAGGGGTGGTTCAGAATGTTGCTAAAATTGTCCTCCTATTTGTACCAAAACAAACAAACAAATAAATAAAACCCTTAAATTTAAAAAAATGAATGTGGGTAAAACTGGAAAGGACTGTTTTCTCCATTCACCCCAACAGCTTTGGATGTTTAAATTGAGAGTTGGAAAGCACATGGTTTTCCACCTCTCCCAGTACAAACACACACCTTCTCAGTAGACAGGAATCCAACACAGATTGCATTAGACTCTGAATGTCTGTTTATCCAAATATGTGCCATTCAATCCTTTTGTAAGACTGTCCGTAATATTAAAGAGAGAGAAAAGGCTTGGGTCTCTCACTGTTATCTTCGCATACAGCAGTTATTTTCCAGCCTTCTTAGAAAGTATGTTTCTTCTTTCAAGTATTTTTTTATTATTTAAAGAGAAATAAACTTACTGCACGTGCATGCACACACACACACACACACACACACACACACACACACACACACATTAAATATGTGTGTATGCATGCACGTGTGTGTGTGTGTGAAAATGGAGGAGGCAGGTGGATACAAGGTGTGGGGAGCTCTTTCGCTTCCCCTTCCTGTTTGCAGGAAATAAGGACAACCATCAGTTAGATTTACTTGGACCAAGAACTCACATGAAAGTAATTAAACCAGTATATTTTTTGACAGATACAGAAACCAATGTGATCCAGCAAAGATCAAAGTCATTGGTTGTGTGTAGGTAATAGGCAAAAGTGTTGGAGAGGTTAAAATATTGACATCCCTATCTCTACCTCGAGAAACAGAATGTGTCTTATTTTCCCTATCTGCATGGATTTATCTAAGAAACAACATTTTATCTAGTTTTTTTAAAAAATAGAGAGAAGTATGGGTGTGTTTTCTTTCCAACGAGAGATGTGTGCTGTGCTAACCATTCCAATTTTCAGGGCCTGAATCCACAAGATAACACAGCTGATTCTTCCTGCTTCTTGCTGTGCAACTAGAGCAAACTCGCTTCAAAGGAACATCAACATGCCGGTGCTGGGAAACAAATGTTATGATGAATACGGCTGTTCCGTGTCATCATGTTATGATCCCATGAGTTGAACGGCCACCAAGCTCATTGTTGCTGTACTCTCTTGAAGTTTCTGGAGATGCTTCAATGGTGTGTTGAATCCCAAGTGCATTGCAATAGTCCCATTGATGCGTTAAGGCATGTATCACAACAGGCAGGCAAAAAGGTTACCTCATTCTCCCCCCAGAGTCCTCTGTCCAGTAGTCATGCTAGCTAAGAAATTCTAGAAGCCAATCGCCAAAATAAATAACTTTTCTCATCAAAGCGGGCAGGACTTAACTGCACATTCATTGCACCAGCCTAAGCTGCATAACTGAAGGGGAAAATATTTAGAATCATGAATGCTTAAAAGGCAAATAATCTTTCTATCAGATGCAAAACCAAGAACAGGCAATAAGATGTCAGAATGCTTGAGATTAGCAGAAGTCATAGGAAACATAACCACGTCTTCATTACAGTGACACTAGGAAAGAAAAGCGCAGCCAGCATTTTTACAACGTGCATGAAGCTCTTGTTACACTCACATATTCTACTGTCATAATATTATCTGCATGGCTAATTTAACTCTGAAGAACAGACAAGCTCTGATATACTGTAATATAGAAAGGTCAGCCTCTGTATTTCCTGAAGAAAACAAAAGATGCTTTTTTGGAGGAAGCATAAATGAAAATGTGAACAGAAACGATTCAAGAATTAATTAAAGCAAGGTCTGTTGTGGTCAACAGAAGCCTTGAACTGTTGGCCAGTTTCTAGAAGGCATTACTGACTAATTTAAATTTATCGTTTTAAATCTGCAAAGGTGTAACTTGTGTCATACCTACAGTACTTGCCCTATATGTGTCAAAGAAGAGAAGTCTTTCAGAACACAGGTGACAACCTTATTCAGCAATTAATTATACTTAACTAAACTGGAATTCAAACCTAAACTTTGAAGCATTTGATAACTTTGGCCTAAAAACTGATAAATCTTTCAGTTTTGGTGTCTCCCATACAGTATTTGCATTTTCCAAGTTTCAATCTCTTTCATTTCTCAGTATGAATGTATATTTTGGTGAACTTTTATCAAAACTGAACTCCTCTTCCACCCTCAGCAAGAGGAAGTTGCACACAAGTAAAATCCATCACATAATGAGCTGGGTGAAGAATGAAGTTGCATGGTCTACCAATCAGTTTTAGATGAGTATAATAGGAAATTTCTTGTACAGTAGCATTATTCAGGAGGGATGCTGTGAAATTAAAGGCTTTCTTCTTCAGATCAGTTATACCTGTGATATCCAACTGTTGTACCTGTTGCAGAGTGTTGAATGTCTATTAAAATTATCTTGTGCTATGAAGTAGATATACAGAGGTCCACGGAGGAGAGGAGATGCAAATTCCCAAGAGTCCACCCTTTTCATTAACTGGTAGCTACAGTCTCAACTCAGACATTTATAGAAGAATAAAAAATACTTGAATCGCATGGAAGTCTTTCTCAGTGGTTAGAGAACTGGATAGGGCAGGAAAACCATAAACTATTTTTTCTGCCCTACTCCCAGTTCTGTAATGTCTAGCCAGACAAAGACTCATACACAGTCAAAAGCACCTCTGTGTGTGAGATTATTGGTTTTCCAGTTTGTGCCCATCTCCAGTTGCAATGTATAAATGTACCACATCTTACATAGAGTATCGTAGCTGTGTTCACAACCCTGAGTTCGATCCCAGGTAGCCTGATCCAGATTTGCTCCATCCTTCCGAGGTCAGTGAAATGAGTACCCACCTTGCTGGGCAAGGTGAGAGAGGATGTAGCCACATCACACTGTGGTGCAAGATGTGTAGCCTGCATAATTAAATTCTAAATGCTCAAAGAGTCTTTTAAGTTCAGTAGGGCAGTATAAAAGCAGCACACTTTGCTTTTTGCTTTTTTTCCAGTACTGAATAAAAATACTGAAAGCAACAGTCCCCCACTGAACTCCCAAGATGCAATGACTAGTTTAACTTACTCAGTGTACGAACTTCCATAGCCACCCATTCTAGCAGCTGCCAGTGATGAGGAAGATTCAGGGAATATATTGGAACAACATCAGTTGTTCAGTTCAGTTCGTCTTCGACTCTTCAAGTTGTGTTGTTGTTCGTTGGAAGATATATCAGGACCCCACAGAAATTATGTTTCATGTATTGGTTAAAATCCGGTCCCTTCACATATACATCACACTAGAATAGGCCCATTTAATCCTGGGGATTTTTGAGTCAACTCCTCCATAGATTCCACTTAACTGAAATGAAACTACTCCAGTTGCAACTGAGTATGATGTGAATCAACGGGATTTCAGCTACTGTAATTTATTGTACTGTAATAACATTCTTTTTTTTTAATCATAAGCCACTTTGGATCCTTTACTCATAAATTAATAAATAATAAAGTTATAATTCAAGCAAAGGAAATTTTCCACCCTCAGTCGGAAATACTGTGATGGGGTTTCCTGCATGGCAGGGGGTTGGACTGGATGACCCTTGAGGTCTCTTCCAACTCTGTGATTCTATGATTCTATGAAATATGTCAGCAAATCACAAACAAGAGTGGATTTTCGACCTCAAACTAGACATGGGCACAACTCGGCGAAATCCTCGTTTCCGTTACCGTTCATCGTTTCCGTTACGTAACGGGGAACAGTAACGAGAATTACTCCGCTCCAGCTCGAACCCAACCCGATAAAGATAAATTGGGTCTGATTTTTCGTTGTCGTTCAAGGCATCGTGGCGCCGGCAATCGCGCGATGCCAAGCGCAGCACAGGAAAAAAGTTTTTAAAATTAAAAAAAAACCCGATTCCCGGCCATAAAAGGAGGTGAAAATATGCCTGCCTCAGTGAGGGCACCTACCAGAGAGGGGTGGTTTCTGGGGGGTCCCCAGCATTCCCCCCTCTCCTGTCCTGGACTGCTGGTACCAGGCTGGGGGGGGGCATCCTCGTCGTCTCCATTTGCCATGCAGTGGGGGGGGATCCAAAATGGCGACCGCAATATTTATTTTTAAATCTTGGTCCAAAAACCCACCAAAGCACCACAGAAACATTTGAAAATTAGGTATTTTAAATGCCTGATTTTTTACAGTAGCAGCAGTGGGTTTTTCTTGCAATAAAACGTCTCCAATGATTTTATTTTATTTTATTTTTATTTTTTTACACCTGTGCATGTGCAATGATGGGCTGGCCATGGGATGGGACCATGCAAATTTTTGGAGCCATTCCACCAATCGCATGGCCAGGTTTTGACTGAGACTTCTGGGTGTGCCAGAGATGGCATTAAAAGCCCACAAACCCTAACCCTAACCCTAACCCTAATCCTAACCCTAACCCATACGCCAGTACACTGTCCTTCTTAGTGGGTCAGAGGCACCCAGAGGTGCAGCCCACTAACCCACCGTAACCTTAACCGTAACCCTAAGCCTAGCCTTTACTCTAACCCCAACCCTAACCCAGATCCGTACGCAAGTACACTTTCCTTCTTAGTGGGTCAAAGTGAGGCACTCAGAGAGGTGCCTCGCAGAGCCCACTATCCCCTACCCCTATCCCATTCCCTAACCTGTATGTCAGTACGCTAGTACGCTTCCCTTCTAAGTGAGTCATAGCACCCATAGAGGTGCCTATGCCACTCACTTACCCCCCCCCACCCTAACATAATGTATGGTACGCGGCGTTACGCTTCCCTTCCCTTCTTAGTGGGTCAGACGTCAGAGGCACCCAGAGAGGTGCCTCCCAGAGCCCACCAACCCCAACCCCAACCCCAACCCCAACCCCAACCCCAACCCCAACCCCAACCCAAACGACAAACGGAAACGATAATTTTTTGAAAATTATTGTGACAAACGGAAACAACCAGAAACGGACACCTGTCCCGACAAACGACAGCTCGAAACGTCATTTTTTCTGGTCGTGCCCATCTCTACCTCAAACCAGTAAGAACTTGAATTGGACTGAATGGAAGTCAACAAGACAAGAGCTGGAGTTCTGAATTCTTCCCAATTAGCCTATCCCAATTATTTCCTGCCCAAGATCACCGACAGCCACTCAGCAATGGCTGTGCTGCCAGATGAAATCATGAGAGGGCTCTATAATATCTTTGAAAAATGTACTTGAAAGAAGGGCAGGTTGCCAGCTCTCCTACACTGGGAAAAATTCCCTGACCTGTGCTTGGCCTTTGCTTTTGCCGTGACCTCTTATGTCCTACACTATCCCAGGACAACTTAAAAGCCCTCAATGGGTTAGTAACCCATCTATAGTCCTGACCCTTGGTCAGGAAAAGATTGTTGAGTTTGACTGCTCAGTAGCTCTAGCCTAGACTTATTAAAGTATGGCTTAGGGTTGATATATAGGATCCTCTTGTCTTTCCTAAATCTGTATCCAAATTTTTGCACCTTCTCTGACATTACAGTACAGTACTTCCTATTTTTTTTTTTTTTTGCTCTTCCCCATTCTTTTCATTAGCATAATGACTGTTTGATCAGTCTTGAAGGAAAATTAGAAACTAACATGAATGGCATTTGTAGCCAAGTTTAAGAATTACAGTAAGTTGCCAGCATTAACCCAAATCTTTTTCCTTAACTGTCCTTAATAGTTGTGTCTGTCATTTGATGAATCTTGCCAGTGAATTGCCACAAGGTAAAAAGTCAGTGTAGGCATTTGCTGTGGTATGACTTGGTGCACAGCAGTGACTGCCTCCAATGACGTCTGCAGCCCTGTAACTAACAGATCATGGCCCAGGGGTTATGGACCCCTTACATAAAGCACAGTGGAGCTTGCTATCACTGGTGATTGGAAGTGAGAAAGAAAGAAATATTGTCAGCAAATGCACGTGTCACATTTTTAAACGGATCAGTGATCATGCAGGGTTATACAGTAAGACCCCCCTATCCACTGATTCAGTTATCCATGGTTGGCAGAGGAAAAAAATAATAAATTAATTCAGCAACTGCAAAGCAAGGTACTGTCACAAAAAAGCAGCTGTGAAGCAAGCTACTGTCACAAAACAAAATATTGGGGGAATTTTGGCGTTCCCTCTTAACCACGTTTTTCATTATCTACAGGAAGGCTTGGAACCAATCCCCAGCAGATACCAGGGTCCTACTGTAGATTGATAATCAATCATTTTTGGTTATTTTAAACTTTAGTGTTTCTCACACAGAGTGTTTTTTGCCTACTTACACTGTAAACTGCCCAGACTGTAATCCAGCACCATGGGGCTGCCTCTAAATGTAAACAACAGCTTCCCTATTATCACCACTTTATAGTTGTAAAATAACAATATCCGTGTGCCACCAAGTCAATTCTTATTTATGGTGACCCTTTTCAGGATACTCCAGGTAGAGAATACTCAGAAATGATTTCCCATTCCCTTCTTTTGGGTTGTCCTAGGATTGTGCAGCTTGTCCTAGGCCACACAGGCTGGCTCTACTTGCAGGAGGCACAGTGGGAAATTGAACTCCCAACCTCTGGCACTCCATAACACTATTAAGAGGCATGACTCTATCATTTAGTTTCTTGGCACCTTCTATGTCCAGGGGGTAGACAGCTGGTTGTTGTTTTTCCTTCACTTCCTCAGTCTCCATTGTAACTAACAAGGTAAGAGGGAAAGTTGTCAATTTCACTACCAGGGCATTCTTTTTCTACTAAAGTTCAGGGGCTTCTGTTCACATATTGGGGCATACATATACAGTAATACCTCGGTTTACAAGCATGATTCATTCCAAAAACATGCTTGTAAACCAAAACACTCTTATATCAAAGCAAATTTCCCCATAATAATGGAAACTCAGATGATCCATTCTGGGGTCCCATAGACCACACACTGTACATAAAAATGCGAAAATTCAAAAAAGAAGTTGGCTAGAATTCCACATCCATATCATAGTTTACATACCTGGTTGTGGAATCTGCTTTGCTTGGGACTATCAACTGGATTGTACTCTGTATTTTTAATGTGACAGTAATAAAATGTAATTTGTAGCCCGATACACACTTGACTAGCTTCTCCATGACTAGAAATGGTTTGAAAAATTAAGAATGTTGAAAACAAATTAAACTATAAATATAAAGGAAAATAAAATCCTAACCTGCATCTTTCTGGCTTGTGGAAGGGAGACCTCTATTCCTCTCTCCTCACCCTGCTATTGAGGTTGCCTGAGGCAGGAAGTTCCAAACAATCACCTACAATCCAGCAAGGGGAAGGAGGGAGAGCCACCACCGACTCACTTGTGATCACATGACCTGCTCCAGTGCTTGTACATCATGACACTGCATGTTGATCAAGGCAAAATTTAGAAGAAATGCTTGCTTATCTTGCAAAACGCTCTTAAACCAAGTTATTTATTTTAATTTTATTTTATTAAGTTACTCTTAAACCAAGGTATTACTGCAAATACTTTTTGTAAAAATTACAGCGCATTCACAAAATTGATTCATGGTATCCTTCCATTTGGGTGACTGTGATATACTGTACTGTATATGTACTGTATGTTCCCTTACAGCATGACAAATTCCAGCTATTATAAAATATATTTTTTACTGTTAAGAGGATTGGACATTATAAACATATAACCCAAGCACATTGTCCCGTTCACTTGGTTGTGGCCTTGTTTTTATCCCCAAATCACACCACTGGTTTTCACTTCTAAAGCCCTTCAGGACTTGGGACTGCAGTAGATGGAGGATAACTGAACCTCCACATGTACCTATACAAATCCTAAAATGGCCACCTGAAGCCCTTGCAGCTCTCTAAATTACACCCAGTCTCGTCTAGGGAGCTGCAAGAGAAAGGAACTTTGCATTAACTACCCCTTTGTTTCACAAATCTTTCCCTGGAATGGCTTGTCTGGCACTGGCTTTAATATATTTCTAGGACAAGACTATTATTAAAAAATCATATGCATTCTAATAATGCTATCTGTGTACAGTTTTCACATTGTAGATTTTATTCCATGTTCAGAAATGCTACTGTTCTAGATGTGAAGTTACTTATTCCTCTCCATACTTGCAAATAACTCTGTTGGTGCAAAAGCTGCATTATCTTAAGGTCACCGCCTCTCCAATGTCTATTAAATGATTTCCAAGTCATCCAGTTCTCCAATAGGACTGTGGACCAGCCATTGTTACATCCCCCCTTGGCCACAGCTATAAACACAATCTGAAAAAACCATAGCACGTATCAGCATTATTTGAATATGAACTGTATAATAGAATTTATAAGGTTGTTTTTCCGGTCTGTGGCCTCTTTCATGTGCACCAAAGTTCTCCAGAAGGCCATAAAGGCCTCACTTAGAATGGCTCCTAGGGTTCTATTCAATAATTACTGATAGTTAAAAAAAAAAGAAACTGTTCTGGAGCCAATAAGAGCTCACCCACACCAGACTATGCCCGCCACTGCAACAAAAAGTACAAAATAGGATTGCATAACATATGTTAAGAATGTAACAAGAAAAATGTAACTTTAACATTGACAATACAGAAATCAAAACTATGAAATAATTGCTGTATCTTGGTTCAGCCTTCAATCCAAATAATTATTATGGTTATTGTTGGTTTTATCTAATTATTGCGTTTTGTATATTCTACAGCTGTTGTGTTACTTATGTTCCCACTTTGTAAACTGCCCAGAGTGTCCTTTGGTCAGATGGCTGGTAGGTAGGTAGGTAAATAAATAAATAAATAAATAAATAAATAAATAAAGTATCATTTTTAAGAACTGGAAAGAGCTGTCTGGCCCCGCATTGTGTTTATAGATAGAATTTATTGATTTTTCCAATGCCTTCGGGTTAGTGTTTGTGTGTTTTTTGTGCTGTCAAGTTAGCGCCAAGTTACTGCAACCCTAATAGGGCTTAAACAAGGAAAGAAACATATTTAAATACGTGGTTTTATCAGTTCCACTCCCCCAGCAAGTTACCATCGCCAGTCTATGCCCTCCAGAGTCCTGAGCCGCCACTCTATCTACTACGCCAGACCGGGAATTCTGGTTAATGTAGTCCTTTCATATTACGTCACGCGCTTTTTAATTGCTTGGCAGGACGCGAGTGGGAGAGCGAGCCCCTTGCAATGGTCTCGGTCAAGTTAACATTACACTTCCGGTCTGAGATGGATGTCGAGTAAGTCCTCCATGTGCGGGGGGGGGGGAGAAGAAGTGGAAGCACATCTAGAGATAAGGTAAAAACAGATGAAAATACCTGTACAGATAACGAAAGCAAATCAGGGAACAGAGGGTTATAGCCACTGTTTCCTTATAATGTAAATGTTCTCTCCCCCCCCCACATGCGTGCTAGTAGGGGCGGGTGCTCATCTCCGTTTTCAAGCCAAAGAGCCAGTGTTGTGCAAGTCCGTGGCCATGTGGCCGGCATGGCTTACCTATTTACCTACTTGCATTATTTTACATGCTTTCGGAGTGCTATTTTGGCGGGAACTAGGGTTAACAGTGGGAGCTCACTCCGCTGCAGGGCACCCGACGGTTTCACAGCTCTAATCCGCTGAGCCACCACGCCCCTATTTCGTTATAACAAATACAAATAAATAAATAATAACTCAATTTTTAAAAAAAAAGATTACTGAAGGATTTTTTTAAATTTAAATTGGAAACCGATTGATTATTTTTCCTGGGCAAGATACACGTAACTGCGAAAGGAACCGGAAATGATGCCTAATTCTGTTTTACCTAAGTTCTAATATTAAAAAAAAAAGCCCAACACAACCGCTCGCTTTCCTTCCCGCGATCTGATTGGCCAGGACCTGAGTACTGACGCGGTCTCCCGGCATTGGAATCCGAGCTGGCCGTCCAATTCGGAGAGGCCATGTCGGAGAACGTCAGAGGCCGCGAGGGCTCCGCCTCCTCCCTCTTGCGCCCAGCGGCCGTTGGCAGCGTCAGCGGGACCCGGCCGCTCCTGAAGCGTTGCCTCCTGATTGGCTGCCGGAGTGTCTTTTTCCTTGGCGGACGGCGGGGGCGGGGCGGGGCCAGAGGAGGAAGGACGGAAGGAAGGAGCCGCTCTCTCCCTCCCTCTCTCTCCCTCTCTCTCTCTCTCCCTCTCCCTCTCCAGCCTCACTCCCCTTCCCAGCTGAGGAGCGGCTGCTGCCAAGGGGCTTTGGCGGAAGCGACATGGCGCCGCCCCACAGCCGGGTCGCGCCGCGGTGGTTGCTCGTCAGGGCCGTCGCGACGACGGCCTCGGTCTTCTTGCTGGCCATGGCCGTCTGCCTGGCCGTCGCCGGTCAGTCTGGGCGCCTCGGGTGGGCCGCGCCTTTCTGGGGCCGAGCTTCTTGGGCGAAGGGCGAGCGGCGTGTGTGTGTGTGTGTCTGTGTGTCTGTGTGCTTGGGGTGGGGAGGACAGGAGAGCCGGTTGGGAGTGTGAGTGTATATGTGTGTGTGTGTGTGTGTGTGTGTGTGTGTGTGTGTGTGTAGTAGGGGTGGTGGTGGCCCACAGGCCGCTTGTGCTGCAGGGACAGAAGGGGGCACGAGAAACCCAATGGCCGGCCAGGGCTGCAGCAGGGCTGCCGCCTTCACCTTTGCCTGTCAGCGAAACTCAACGTGTTTCTCGGGATTTCTGTCGAAATGCATCTTGCTTTGCTGCGTTACCTTATTCTTTTCCACTCTTCCGCCCTGGTGCCTTATTCTGAGCGACGTGGTGATGCCAGGCTTGATGTTCCCGAGTGGACCCTAATAGCTTTCCTTAGTTAG
>JAHTLZ010000016.1:5736562-5790504 GCA_023846285.1 Phrynocephalus versicolor
TACTGGACTGTATATTATTCCTCATTACTGTAAGCCACCTTGGGTCCTTTTCCAAGGAAGAAGGTGGGGTAAAAATACTCTTAAATAAATAAATAAATATTTGTTGTTTTCTGTACCCTGCCTAATTTATGCAGGACATAGTGGAACCTCTGACCCATACAAGCAATACATGTGGAATTTATAGTTATACTGTAATGGAGTTGGAAGGGGTCTGTAATGCCACCAGGACCCACCCTCAGTGAGTTGTGAGATTTAGATGCTCTCCTCAGTTGTGCTGGTAAATTTATATGTTAAATTATCATGTCCATGATCAAAACAAGTTTTTACACTGAATGATAAAGTGAGGAGCAGAAGGAACCTGGACACATTTTTTTTTATTTTTGTGATAACAAGAGCTGCCTGTGCCACATATCTAACTTTTAATTTGCACAGAATACAGATGTTTTCCAGCTTCTATGTACCCGGTACATGTACATTGGAAGGGGCCTACAACCTGTATGGATAAGGCCTATCCCTGTGATAACAAGTGGTGGATTAGAAACCCCTGAGCCATGTTTTTCAGCAGGTGGAGGTTGAAAAACCTCTGGGCCATGTCTTTCTTGTATAGCAAGTTTAATAAATATGCAAGCTATTAAGCTTTTTTTTGGTCTTGTTGTGGGAAAGTGCAATTACTTCATTTATATATTTATATATAGCCAAAGCTAGTGTCCCTAAAATTTTACATTCTAGGTCAGTGATGGCGAACCTTTTAGAGACCGAGTGGCCAAACTGCAATTCAAAACCCACTAATTTTTTGAAAAGTGTCAATAAAGCAATTTAACTTGAATACAGGTGGTAGTGAAGGGGCGATGTTGGGTGCCCACAGAAAGGGCTCCGAGTGCCACCGCTGGCACCCGTGCCATAGGTTCGCCAACACTGTTATAGATAATTGCAGGAATATTGTATCATGTTTAAGGCTAGCAGATTTATTTTGGAATGAGCTTTCCAGGGTCATCCATTTTTATACAGATTATATGTGCTGTCAAGTTGTCATCATGAATGACCGATCTCCATAATGGCCTGTCTTCAACAGTCCTGCTCAGCTCTTGCAGATTCAGACTTGTGGCTTCCATCTTGTATTGGGTCTTCCTCTTTTAATACTGCTTTCAACTTTTACCAGGATTTATATTTTTCCAGCAGATCCTGTCTTCTCAGGATAGCATGAAATATTAAAGCAGTGGTTTTTTTATATATGTATAGCACACATAGTTGTGCCTTCATTTGATGAGACATGACTTTTCAGAATGACTATGTGAAACTGGCAGTGAATTTTGAGAGAGTTGGTTACATAAACATCCTGACAGTACGTAGAAGAGTTAAATAATTTAACATGAATAAATTGTTTTTTTTCTCTGAAGACTTAGGATGTTGGACAAATCAGTGGATACCAGCTGGTGATCCTCCCCAATGTTGGTACATGATAAATGTTGACCTAAATTAGGACATAGATGTATGCTGAAGGATCAGGGGAGTGGGTTAGGGTACAGTAGATCAATTGGGTAGCTGTGACAAGTTGTTCAAAGGGGTTCACGGCATCAGTGAAGAGGGTGATAGTTCAGATTGTACCAAGAGGATGTGTCAATAAAGCCACATAGCCAGGGAAGAAGAATGAGGGTCCAGTTTATCAAGTAATCCCAAAAGGTTGGTTGATGGAGTTGACAAACTTTGTGTGGCAGACTGTGTTAGATAGTCTTTATTTCAAAAGCCTGAAATAACCAGCAGATAATTCAAGTGTAGTATAAAGCTACGTGTGTAGACAGAGGGCAGTGGGAAGAGGTAGAAACCATGGGGTAATTTGACCTAATAAAATATGTCATTGCCTTTTATTTACAAGACCTTGGCAGGCCATTAATGATAGGGCTTATTACAACAGCTAGATTAAAACCTGAATGTTTGTTAATTTACCTTTCACATGCAGATCGTTCCAATCATACTAATGTATGTGTAGGAGTCTGCCCTTAAATACTCTAAAAAGAAACTTGTTCTCTGTCTGTCTCTCTCTGTCATGTGCATGTGCGTGCACAGAGAGAGAGAGAGAGAGAGAGAGAGAAACACTGAGAAAATTACAGTTTTACAACCACACAGTTCTCTACTAGGTTGGCTGGCTCAGAAGGAGAGCCTTGGGGGACTGGATCCTTTTGAATTTCATGCCCCACAAGGACCCTCGCTGGTGCAGCAGGAAATTCAAAAAGATCCACCCTTCCACCGCGCTCCTTCTGAGCCAGGCAAGCATGGGGCAACCACCCAACACTTGCCTGGGTTAGGAGGTGCTTGCTTTAAGGGAAGCAAGGATAGAGATGGGTAGATGGAGGCACAGATCCTCCTTCTCCTCCTCCTTGGTTGCTTTGATCTCTGTACAAGAGATCTCAGGAACCAAGGAGGGGAAACCCTGTCTCTGTCTACCGCCCTTGCTTCTGGAATCTTCTGGGATGGATGCTTGTTCGTCCCTTAAGACGAACAGCCTGGATGCTGCATCAATCACTGGGACCATTGCAGCTTCACTGAGTCCAGCTGGTTTGGAGGAGAGGCGTGCTTCCCTTCCAAAGCACCTGGGCTATAGGGAGCCCATGTGCTTTCAAAGGGAAGTGTGCCTGTCTCCCAACCCACCCGAGTAGGGTTAAAAGCAGTCAAGCTTGGTGAGATTCCTAGAGCAGAAGGACCAATTTCTCATGTCCCCTATTTCCTTCCTCTCTAGGAATCATGCCAAACTCAGATGCTTTTAACCCTATCTGTGCATGCATGCATGACATGGCTCCCTCTCAACCCACCCGAGCCTTGCATGGAGGTATCCATTTCCAGGGATCTGTGCATGCACACGGGGCTCAGGTGGATTGAAAGGGAGGTGCGTTTTCCTTTCAACCCACCCAAAAATCGCGTGCATGCAACCGTCCCATGCAACCGTGCATGCACTCATGTCTCTGGTGGGTTGAAGAGAAGGCACACCTCCCTCCCAACCCACCCAAACCTCGCATGCCTGCACCCGTCCCAGGGATCCATGCATGCACGCATGGCTGTGGTGGGTTGAAAGGGGGGCACATTTCCCTTTCAACCCACTCAAGCCACACGTGCATGGGGGCTGGGGGGTCGGGTTTCAAAGAGCTAGAGACAGGTTGTCATAGCTCTATCCCTTTGAAACCCGCTTCCCCACCACCACTGTGACCCCCTCTCGCAGCGGTGGCTGGGCGATCTGCAAAGGGCTCAAGCTGATGGCTGCTCAGATCAAGCCCTTTGCAGACCTCCTTCTGCCACAGTGAGAGGCTACTCCTCCTTCTCTTCATCCAAATCTCGGCACAGAGACCTGGGCAAAGAGGAGGTGGCTGCCCCTTCAGTCAGCAGCAGTGGAAGGCTGCTCTCTGCAGCCTCCCTCCCCAGGTCCGACCTGTCAAAGTCAGCTGTTTGTCAGGGCTGTGGAGAGCAGGCTTCCTGTGCCCTTGATTGATGGGGGTTGGGGCAGCCTTCCCATAGGAATGCATTGAAAACCTATTTATCATTTCACTCTGGAATGGATTAATTGGTTTTCAATGCATTCCCAAGGGGAACCACTCCCCGACATACGAGCTAACCAGCCTTCAAGCATGCGCTCGGAACAGATTAATCTCGTAAATCAGAGTTCCACTGTATTGGAAAATTGCCTTTTTAGCTATACCGATATCATAGATGTGTCTATGTAATTAGTTTAAAGTATAAAGCACCTTGAATGCATTACCGCACATGGTGTATAAATGTAATAAGTGACTGGAGTTCGATTTCTTGAATTTTGTATATATGATAACCTAAAAAACTTTTAAAATAAATGGATCAATACAGAATAATTTACCTTTACAATAACCCCCTGGAACAGTTAATGTACTGTGGTCCCAGTATATTGCAGAACTGCAGTATATGAAAAAAGGCCCCCTGGGGTAAGCTGGAAAGGCCTGTTTCAAGCCTCCTGTACTTACCCCAGGCCTGGCGCTGCCCTGAACGAGCATCCAACGGCCTTCCCAGGCCCGTTGGAGGCCCCAAAAGTGCTTGCCAGTGAACCAGAAGTGACCTCCGGATCGATGGAAAGCACTTTTGGGGCTTCTGAGGACCTTTCTGGGCCTGTTGGAGGCACCAGAAAGGCTTTTTGGCGAGCGGTCACTTCTGGTTTGCCAAAAAGAATTTCTGAAGCCTCCGACAGGCCCTTGGGGAGCCCCAAAAGTGCTTGCCAGCGATCTGGAGGTCACTTCCGGTATTCTGGAAGTTGCTTCCTGTTTGCTGGGAAGCAGTTTTGGGGCCTCCGACAGGCCCGAGAAGGCTGTCAGAGGCCCGTTTGGGGCAGCACCAGGCCTTGGATAAGTACAAGAGGCCCCAGTCCCTACCCAACCCTGCATCCCCATATTGTGGATTTTCAATTATCGCTGGTCAGGTCCCTAACCCTCACAATGGGTGGGGGTTACTGTAGACATCAGTAGTATTTTGAGGTTCCTTGCTGTTTTTCATTAGAATATCTCCCTGTTACATTGTTCCAGCAAGCAAGAGACAGAAATTGGCCTTCCAGTTTTTCTACCATTAGTGTATTTTCTAGAAAATTTTGTCTTCTCGTGATATATCCATAGACTGAGAGCCTCCATTTAGTAACTATAGCTTGAAAAATGACAGTCCAGGGTTGATTTGATTTAAACCCTGCCTAAGATGTAGGTCCAAGGAGGTGCAGGACAGTGTAGGAACACGTTCTAAAGCAGACCCAGGGAAAGTGGGTTGGGGGGGAGAGAGAGAAGGAGAGAGAGAGAGAGAGAAAGGAGAGAAAGAAAGAGGGGGAGGGGGCCAGGCTAAGGCTAAGACCCAGGGGCTCATGTAGGCAGGGGAGTTACAGCTGTAGTTTTAAGTGTGAGGGGTGTCCCAGGGTGTAGAGATGGCCATCTGTGGCCATTGCCCCATGAGCCTGAGACCACAGTGGAAATAAACTGTCAACCCTAGGAGAATCGGCCGGGGTTGAGTGTCTGGCTGTTTAAATGTCCAGAAAATGAATCTTTATCTGGCCAGATAAGGGTTAACCCAGTCCGAATTGTCAGAGACCTGGTCATACTGTGGGGAGAACGAAAAATTGACTTTCCAGAGGCTTTAGAGGGAGGATGGTCCCTTTTCGCAAACTTTTCCTGCCTGCTTGCCTTGGATTCTCGACAGCGGAGCCTCCTGGCTGTGAAGCAAGCCACGGGGGTGTTTTTTTCTCTAATATGTCCAGAACGGAATGGTCTTTTTGTATTGGGTTTCTTGCGTTCTGCTTATGATAGTGTAGGGCAATCATCGGTGGCCTTGGGGAACCCCGGAACCTGTCCAATTTTATAATTCTATGTTTTTTCATTTCCATTGTGACTCATCATTATAGTATGGGTTATCTTGGGCTTCATCTCTTCTAACATTATCCATTCACTTAACCTTAAGGCCCTCCAGATCCTGCATAGAAGCTTTCAATTTCTTCACCTGGTTAGAGAATAGATTTGAATAATGAAAAGGGTTTAACTTTGGTAAGGTCATGTTCACACGTACAATTAGAGAGTCTTCATGGGACATTTTACCCTATCTGTATGCCATATAGCAGATTCATTTTTCATAGAAAGCTTGGGGGAAAGTGGTAAACCTACATACTGTACTGGCCATTATAAAATACCAGTGGAAAAATTCAAGAGCTGATTGAGTCCCTAGCTAGTAGTACACACCTGATCCTGCAAGCAGCTTTCCCAGTACATAAGTTGATAAGTTGTGTGTTTAACACACAGCTAATCATGTATATGGATGAGATAATCATATCTCTAGCCATCTGCATTTTTCCCAATGGGTTTTTTATAAGAAAGTAAAGCTTTATGATGTAAAAGAAAGGAATATATGAAGGTTGCTAATGACCAAGATTCTGGAAGCATATTTTTTTGCATCTAACACCTGTCTTCCTTAGGTTCTGTGGCACAAGCTTGTTAACACATACCACGGATTAAAGATAGCTGTCATTTGAACAAGTAGTGGCCAATTGAAACATTGGCATTATTTGGCATTTGAAGTCAGCATTTTAAATTACAGTGTTCAAAAGGGTTTAAAGCTGGTCATTCCCCAGAAAATGTGACACACTAATAATAAGGGTAATTTATATGTCCTTGCATATTCTGATTCAGAAATGAAACACTGAATATGTCAATTTAAAAATATCTACAAAAATTACGCAAAATGCAGAATTAGCTCTAGCTGCTTAAAATTACTTGAGGATGCAGTTCTAAATGTAGAGCATTGGAGTACATACACAGGGATGTTGTGAAACATTAATTATTTCCACTAAAAGTTGTATAATACAGGTGTACTGTATATGGTGAATTAGAAACCTGAATGAAATGATCATTTCCATGCAGAAGTGGTTCAGTTTATGTCATGGACAGCTGTCTATTCTTGCTGGAGCCACTCTCCGACACCTCCCCAAACCCATGAAGAATTGTTATTTTTTTCAGAATTATTCCATTGTAATCTGTGTGTTCGGTTTGGGTTGTTGCAGATGGAACTTCTTCATTCAGAACATTAGCCAGGATCTTATAGGTTTAATAGAGCAAAGACATTCCACCAGTAGAGACTGAGCAAAAACAAAAGAGGAATCTCTTTCATGTGATTCATGTTGTTTCAATAATTGCTTAAAGAGAATCTCTAAAATGCAAATGATTTATTTTTATGAAAGGGGGGAAATGAAAGTTCATTATGATGTGCTGAGTTCTGGTGTCCTACTGGCCTGCCTACTGAGTCTGTGTTCTCATCTTTGACCCACATGTGTTTGGATTATTTTTGCTGCTGCCAGGCAGCTTGTCAATGCCAGCTTGCCTCCTTGGAGCTATTTTTATTTTTCACCCTGAATCCTTTGGAGATATTTTGTCTTTTTGGTGTTTTTTGGGTGGGTGGGTAGAATGATCAATTCTTAAATTATTGTAGCTGCTGCCTTCTTGAGTCAGTCTTCTATATTCTAGTAGATTTTGTTTGGGGGGGGGGGTGTCTTTAATTGTCTTTTGCCATTATTTGCTTGTTTACTTTTATTCAGTTTCATTTCATTTATTTATTAGATTTATACCCCACCCATCTGGCCGTCATGCCATTCTGGGTGGCTTGCAACAACAACAACAACAACAACAAACTTTATTTCTATGCCCCCTTTCTCCCCAAAGGACCCAAGGTGGCTTACATGAATAATTCAATACAATCAGAAAAATTAAGGCAGATATATTAAAACAGCTCACAACATGAAATATTAAAAATAGCAAAAACCAAACATTTAAAAACTATAACAGAAAAACCAATTACATATCACATAAAAATAACAACCAATAAACGATAAAACCACAATAACATCAGAAAGCTTTCCAAGATTGACTTTCAATCTTGGAAAGTTCTCCATATTATTTGTCAATGTACTGACCCCCCGGAGTCAGACCCATTGCCCACCTAGTCCTGTATTATACTTTCTGATCACAGGTAGGTTTCCAAATAGGGTTCTTCCATAGCTCATCCTGAAGAACTAGGTCATTTCCTAGTGGTCACCCATTCAATTATGAACCAAGTTGGATACTACTTGGCTCCTAAATGCACAATTCCTCTGACTTGTCCATGAAAGCTCACTTTAAAATATATGAAATAAAATGTGTTTTTCCTTTCTTTATTTTTCCACTTTTATTTTGGTCTGATATCTATTACAGCCTAACATGGCTATTTCTTCTAATACTGCAAGTGTTATATGAGTAGTGGCATTGAAAATAAAAGGCAGGGGGCATTTGCTGGTCCAGCAAGTTATTCTGCCCTTAATTTACTTCCTCAGTGGCAGCGAAGAAGGCAACAGGAAACCACTTCACTAAAGCTAAATCCCCATACAAATCTTCAGTATGACTGGAAAACCTGAACCCATGGCCCCCAGTCCCCGGCAGCCCTTCAGTGGGCAGGGGATGCTAAGAATCTCTGGGCCAGCCATGAGAAGGATTGCCACTTGGAATGTTCACAGCTTATTTCAAAGTGGAAAAAACCACAATGCCATCAGGGAAATGTAAAGACTTAATATTGATATCCCTGGTATTAGTGAGATGCATTGGCCTAATTCAGGAATGTGTGTAGTAGATGGATATGTATACTATGCTGGTAACAATGAACCTCATCACTTTAATGGAGTGGGATTCATAGTCCATCCAAACATCAGTAATACTGTCAGGAAGTTTGCCAGTGTCAGACAGTCATTTTTCTCCAACTTAATGCACAACCTATCTTGGTAAATCTTACTCAGATATATGTACCAACATGTGATGCATCAGATGATGATATAGAAGAATTTTATACTCAATTAAAGACTGCTTTATCATTTACCAAATCAATGGAAGTTACCATAGTAATGGGTGATTCCATTGCAAAGGTTTGACAAGGCCAATGGGGATTGGGAATTGTCAGTGAGCGAGGTGACCAATTAAGTCAGTTATGTTAAGAATTGGAACTTATAATAAATAGCAAATACATATTTCCAGATGCCACCATGCCATCTTAATACGTGGACCTCAAATACTGACAGGAATATCAGGAATCAGATTGATTATTTCTTGATTAATAAACATTTTAGGAATTCAATTAAATGTGTGAAAACATACCCTGGTGCAGATATTAATTCAGATCATAATCTCATTACCAACAGTGAACCTTAGGTTGAAGAAATGTCAGTCAAAGGTGACGAATAGTCAAACTGCGATTTCTAAGGTTCAGGGCCCAGCAGTAAGAACTGAAGTTCAATCAGTCCTGAGTACAAAATTCAAAACCATCAAGGAGACAGCAGGCGTAAATTAAGTAGAAACACCTAGATCCAAATTAAAGCTCCTGTGAATGATGTGTGCCTGTAATATATAAACAACTGCAGAAAGAAATACGGCAGAAAATAAGAAGGGCAAAGGAAGAAAAACTTTCAAAGGAATGTAGCGAAATTGAAGAATTGGATGCTAAGCATGATTCATTTAACGTGTATAAGAAAATAAGGCAAGCAGCAGGTATATACAGTACTCCCCCGTTTATGGTGGGAGTTAGATGCCTGATCCACCTGCAATAAATGAAATGAAGGAAAATCAGCAAACATTCCTGCCAGGAGCTCAATGTCTGTTTGCTGAGGTATCAGGAGGGGGTTAAAAACTTCTCTTTGGAAACAGCAGCTGGCAGGAGCAGCCCAAGGTCAGTTTACTGAGGTGTTAGGGGTTGGTTAAAAACCTCTCTTTGCAAGCGCAGCCGGCAGGAGGAGCCCCAGATCTGTTTGCTGAGGTGCCAAGAGGAAGTTAAAAACCTCTCTTTGGAATCCTGCTTCTCTCAAGAAGAAAGCTGCAATATACTGAGACCGTAATATATGAACCGCGTTGTGGCAGGGGACTACCATATAACAGTAGAGGAAGTGAATCTCTTATTGGCGGGAATGCTAATACCTTGACAAGCAAGCACTGAGGAAAACTACAGGAGTGGAAGGAATATGTAGAACATCTCTTTAAGGATAACAGAAGTGTTGAACATGGTGTCAAGTTAGATGATGGTGTAGATATCATGAGGGAAGAGGCAGAACATGTGACATTGTCCTGCTTGCAACAAGTCTGGCAGATTTGCAACAATTATTGGAGTCTGTTGCTACAGAAAGCAGTGCCATGGGATTGCGACTTCAGGTGAAGAAGACAAAATGGATGGTTATCAGTAAAAAACAAAATGGTTCACAGAACCTTCTCAAGATCACCAGTGATGTAATTGAGAGAGTATCATTTTATAATTATGTGGGGTGCTAGGCCAAGGAAAACTGGGATCCTTCATGTGAAATCCATTGTATGAATAAAAAGCTAGAAATCCTCAAAACCATAAAGAGAAGAAAATTGCAACACTGTGTTTTGGACACACAACACACAGTGAGACATACCATCTGCTGCAGGTTATCCTTCAAGGAAAAATACATGGGAAGCATGGCCCAGGGTATAGAAGAACATTTTGGCTTAAGATCTTAAGCCAGTGGTCCCCAGTGAACACAGCTGCTCTATTTAGAATAGCTTTAGATAGAAACCAGTTCAGGCGACTGATTGCCAACGCTCTACGAGGACATGGCACTTGAAGAAGAAGTTGCTTACATCCAATGCAACCTACTTTCTTAACATATGAACTCATCTGTTAACCAAAATAAAATATTTTATTTGCCATATCAGTTATTTGCCTTGCCCATACTTGATGGGGCCTGTATTTTGTCACTACAGTAAAAGCAGTTGTGGGACAGGGGGGGGGGCTATGGGGACTTTTTTCTTTTTTGTTGTTGTTGTTTTGTTGTTTTGCTTCCCCCCCAATGTCTCTGGGTGCTTTCCCTGTTTTTTTAAAATCCGTATATACTTAATTTTTGGCTGAAAAAAACATCCTCGGCTTATACTTGAATCAATGAGTTTCCCAGTTTTGTGGGGTAAAATTCGGTGCTCGGAGGGCTTGCGGTGGGCGGAAGAGGGCAAGTCCTGATCAGGCAAGCGGTAGCGGTGCCTCCACTTCCCATATGACTCCAATGAGAAGGTCCAGGGGAACCCCCTTTGGAACTTCATAACTCAGCCCCCCTTACCCCTAAATGTTTTGAAATTTCAGGGGATTCCCTAAAATCACTTTCTGAAGGTACCCCTGCTACTTTGGTGGCCCCAAGGTAAGTAATTTTTGAGTGCATGTATTTAAAGGCTGTGCACTCAAAAATTATTTTTAAAAATATGCAATTAAAAATGGTACCTTTTCAATATTTTGCAATGCAGAATATTTTACTAATAATAAATGTCTTTGTGTTTGTTTCTGGATGGGTACAGTAAATGTGGCCCAGTAGCCTTAAATCAATAACTGTAATTGGGAATTGCTGGTATTACAGTAGTTTTTGCAGCGGAAAAGCAATGGGATAAACATTACCTGATTTTTTTCCCCTCTGATGTTTGGCTTTGTGTTCTTGTGTGCAACAAAATACTTTAGAGAGAAATTAACATGATGCAATGAGAGTGAAACTTACTGTTTGCTTTGCTCTAAAGATACAGTGAAAATGCATTCATTGTCTGAGTTGGTGTGTTAGTTTCACCTTAAAAATATGTTTCCTCATCATAAATGTCCCCTCTATTTTTCATCCTCATTGTGTGGGCGTGACTCCCCCTCTCCTTCCATTCAGTTGAAACAAAAACAGTTACTGGGGTTGCACAAGGGAGGAAGAGCCCTGCATGGAGGTAGCACATTCTTTGTAAAACTGAATTTTAGGAACCTGCCTAAACTGCTATACTGCAGTAAGATCCGTTTGTGTGTGGTGGCTCTTGATGCACTATTGTGAATAGAGAACCTTTTCATGCTAATTTTCTGAGATTGTGAATTTGGGGTTTCCATAAGCTGCACGCCAGAATCATCACAGTTATACGAAAGTAAGGCTTGACATATATCACTTTGCATGTAATGAGTCTATCTCATATATTAGTTTCACTTTTTGAGTTGACTTACTGAAATAAATGAACATTTGCACAATATTCTAATTTTTCAAGTTTCACCTGTAAGCTATGCTTTTATTGTCACCAGCTCTTAAAAGTAGTCTTTCATTTTTCAGAAGATGAAGGAACTCAGGAGGAATCTTTTGAATCAAAGGTGAGCATTGTTTCCTCGTGCATTATTATCCTCTGGCCATAGAAATGAAACAATATCAGCTGCTCAATTTCTGCATTGACACTCGTGTACTCCCGTTATGAGTGCTATCCTAGGTAGCATTTATTTATTTATTTATTTAATTTATTTATTAAATTTATACCCCGCCCATCTTCCCAAGGGAACTCTGGGAGGCTTACAAGACTGATAAATTCAGCACATAAACAATAACAACAGATTAAAACCAATAAGATGCAACCATTCAAATCATCTAAACACCCTTGCAGTAGCTTTCACCACTGATAGGCATCGGCAATAGGGTGAGTGGACAACAGATGGCAGCGGGGGGGGGGGGCCTAAACAGAAACCTATTAGACTAGGTTACCAAAGGCCTCGCAGAACAAGATGGTTTTTACCGCTCTGCGGAAGGCCAGCAGGGACTCTGCAGAGCGCACTTCGCTGGGGAGGCTGTTCCACAACGATGGAGCAGCCACCGAGAAGGCCTGGTTTCAGGTGGAAGTTCGCCTGGCCTCTCGGGGTGTGGCACCCGAAGCGAGTGTGCTCGCGACTGCTGAACTGGTCGGGCCGAAGTTGATCGCTCGGTGATCCGCTCTGCCAGGTAGTCCGGGCCCAAGCCATGGAAGGTTTTATAAACTAAAACCAAGACCTTGAATCCGATCCGGGACGCAACGGGCAACCAATGCAGTTGGGCCAGAACTGGGGTGATGCGGTCATAGCGATGCTCACCCGCCACCAGTCTGGCCACTGCATTTTGTACCCGCTGCAGACGCCGGAGGAGAGTCAAGGGCGGGGGTCTGCAACCCGCGGCTCCGGAGCCGCATGCGGCTCTTTGGGACATTTGCCGCGGCTCCGGGAGGGTTCAGAAATTTCAATACAAAGGCGCCGGATCTCGCGAGGACAGCCCGTCCCACAAGGTGACGCGAAGCCAAGTGCGGCCACACTCTCAGCGCGCTCCCTCTTCTTCAGAGCAAGAGAGAGAGAGAGGGAGGCGTAGTGGAAAGTGCCCGCCGAACGGCAGCCTTTTTTCTTTTTTTTTAACTTCAAGAAAACCTCCCAGATCGGGATTGTTGCCTCCCCCTCCCCGAGAAAAAAAGACGGGAGGAGAAAACCCTCCTTCCCTCCTTCCCCCCTTCCCCTTCCTTTCTTGCTTGGGTGTTTGGTGGGAGGGGGAAGAAGTGATGTGTGTGTGTGTGTGTGTTGTGTGTGTGGGGGCAGCGTTTAGACCAGACGGTTCAACGTGGAGGAAGAGAAAACCCTCCTTCCTTCCCCCCTTCCCCTTCCAAGCATTGCACATGTGCAGTTGGCATCTCTCTCTCTCTCTCTCTCTCTCTCTCTCCTTTTGCTTCGCTACAGCCCCCCCCAAAAAAACCTACAGCTTTGCACTAACTTGCCGGGATGAAGCTCCAAAAATGTGGGGGAGCGGGCGCGCGGGCGCGGTGTGTCTTCGCGAAAGAGAGAGAGAGAGAGAGAGATTAGAAATTCCCCTCCTCTCCCTCCTGTACTATTTTTGGAAGATTTTTAAAAACGAGTGCGTCGTGCGGCACGACGCACTCAGGCTGCGCTTCCCTCCTCCATGGAGGGTGGGGGCGAGAGAAGGAGGAGGAGGAGGGAGAGATGGAGTGTGTGTGTGGGGGGGAGAGTCAGATCATGGCTGCAGGATCCGGGCAGAAGGCAGCGAGGGCGGAATGGGAACCTCAAGAAAGGTGGCGTGGGGAGGGGGCCCCACCCACCCCCGCCGCCGCCGCCGCCGCCGCCGCTGCCGCTGCCCTGCTTCCTTGCCCGGTGCTGTCAGTTCTGGCCCAACAAGCAAGGGGTTGGTGGCGGCGGGAGCGGGGAGGGGGGAGCGGCGGCGGCGGCGGAGAGGTGAGAAGCAACGGGGGAAGTAGACTTTTCTTTTTCCTGCACGAGATCAACTTGGCAGTCGAGGGACACGGCATGACAGCTAGTTCGAGCCCGCCCCCCCCCGGCCCGAGGAGGGGTCTCTCTTGTTAGACTTCCAGCGGCTCCCTCCTGGAGTCAGCCGGTTTCGGCGGTGGGGTGGGGGCGCCGGGCTCAAGTTGATCAGGGGCCCCTGGCCGCCCGGGGAGGCCAACGGCGCGCCACCTGGCTCGAGAAGCTGAGCCGAGCCGAGCGGAGCGCCTGTGCGCCTGCCTGCTTGTCTCGCTCGCTCTCGCTCTCTCTGAAAGCCCGCCAGCAGCTGCCTTCCGCTCCATTCCAACACACAGAACGTGCCTCCTGCGCGCCCACCCCCCCAGCCCGGCCCTCCCCGAGGCTGGCGGACACGCAGCCGCCCCAGTTGCGCACGCGGGATAACTTGAGGCAGGTGCGCGCCTCGATGGAAACCCTCGGGGACAGGGTGGCGGGTTGGGGGGAGGCGGCGGCGGCTCGGGCTCGCCCACTTGCTCGCTCTCCCGGCGCTCGAAGTGCTGAAGAAGCAACTTTCATTGGCTTCCTTCTCAGAAGCCCTTCGGGGGTGCCCGGAGGAGTCACAGCCGCCAGCGCCGGGGCGCAGCAAGTCCGAGGAGTGCACGAGGGAGTGTGTTGCTTGCGAGCGCCCAAAAAGCCAGGAGCGAGGGGAGGGGAAAATATATTTGCAGTGTTATATTTGTTTTAAATGTCGCAATGGTTTTGCGGCTCCCAGTTTTTTTTTTCCGTCGGAAACGGGTCCAAGTGGCTCTTTATGTCTTAAAGGTTGCAGACCCCTGGTCAAGGGCAACCCCATGTAGAGGGTGTTGCAGTAGTCCAGCCTCGAGATCACCAGTACTTGAACCACTGTTCTCAGAGAGTTGCCGTCTAGGTAGGGACGGATCTGGGCAATCTGGTGAAGATGATAAAACGCAGTCCGGGTCACAGCAGCCACCTGGGCATCCAGAGATAGTGCTGGATCCAGGACCACACCCAGATTCCGAACCCTATCTGCCAGCTGGAGAGAAACACCCTCCAAGCTGGGGAGGGGGCCTCCATAACCAGATGGGGAACTCCCAAAGAACATCGCCTCGGTCTTCTTGGGATTGAGTTTGAGCCTGTTGGCCCTGGTCCAGGCCATGACCGCCTCCAGGCACTGGTCGAGGGTCCGGACAGCTTCCACTGCAGAGGTGGAAAAGGAGAGATAGAGCTGTGTGTCATCAGCGTATTGATGACAGCAGACCCCAAATCTCCGAATGACCCCAGCCAGCGGCCTTACATAGATGTTAAACAGCATGAGGGAGAGAGACGAGCCCTGTGGAACCCCACAAGGGAGTGTCCACGGGGCCGACAACTCTCCACCATGCTGCACATACTGGGGCTGACCCTCCAGGAAGGACCAGAGCCAACTGCAAACAGTGCCTCTGATACCTACCTCAGAGAGCCAGTCCAGTAAGATACTATGGTCGACGGTATCAAAGGCGGCTGACAAATCCAGGAGAACCAACAGGGTAGAGCAACCCCTGTCGGCCGCCCAGATTAGGTCATCTTGCAGCGCGACCAGACCTGTCTCGGTCCCCCGGCCAGGCCTGAAACTAGACTGGCAAGGATCAAGGCACCGCTGTTCCTCCAAGAATGACTGGATCCCAATCGCGGCCACCCTCTCGATGACCTTGCCCATGAAGGGAACATTGGCGATCGGACGATAGTTGGCCAGTTGGTCCAATGCCAAGCCCGTTTTTTTCAAAATGGGCTTTACCACCATCTCCTTCAGGCAGGAGGGAAAAAACCCCTCGCTGAAGGAGGCAGTGGCGATGGCAGAAGCCCACTCGGGCATGCTCCCTCCGGCAGCTTTTATTAGCCATGATGGGCAAGGATCGAAGGGGTGGACGCAGGTCGGCAGTGGGCAATTGTCCTGGAAGCCTCCGAAGAGGTAACAGGCCCAAACTCACCCAGTCGAGGAGAGCAAGGGGGTGAAGCAACTGGGGGTGGCGAGGGAGGGCTAGTGCAACCGGATTCGAAGCCAGCCCGGATGGCCTCTATTTTTGATCTGAAGAAGACTGCAAAGTTCTCACTACTGAAATCAGTAGGAGGAGGCCTAGCCAGACTAGGATTGGTGAGGTCTCGAACCACACGGAAAAGTTCCGCCTGTCGGTTTGAGGCCTCACCAATTCTCAGGGAGTAGTATGATGTTTTGGCCTCCCTGATCGCTCGCAAGTAGCGCCTAGTCTGGATAACAACCGTAGTCTTGTGGATAGCTGTCCGGCGTCGTCTCCAGCTGCTCTCCAGCCTCCTCCGCTCCTGCTTCATTGCTCTTAACTCCGCCATGAACCACGGCGAAGGCCGAGCTCTGCCACGGAGGAGGCGCTTAGGGGCGACTCGGTCGACGGCACGAGAAGCTGACTCAAACCATTGGTTAGCCGTAGCCTCGGCCGAGTCGTCAGCCAGACCACCAGGGAGTTCCCCGAAAGCTTCACGGAACTGGGAGGGGTCCAGAAGCCTCCGCGGACGGGCCCAAACAAGGGGCCGGTGGTCCCCGCAGGGAGGGGCCGCGATTGACAGGGAGAAGGACAACCGGTGATGATCTGACCATGACACAGATAAGGAGACAATGTCCCCCACCTCCAGATTGGAATCCCCCGACATGGAGGTAAATACCAGGTCCAGGGTATGCCCAGATCGGTGGGTAGGACAAGAAAAATGCTGGGATAGGCTCATGGAGGTCATGGATTCCTTGAATTCCAGAGCTGCACCAGAAAGCTCACCACCGGCATGCACGTTGAAGTCCCCGACGACCAAGAGCCGGAGAGACTTCAACAAAGCCGTGGCGATGAACTCCGAGAGCTCTGGTAGGGATTGTGCTGGTTTGCGGGGAGCACGGTAACCCAACACAATGCCAAATCTATCCCGCTGACCGACCAACAGGTGGAGGCATTCTAACCCCGGACTCACCAATGTCGAGGCCCTGGTCACATAAAGTGATTCCCTGTAAACAATGGCAACCCCTCCCCCCTTCTGGCCCTCCAACCTGCCCACTCCCTGAACCAGAAACCCAGGCGGGCACAGCTGGGTGAGGGAAGCTCCGCCCTCTGTGCCCTCCCAGGTCTCCGTAATGGAGGCCAGGTCGGCCCTCCTGTCAGTGATGGCATCATAGATGACGGGGGTCTTATTGTGGACCAACCTGGCATTCAAAAGGAGACAGGACAGGTTGACAGCATGACTATTATAGGAACATTGCAATTGCTGAGGGACAGTATTTGAATGGTGATCTGAACTTCTGTATATAGTTCCATCTTGGGTTATAGTTACATTATTTGGAAATAGGGATGGGCATTTTGTTTCAGAACCAGTAGGGAACCACACGAGCCCAGGTGGTGCTTGGAACCGGCTAAGACATGCGGAGCCAGTTGCTTTACATTTATCTAGGCTCATGTGGGGTTAAACTGCAATGAGGAAGTACACTGCAACTCATCTTTCCTCCTTTGTGTGTGCTGGCCAATCAGACAGGGATTCGGGATGATGCCTGTCACTGCACAATTCCTCGTAGCATGCTTCCTCATTGCAGCTCAGCTCCTTGCCGGCAGAGAGAAAGATAAAGCAATTGGCTCCATGTGTATCAGATGATTCTGAGCACCACCTGGACTCGCGTGGTTCATTTTGTAACCTACTGGTTCTGAAACAAAATGCCCATCCCCATTGGCAACCTCAATGTGAAAGAAGAACTAATTCATCTTACAGTGAAAACACAGAAAATTAGATTACTGTAATGATGGGAATGAGCTGCAGTAAGCAAAGAGCACCTTACATTTTAAACTAAATTACTGGATTGTGGATGTGAATCAAGAGAGGGAGAATACAGAACTCACTTTCCAAAATGGAGTCCGTCACAAAAGCCTTTCTTGCTCTATGGTGCTACCTTTTGACCCTCTGCATGCTTCCATTCGGAAACGAATACCCCAGTTATGCAGCATTTTATGTTTTAAAACTCCTATGTGATAGAAATAATCAACAGATTAATTTACTTACTTTTCCCTGCTGTTTATTCTGTAGACAACATTGCCTTCTGATGAACAAGTAAAGGATCATTCTACAGGAACCCATGTAGTAGCAGGTCAGATCTTCATTGACTCGGAGGAACCAGAAACTCACACTGAAGAAGGACAGAGTTTCAGGAGCCAAGAGGAAGAAAAGGAAAGAAATGTGAAGGAATTAGATTCTCTAGAACTGTCAAATCTACTAAATAAGGATCTGGAAGAGGTAGAAGCACAGAAACCAGGTGATCCTAAGTGCAATCTCTGACCTAGTTTAACAGAATTTGAAAAGTGTGTGTAACTCAAAGATGCAATTGATAGAACCTAGTGTAGATTCCCTCCTCTTCAGTTACTTTGCATGCAGTT
The DNA here is from genome assembly GCA_023846285.1 of Phrynocephalus versicolor. Classification (NCBI taxonomy): domain Eukaryota; kingdom Metazoa; phylum Chordata; class Lepidosauria; order Squamata; family Agamidae; genus Phrynocephalus; species Phrynocephalus versicolor. The sequence goes on from JAHTLZ010000016.1 coordinate 5,754,538, forward strand.
ATTTTATCTAGAGATGGGCATGAAATGCCAAAATGGTGTTTTGCTTCATTTTTTGTTTCTCCCCCATTTCATTTCGTTTATTACAAAATGATTTTTTTTTAAAAAAAAACCATTTTATATTTCATTTGTTTCACTTTTTGTTCTTTTTTTTTACACTGTTTGGGCTGGCTGAAACTTCCATCGACCAGCTGGCCTGCGGAAAGGCCGGTCAGCAGTGCTTTTTTCTTCCCTGCCGACCAGCTGGCCTGTAGGGAGGCTGGTCAGCATTTATTTATTTTATTTTTCCCACCGACCAGCTGGCGTGGATCAAAACTTATTTTTATTATTTATTTTGACATTGGCAAGAAAGCCTGGGTTTTTTAAACCTTTTTTTCTCTTCCCCAAGATGGACTGATCCCCCTCCATCGCTCACCGCGGGTGCTGCAAGAAGCCTTGGTGCAGCCCTGGCGAGCGGCGGACTGTATCCCACTCCGTCGCTCGCCTGGGTTGCTCAAAGAAGCCTTAGCGCAGCCCGGGCAAGTGGTGGTGGTGGTGGTGGACCAGATCCCCCTCTGTCACTCACCTGGGTGCTACAAGAAGCCTTGGCACAGCCTGGGCGAGCAGTGGCGGCGAACTGGATCCCCCTCTGTCACTCGCCCGGGTTGCTCCAAGAAGCGCTGGCTGGATAAGGAATGGCCCTGCAGCAAGCGCGATGGATCATATCATCCACCACCCTTTTTAATAAGTCTTCCAGCAGCCTGGGAAGCAGTGGTGGTGCCCCCCCCCCCCGACCTGCATCCGCATATCGCAGATTTTCAGCCATCGCGGGTCGGGTGGGTCCCTAACCCCCGTGATAGGTGGGGGGGTACTGTAATTGACTAATTGGGCTTCAGTGCATTCCTATAGGAAGCTGTGTTTTGCAATACAAAATTTTTCACTCTCTCAGTGCGTCCCACCGAAAGGTCTTTTGGGTCTCTGTGAAGGTGCAAGGGTAGCAGGCATTGCCAGATTGCGGCACTTCAACAAAAGTGACCTGGCAATCCCTGCCACCTTTGCAGCTTCTCAGGGATTCAAGAGACTTCGGCAGATCACACCGCAGGCAGGGTGATTGTGGAAGTCAAAAAAGCAGGGAAGCCTTTTTGCCACTTTGCCGTGTTCCACTTTTTGGCAGTCACCTCTTTTCCCCTGCTGGGAGCAGGTTCGGCTTTGGGGTGCCTGATTTATCACTTCATTTCCCCCACTAGGCACAGAAGTGGGGGAACCGAGGTGACTGTCAAAAAGCCACTTGGGGGCCAGGTGCCCCAAAGCTTTGGTTTGGCTTTGGGGCATCTGATCCCAAAGCAGCTTTTTACAGTCACCTTGGTTCCTCCACTGGGATTCACCACTCCCCCCCTTGGTGGGTCAGGACTGCCAGCTTCGGGCTGCTGCAGCACCAGGATTGAAGTGGTGGCCCTGCTGCAGTTTGTGTGCAGGACGGAAGTGGTGGCAGCAGTGGCAAACCTCCCTTGGTTTCTAGAGATGACTTTGCCAGCCTTGCTGGGTGGAAGGATGAGGCAGAAGGCGAGTGCCAGGCGCACCAAGTCTAGGGAACCTGAGAAGTCAGGTGGAGGGAAGCAGCTCAGACGCCGCTGAGCGCTTGCCTTCTGCCTCATTCTTCTACCCAGCAGGGCTGATGGTCATACCAAGAAACCTAGGGAGCCTTGCTGCCACCACTTCTGCCCCATACGCACACCAGGGAGCTTGGAGTTTGTGTGTGTGTGTTGGAAGAAACATCACTCTTTCCAGGCTTAGGCATGGATGATTTGGTGGGGAGAGAAGGAGGAAGGGCTCTCCCTGGGGTGCAGGTGGGCAGGCCTCCCTTGGTTTCTTGGGACAGCTTTGCCAGCCTTGCTGAATGGAAGAACAAGATAGAAGGCAAGTGCCCAGACTTGGTGCACCTGGTACTTGCCTTCTGCCTCGTCCTTCCATCCACTGAGGCTGGCGAATTCATCTCTAGAAACCAAGGGAAGGTTGCCACCACTGCCACCACTTCTGCCCTGTGCACACACTGCAGTGGAGCCACTACCTCAATCCTGAGGCTGCAGCAGCAATGCCAAGAAGCTTTGGGGCACCTGATCCCAGTGGGGGAAATAAGGTGACTGTTAAAAAGCAGAAAACAGCAAAGTGGGGAAAAGGCCTCCCTGTTTTGCTCTGTTCAGCTTTGACAGCCACATTGAGGCACACCCGAAAACCCAATACAGCAAAGCAGGGAAGGCCTTTTCGGCTTCCCCGTTTCGCTGTGTTGGGCTTTCGGACACCTGCCCCAATGTGGCTGTCAAAAAGCCGAGCAATAGAAAGTGCTGTCCCCTTGCATGCTGTGCATGAAACAAAATCATTGGAAACGGATGCCCCGGTTCCTGAAATGCTACGCACAGCATGCAGGGAGTAGCGAAAGGAAATCATTGCCATGCCTAACGAAGAAAACACTATGAGAGGCATCCCATCAAGAATTTTCTTAAGTTGAGACCTCCCATTCGTAGAAATTTGTTAAGTGAGGCCAACATTATGCGGGGTATCACTGTACTCCTGAATCATTGCTGTACTTTAAATGGCAAATTGTTGTCAGGTCTTCTCCAGAATAGATAGTTGTTTATGCAAATTATATGTGTGGTATAATTAAAGGTGATGTGCTTTAGAAAATATATTGGATTTGAAAGAAAGTAGCTTAGTTGCTTGATAAGAGGAATGTTTAGTAGCATTATGAAACTGTAGGAGAGGAGGAGCTTTCTAAACCATGAAAAAGCCTAATATATCTACCTCTAATATCCATAAAGAGAAGTCTTGTTTTATTCAACCATTCATAGACACAGCAGGTACAGCCTGATATCCACATCTTTCAGAGTGCTACATCAAGCTGTCATTGCGGGCTCTGTGTCTTTCAGAGTATCGTTACATCTGAAAGGATTATAATAATAAGCTTGTCAAGTTTCTAGTCTGTTTCCTCCCTAGATTAAGCAATGTAATGTGAATTTAAAAGATCAATTAAAGCAGGCATTGTTTTTTTTACCAGTATCATCACTTTTCAGCCCAGCCTAGGTCAAGAAGGTTGTAGTATCAAATAATTTGTTTGGTGTGTTTACTCAAATCATGTATTAAATGACATCATAAATTAATTTTAGTAGTCAGAGTTATGTACACTGTGTGTGCATATGCAACTGCACAAGTGAGTGAGCTCAAAGGTATCTGCTTTCACAAGTCATGATGCATCAGAAACTAAATGTGGTATAAACAACTTCACACAAATGTCCGCCCATTATAAGAAATTTATGACTGCTTACTTTCAGACTGATCATACATAATTATGTGAACTATGTAAATTTCTGAACTTACTGGAATGTATTCATTTTTTTAGTGAGGTAGAATTAATTTATAAATATGAATTTCAGAAGAGAAATGGTTATTTGTACAGGTTCTATTTCATGTGAAAAACTGAAGGAAACAGAATTTTATTACGTGTTGACAGTTTTTACTTGATGTTAAATCCAGGGCATTCAATTTATTGCTTCTTGTTTTGTTCTGGGGTTCTTCTTAGTTTTGACAGCCATTGGAGGAACTGCAGATGGAGAGCCATGCCACTTCCCCTTTCTTTTTCTGGAGAAGGAATATTCAGAATGTACGGCAGATGGAAGGGAAGATGGCAGACTCTGGTGTGCAACTACCTATGATTACAAAAGTGATCAGAAATGGGGCTTCTGTGAAAGTAAGTATGGAAGGTGTCCTAAGGCATTCTGTTCTTGGACTGCATGTCAAGTGGTGTTCATAGAAACACTTGGATGGACATCTTGGAATTGATAATCATATGTAGTTTAGCCTCTTAAATGGTTGCAAATTTACCCTGCTGAGGTGCAAAAAAGTGTTCCCACCCTCCTCGTAGAATAATTAAACTCAAAATGCCTTATTCCCTATTTAAATTATTTTGTGTAGTGAAGTGTATAGTTTCCACTTCCAAGCATTCAAATCTTAATTATTACTAGCAATCAATGTTACTTCGCTGAGAAAAAAAATATACATTTAAAAGCATACAAAAATATTTTTAAAGCTTTTAAAAGTATATTTTTAAAAGCATAAGAAAGTGAAACAATTAACAATTTTTCTATTTTGTTATTGTCTTTGTTTAGTGGAAAAGAAATACAAGACTTAATGTGAAATGTGTGGACATGCTGTAACAAACAAAATACTTGATCTGAGAGCAATGCAAACATTGCCTTTGTCTTTAAAATATTAATTGTACCCCTCTATTTTTATTTTATTAGCTGAAGAACAGTCTAATAAGAGAAGGCAAATGCAAGAGGCAGAGGATGTTTACCAAACTGGGATGAAAATCCTCAATGAAAGCAGTAAAAAAGCCCAAAAGAAAGAGTGAGTTTATCTCATCTATTATATGTTTTTTCAAACCTTCAGGAACTGTGAGGCTATTACCTGCCGTACTAATAACTATTAATCATAGTAGCTCATTGCTGAATACAGTGGATTTGAAGTCCTGATACGTATATGCTATATACACAATAAATGGTAAAAGATAATTCCAAATATCATCAAGCTACTTTACAAAATATTCCTTTTTATGGAAACTTTAATTATGTGTCAGAATTCAATAATTAAGGCTTTTGATAATTGTTTCCAAACTTTCCCAGTATGAGAGAAGAACTTTGAAAAGTATCCTCTATTTTATTTATTTATTTTTTCGTGTGCACTGCTTCATTGCACTCTGTTATTCTTTCTCTGGCACTTGGAATGGGGGAGGGGGCAGCTACACACACCAGGGCTGTGGAGTCGGTAGATAAATGCTCCGACTCCGACTCCTAAGTATTTTTGTACTTCCGACTCCCCGACTCCAACTCCTCTGTATGAATATGCGAATGTATTTTATACATTCCTTGAAGGAAAGAAAGGCAACATACATGTCATTACCACAGGACTACTGGCTGGGAAGCCAACAGTCTACTGCATTGAACAGTTTAAACAAAAGACAAACACAATGAAAACAACAAAGTTTTATTAAGGTTGCCGGTCCTAATTGTGTGTTGCGTGCCATATAGTGAAGCACATGAAAAGCATGCTTCTTCACGGTCACTTAATGTGTTTGTTTTGTGGTTATGTGAGGCACTGCATGTATTGGTCTTTATTCTTACAGTAGAGAAGTCATTAATTTTAACTTTTTTGTGAATTGGGACATTTAAACTTGCTTTTAAAAAAAATTCCTATCTAAATTTAGTAGGAGTCGGAGTCGGGAGTCGGTGCATTGTTTGCCGACTCCGACGCCAGGTCCCCAAAATTTTCTCCAACTCCTCGACTCCGACTCCGACTCCACAGCCCTGACACACACAGGGTTTTTTTCCCTTGAAATTTGATCATAGGGGTATTTCCTGCTGTCTTATGCAAGCTGGACCCCTTTTGCTTTAAATGGAGAGATCTGAGGCTTGTGAAAAAGCAAACCAGTGATCATATGGAGCTCTGTGCTGCCAGACTGTTAACACTTCACATTTCTTCTACAGGACCCTACCTATTCTGTTTGAGATCTGTAGAATTAAGTACTTTAATATCTTTCCCTAAATATAATGTCAAGGGAATTCTCTTAACCTTTGTTGAAGAAGCATTTTCTGTTTGCTGAAGATAATGAGTGAGTCTATGCATACCTTTTTCTTTCAGAGCCTATCAGTATTTCCTGAAAGCAGCAGACATGAATCATACCAAGGCAATGGAGAAAGTATCATATGCTATGTTGTTTGGAGATTACCTGAAGCAAAACATTCCGTCTGCTAAAGAACTCTTTGAGAGGCTGACTGAAGAAGGTTCTCCTAGAGGACAGACAGTATGTATACTTTAAAGAACTTTTCTTTGTCAATAGTATATAAACTCATGTAGTATTTGTGTTTGCAGTACTGTATATAAATTGTTTCAGTCTGGATAGACAAGCTCTCTAGGTATTTTCCCGTTGGCTGCACTAGCCAGGGCTGATGGACAATCTAGGCCAAAAACATCTGGCCACTGTTGCCCACCCAGTGATCACTGGCAGCAATCTTTTTCATATCACGGTTCTTGTGTTTGAATGACAAGCCTCATGCACTTGCAGTGTAATGACAAAAGGCCATGGGCAGTCTTTAGCCTGAATAGAGGACTCACTCCACTTGCACTAGGATCCAGTTGCACATGTGGCCTAACTTAATTTGTCTCATATATTTGTCCATGTTAAAACACAAACTGGCTGTCTGAACAGATTGTGCTGGTCAGTTCTCTTTGGATAGTAGAAGCAGTTGTCTGAGTCTTCTAAGCAAGGTGAGGACACTGCATATATTATCCTTTGAAAATCGTGTATTCATAACATTTTTGAAGAATTGGCTTCATCTAACTTTTCTTAGAAAAAATGGAAGAGTAAATTTATTAAAATTTTGTAGAAGATTTATCTAAATTATACCTTTTCTTTTTCACATATGATTATCGGAGGAATAGCAACCTGACTGTTCCAATTTAATCTTTTACTATAAGTGAAATGTATATAAGATTTGTAATGACTGGGATCAAAATGAAATTAATTCATAGTTTTTGTTGCCATTTAAAATCCATGCAACAGAGTGTAGCTTCCATGCTTCTATTACTGTATGTTGCATACAGACTTCAAAACATTGCAAAGCACAATTCAAGTCTGTTTTTAGGACAGTCTTTTTTCCAGTCTCCTTATCTGTACAGTGGTTTAATCATGTCATGTCCAACTATAGAAATTAAGCTGGTCTGCATGATTTTGAACTGTGATTTTCCAGCATGTCCTTCTATTCAGAGGAACAGCCTCTGAGTAGAGGAGACTGTCCATTTCAGAAAGCTGCTTAGAGATACAGTAACCTTGTTAAAGCAGGTTGTGATTGTAATTAAACCTGTCTTGAAATTGACGCATGTGAACTTGGCTGTTTCTATTTCAGGCTCTTGGATTTCTTTATGCCTCTGGCCTTGGTGTTGATTCCAGCCAGGCTAAGGTAGTACAGTTTTAATAACATTCCCATCTACATATTTCTGCTTCACATTCCAGTGAAAATTGTATAATTAATTCTCATTCTTCCTGCTATAGGCACTAGTTTACTACACGTTTGGAGCTCTTGGAGGAAATCTCATAGCACACATGATTTTAGTAAGTATAGTTTGCATGAAATAGCAATATATTTTATTACCTACAGATACTTGCTATGCCAAAACAGTTGAGATTCTATTTTGAAAAGATCAATGGTGGCTCTTATACTGTGTTCATTTGCTCACCTCAGTGGAGTTTACTTCTGAAAAAAATTGTGCAAGACTGCACTTCATCATGGCCTTCATGGAGTCACACAGATGGGTTTCCCAAGTGCTCCTGTGTGAAGGTTGGACTTCCCTAGCAATAGGAAAGTTTGTTAGTCTCCTCCCCCTCACACTGAGCATGTGCGAGAGGGTTCCCGCCTAAACGCCCCAGTTCCCTCTTACTACAGAGGTCAAGCTTCGTTAGTCTCCCTTTTTTTTCTTCGAGATTGGTTCTACTCCTGTTTATGGCCTTTCAGCCACCATTTATAAATGCCGTATCGCCTGCAACGGAAAGATCCCACATTCTGACGGACACCAAAAAGTGTCTGTACTGTCTGGGTGAGTCCCATCAACCGGATTCTTGTAACATCTGTAAGAATTTTGGGGCCCAGACAATCAAAGAACTGTCGGTTTCGGTTAAGCACCTTTCTTTTTGAGAAAGTGCTCCAACCTTAATCGATGGGCGCACCGTCTTCCCAGTCTTTCTCCGTGGTTCCTTCATCCATTTCTTCCAAACCGAAAAAACACTCAAAGTCAACTTCAGTTCCGAAAAAGGAATCAAAGAAGAGGCTTCCGTTCCTCGACCGTCCTCGGAAATCTTCCTCCACTTCAAAACCTCCTCCTTCGGCAACTTCAACATGCTCCATTCTGACGGCTTCGACATCGACCGCGTCTTAAGTAATCATACTCAACGACAACCAACCATCCACTTCTCTCCGACCTCAAGTTGCTTGACGGGGTTACGAACCCCTTTTTCCCTTGGAGTCTTCATCATCTTCAGGATCTGAAGTGCCGATGCCACCGCCTGATTTATCCTTGATGTCAACCCTGTTTACACAGGCTCAGGCTGTACCTGAACTTGGGCAACAAGCCATGTCTGTCTCAACACCATCTTTGGCTGTTTCCTCAATGTCCGATACCGCTTCTAATTTCTCCGCTTCACTCCTTTGCCCTGGAGCAACTTTGGTGTCGGAGGAAGCACCTTCTCAGCCTTCCACGGCTGTACCTACTCCTTAGCCCGTTCCGGAGCATTTTGCCTGGAAGGCAAAGAAACACCACTCTCATTGAAAGAGAGACTCATCGAGAGGCTTGCGTACAGGTTCTGACGGTCGATTTACCTCCATCGATCTCTACCATCCATTCCATACCAATACTGAAGAAGAAACAATGCAAACTTTTGATTTCCCCATCCTTCTTCCATTCTTTTGGTGGATCCCGTGGCTTTGCTCAATCCTTCAGACCAGTCTTCGACTTCCATGCATCCTCCTGTGTCGATGTCACTATCACCACTTCCAAAGATTTCTATAATGTTCGACAGCATGCAATGGCTTCTCCAGTCGGATTCGACCTTGCATCCTTCGAGGACACAAACCAGTTCTCCTGGCTCCAACTCAGCATCGTCCTCAGGATCCAACGGACAACTTGACAGTGACTCCATTCGCTATCTTACCACCCCTGATTTGGATGTGGAAAAGTGCACACCTTCCTCTTCATCCGAGAGCATGTGAAATTATTCGGATTTTGTCCTACGTATGGCCAAGTCATTCGATCTGCCGACACACCACCTGAAGCTGCGCCACACCGACCACATTTTTGGCAAGATTTCAACTGAGGATGCCTCTCCAATGCACCTCTCCATGTTTACATCTTTCTTATCAGTGGCAGAATAATCTTTCAAGAAGATTTCAGCACTATATGTTTCCAGGAGGATTGAGGGCATTTACCAGGCCCATGATGATAAAGTGCCCTTTCTCTAAGCACCCAGTGCCAAATTCTGTTGTGGTGGTTTCATCCCAAGTTCAATCCCGGACGAAGGATGTGTTGGTGTGACTCCCCACCATCCTGCGAGTATGCTTGTAATCACCCATCTGTGTGGCTTCATGAAGGCCATGATGAAGAAGAACCAGTTACTTACCTGTAAAGGTGGTTCTTCGAGTAGACCTTCATGAAGCCACACAGCACCTGCCCTCCCTTCATTCCGTCATGCTGTGCCTGATACTTACCTGTCACGCTGGCAGTTGTGAGGAAACTGAGGTGTTTAGGCAGGAACCCTCTCGCACATGCTCAGTGCAAGGGGGAGGAGACTAACGAACTTTCCTATTGCTAGGGAAGTTCGACCTTCACGCAGGGGTGCTTGGGAAACTCATCTGTGTGGCTTCAGGAAGGTCCACTCAAAGAACCACCTTTACAGGCAAGTAACTGGTTCTTTTAAGATAAGAAAAAATGTTCTTAAATAAGAACACTTACACATCTGATTTGTGGAACCTGACTGTGTCTATTACTTTTAAAATCAAGTCTTCTTGAGAGTTTGAAGAAATATTTAACACAGTATATGCAGATGGTACAGGCAGTATTTACTTCTTTGTTGGTACAGCCTAGTTTGACTTTGTTCACATTTTCAGATAGGTATGGCATCTTTGAGTACTACTGTACAGCTAGCAGTGATAGTAATTCAGATATACTTTAGATATACTTTAGATGTAATTAAACATGTAAAATGTCTGATTGCTGCATATGCTGGACTTCTGTTACATGTGCATCATTTAGAATTGTTGCTTTGAGAAGTTTTTCTAAGCCACACCTGCGATTTGGCAAGCCTGAGAAACATGTTACACGTATTTTCAGGAAATGTCCTTTATTAAATAATGGGCTTGATTGATTTAGTGGACCCTACCACCAAGCGGGACAGAGGGTAAGAAGAATGGACTTGATTGAATCTAGACAACAGAAGGGAAAGAGAACTTTTACATATAATACAATCATAGAGTTGGAAGAGACCTCAAGGGTCATCCAGTCCAACCCTCTGCCATGCAGGAACCCCCATATTCCCCCCTCCACTTCTGCATCTTTTTCAGCCTTTGAAAAACTGCCTAAGATGGTGATCGAACTGCAGTATACTAAGGGAAGGGGCCAAGGGAAGGGAAGCGGAACAATAATTTTTGTTCTCCTGGCAGCAGGATCCCTCACCAGATCAGAAGCTTTCTGTGAATAGAAGTATTCTTTTGTTCATGGAGAATCAAGCTGAAGTTCACATTTTTTGCTAGAAATGAACCTAAGAATTTTAATATAGCTCTATATTGCAGCTTATTCAGCACTGAAGTCTTGAATAAGTTTAGTTGCAAAACAGCAAGAAGTTACAATAATCAAATCATGGCAGAGCTGTGTTTAAAAACATTTTGTCTGAATGGAATTGTAATTTTACATTACTTCTTTGCAGGGCTACCGGTACTGGGCTGGGATAGGAGTCCTTCAGAGCTGTGAATCTGCACTCACTCATTACCGTCTAGTAGCGAACCATGGTGTGTGTGTGTGCGTGTATTTTTTTCATATTAGCTAAGCTGTCATTTATGTCACAGATTTATGTGACATATAAGAATTATGTCATTTTGTAGAATTGTGAATGTCTAAGAGCCTTTTCACACGACCCCTAAACTCCACGGCAAATGGCTCCCAGCTCCGGAGCTTAAAATTGTTTCCCCACCAGCTCCGGAGTTTACAGAAAATTAAGTGCGACCACGCCCACCTAACCGTGTCCCAGTGCACTTTTTAAGTACCTGCTCTCCAGGGCTGAAGAATTCCTGATGCGGATGTAACTTAAGAGTGTCGGGCTCTCCTCGCTTCTGTTTGTTGTTTTTTGCCCCCCCCCCGCCTCTTTAAGAGCTACTTAAGAGAATGGAATGCTGCGGGGGCAAGAGCAAGAGGGAAGAATGGAGGTGAGCCACGTTCTTTTCTTCCTTTTTTTCCTCCCTCCCCTCACGTAGCCAGCAGCCAGGAATGCGGAGGGGGTGGGAACACAGGAACAGCGACAAGTCCCCAAGATCTCTGGTCCGAATTTAAGTGGCCAGCGGATCTTAGGGGTCGTGTGAAAAGGCTCTAAGTCTGTTCTTTTAATTTAAACAGAAATTAGGATGCTCCTTTGGAAACATAATAAGGGTTGCAAGATTGCTATTAAACTTTCTTAAGCTGGGTTTATCATCTAGTTGCTCTGACAGTTGACCAGCCAATATTAAATGCATTTATATATCTACAATAATTTTTTTTTCCGGACAGGTCTTTAGTGTTTAAGTTGAGTTGCTGTTGAAGGTATCTTACATGCCTGAATAATGTGTTTCTCTTATTGTGAGATTATTGTGGCCTATCCTGAATAAATGTTTTTAAAAGTGCAAAATAAACTTGGTAGATAAAAATATAGAGCGTATTTTCAGAATAGGTAAGAGAAAATAACTTGGTATTTTGACAGTATCACAAATTCCTCTTCTGATGGATGGGAAGTGTTACAGCTTCTTCAAGAATGAATTTTTCATGTTTTATAAAAAGTGGAACACTTCTATGGGCATATTTCCTCTCTGGACACTCAGCCACCTTCTAGTTCTCTGTTTTAGAATTCCAACCTCAAGTGCATGTCCTCTCTGGAAGCTGGGTCTGGAGTGGGAGATCCACTCTCCAAAGCAGAGCTCTCCCTCCTCTCTCTTGGAGGGGACAAATACACTATATTCTATTATTCCTGAGAGCCACTGTCTTGGAACCATACCATTGTCTTTCCAAGTTATTAGAATACAAAATGATGAATGGTTCAGATATAGTAACCAATGTGGGTGGATTGGCTGCAGCTACATTTTCGTTCTACGGTTGATGGCAAGTTTGCTATTGTGTTTTGTGGAAAATGCTACTAAATGACCTGAAATGGGTTCCTTTCAAGAGCACCTGACTGTTTCTTTTGGTGTGTGTAAAACTGCTAATGTTCTTAGTGTCTTTTTTTCTTTCTAGTGGCAAGTGACATTTCTCTAACAGGAGGCACAGTGGTTCAGAGGATTCGTTTGCCAGATGAAGTAGAAAATCCTGGAATGGCAAGTGGGATGCTGGAGGAAGATTTGATACAGTATTATCAGTTCCTAGCTGAAAAGGGAGATGTTCAAGCACAGGTATGGACCCAACTAAGTTTTCTTTGACAATTAGTCTGTAATTGTAAAATTCCAGGAAGCTGGTGGTGGTGGGGAAATCCCTCCATTTCAAATGTAGTATTGGAGGAGAGCTATGCAGACAGCCATAAAGCCAAATCAATGGATGCTGGATCAACGCAAACGTGATTGGCCATGTTAGAAGTTAAAATGACTGAACTGAGGCTCTTCTACTTGGAACATAATTGTGACAAGCCAAGACTCACTGGGAGGAGTGAAAAGGAGCAGGAAAACAGGAAGACCAAACATGGAAATAATTTATTCAGAAAAATAACTTGTATAACCTAAGAAGGGCTGTTAATTCATAGAGTTTCCATAAGTCAGGAACAACCTGAAGGCTTGTAAGAAACATGAAAGCCTAGAGAAGGTTACAGTGCATACAGCAGGATGACCCTGTTGGGAGTTCATAGGCAACTTTGCAGAATAACAACTGGGCACCTTCAGTTTGGGTTTCCTGGTGCTCAGAGGAGGCTTTACCATCTGTAATAAACAGCCCAGTGGAGCAATGGAACAGAGAGAAACTGTGGCCTGTATGCAGCTAATATGGCTCTTGCTTGCCACTCAAACATATTCCCTTATTCCCACTAACTCTGCTGTAGACTGTCCCTGTATGGTAGGGGTGTCCAAACTTTTTGCAAGAAGGGCCAGACTTGGCGAGATGAAAATGTGTGGGGGCTGACCATTCAGCCGCATTTGGTCCCCAGGCTGGACTTTGGACAAGTCTGTATAACATGCAAGGAGGCAGGGAGGACGCTGTAGCAATGGAGCCGGGGGCAGGTGGCTTGGGGGGGGGTGGACAGAGGCAGGGAGGGCACGCAAACCATAAAACTGCAAGCTGATGCCTCCATCCGGTATGGGGGGGGGCAGCTGGTGGGGATCCGTGACAGGTTGAGCCGGCGGGGAGAAGAGGCTGTGGGCCACTCAAAATTTGAAATGGGGCTGCATTTGGCCCTCGGGCCTGATTTGCACATGCCTGCTGCAGGGAGACCTTCCAAAACAGTAAGGAGGAAGAGAATCAGTGCAAGAAAGGGAAGGAACATGTAGGAAAGAATTACAAAAAAGAGGGAAGATTGCACAGGAGGAAAGCAACACAGTGAAAGGAAAAATGGATAAATGTACACAATGATATGTAGTTTTGGGAAAGGAAAAGGGATTGGAAGCTGCATGCTTAAAGCACAAACAATTGATGATGTGGGGCAGCTTAAAGGGGAATAGATGCACAATCTCTAGAAGGGTACTGTCACTTTGTTCTGACAGACAAGAACAGAGTTCTTATTTTGCTTTTTGCTTTATCACCTTTAATACATTGGTAGTTGCAAGTGCCATGTTAGTGGGGTTTTGTTGTTTGTTTTGTTTTTTGGTTTTGTTGTTGTTGTTTTGGAGGGGTAAGGATGCCAGTTTTTCTTACAGTATTTTCTTACGGTCTTGATTTCTTTGTATGTTGTTTATTGCATGTTTTGTTCACCCTCTTCTTCTGTGTCTTGTGGATGGATTAGCTTTGTATGAAAATGTGGTATGTTTCAATTAATCTTCCAGGTTGGGCTTGGACAATTGCATCTACATGGAGGGAGAGGAGTAGAGCAGAATCATCAGGTATCCATTGCTAACTGGTTTTGTAGCATTATATGCATATTTCAGGAATAGAAAATGCCAGTTGAAATAAAGTAACTTAGCTAAAACTTGAATTTTAAAATTGCACTATCTATCCTCTTATTATTATGATACTGTTTGGAATTGGCCCATAGGGAATTTTAATTTTAAACCATAATCTTTAGAATCGGATAATTAAAACAATCCTGCTTTTAGTTAATGCACAACCAAAATTTCAGCTTGTATGTTTCTCTGAAATTGTACTCCAGTGTACATTTATTTGAAAGCATAATAAATAGCTGCACCTGGATAATGAGGAGGAAGGCTAATTGTTGGAGCTGTCAGATGTTCAGGATTGACATGAGCAAGCATAGGGTAGATCTGCAGTAGAATGGGATAGCTGAGTGAGTCAGGTAACTGGCTGCAGAACTAAAGCTTGGGAATTTTATTCCCTATGGTGTGTTGTGGGAAAAGAGATAGTCTGTGTAGGCTTGGGTACAAGTGCCTCAGTGCACCCATGCGAAGGGAATGGTGTATCACTTCTCAATACTCAGTGCCAGAAATCCCTGAAAAGGATCACAATAAGCTAGAATTGACATGATAGCATGCTGTTGTTGTTAGAATGGGATGGTCTTTATAAGAAATATGTATATATTGTCTGTCATTTAAAGACTAATTCTTGAAGGCTGAATCATTCTCAATAAAATATTCTTAACTGTTAGAGCAATATGACGTAGCACAGTGGTTAAATGCCTGTACTACAGCTAAAACTCTGCTCATGACCTGGGGTTCAAATGCCAGGTAGCTGGCTCATGGTTGACTCAGCCTTCTATCCTCCTGAGGTCAGTAAAATGAGTATCCAGCTTGCTTGTGTGTAGGGAGTGTACCCTGCATTAATAAATTGTAAACTGCCCAGAGAGTGCTTTCAGCATTATGGGCTGGTATATAAACAGAACACTTTGCACTTTGGTTTTACTTCAGTAGATAATGAGTGCTCCAGTGCTGGAGACATTCAAGAGAAAATAGGACAATTATCAGTCATATGTACTGTACTTTGGAATGGATTTCCTGTTTTGAGCAGGAAATTGAATATGATGGCTTTATAGGCCTCTTCCAAATCTGATTCTGTGATTCTATTAACCCTGAGCTGGCTACCAGAATTTGTTGGGATCAAGCTCAGGTTGTGAGCAAAGGCTCGACTAGAGGCTTGAGATACTAAGGTTGATTGTATTCATGGGAAATTAGAATTCTTGTACATTGTGTGTAAATGTAAAAAACTTTATGCTGAAGGTTTTCCTGACAACATTCCATTTGAATGACCATGGGATTAGAATATGCATCAGAATTCACTCAGTGAAAGTGTATTCGTCCATGTCAACATATCAGGAAGTTGAGTCATGGCAACTGGACTTCCTATTATGTGACTTTTATATGGATCTACCTTACGTGATCACATAAACTCTGGCTGGGACCAGAGCGCTCGTGGCGGGACATTTTAAAATGGATCTTTGCTCATCCTGGAAGGCTTGGAAGGCAACGGCGGTAGCAGATCGCCACCACTGCTTGCCTTGCAAGGCACCCAGGCTGTGCAAAGATCCATTGGTCCCTCCTCTGCCCAGCACTTTGTTGGGCAAAACAGGGACCACTCAATCTTTGCCTAGCCTGGAGGTAAGCGACATCAGTGGTGATGCGCCACTGCCGCTTACCTCGGTCCCGGGAAAGAGGAGGTGGTGGAGATTTCGATCCCGCCTTCCCTTCCCTTTAGCAGAGACACAGGCAAGAGGAGGCGGCTGCCCCCTTAGTCACTGGCAGCTGAAGGCTCCTCCACATAGCCCGAGATAGACACCTTGATCATGACAGCTCTGAGCTGTCAAAATTAGCTGTCTGTCACCTGCAGGGGAGGAACAGCCTTCTGCTGTCCCTTGACTGAGGTGGTTTTAGAGAGCCTTCCCATAGGAATGCATTGAAAACCTGTTAATCTGTTCCCTCCAGAATGGATTAATTGGTTTTCATTGCATTCCTATGGGAAACAGTGCCTCGTAAGACGAATTGTTAGTAAGATGAATTGACCTGTAGAACGCATTAAATTCATTTTACGAGGCACTGCTGTAAATAAATAAATTTTCTTGTGAGATCAAAATGTTTCAGTGTCATCTAAGCAGATTCATCTGTCTGAGGAATGTTAGTGGAAAGCCCTCCAATTTCACCTTACTTTCACATCACCCTGGTCTGAATAGGCTTATTATGTGGACAGTGGCCTGAATAGGCTCATTAGGTGGACAATGGACTGAATGGGCTCATTGGACAATGACAAAGTGAACTCCGGTTGAACATAAGTAAATCAATTGTTTTGCTTCTGTTTTTATTTGAATGTTAACTTCCTTGGCAAGAAGCCAGGACACAAATGAAAGGGGTTGTGTTTCTGGCTTTTGCATATATTCCATGATTTAGCTTTAAAAAAACTGAGGAGTAACTAGTATTTTTTTCTACATCTTTCCCTTTCTAGAGAGCTTTTGAGTACTTTAGTCAAGCAGCTGGTGCTGGTAATTCCCATGCAATGGCATTTTTGGGAAAGGTAAGGCTCATTTTCATTAGATTGGGCATATTTGGAAAATATGGTTGAAATTCAAACCTATTCATCTTACCTGATTTATTAGGTAGAAATGTAAAAATTTAAAATGCTGTTTTACTAATACATGTAGACCAGTGGTTCTCAACCTGTGGGTCCACTGATATTCTTGGACTGCAACTCCCAGAAATCCTGGCCAGCGCAGCTAATGATGAAGGCTTCTGGGAGTTGCAGTCCAAGAACATCTGGGGACCCAAAGGTTGAGAACCACTGATGTAGACTATAGGCCTGTTTCATTGCTAGCTTAGTATACAGAAGTCATTTGTACTTATAGCTCATGGGTTCCCAAAGTGAGTACCATAATGCCTTGTGACATTTCATGGCTCCCTGATGCACCTTCAAATGTGGAAGTTTTTCTTCTTCTTTTTTTTCTTTTTTTCCCTTTTTTTTCTTTTTTCTTTTTGCCGAGCTGGCGGCAGTGGTGCTGCGCTGCTCTTCCGGCCCCAATTCCTTCATGTGTTTTTGCTACAGCCTGCTCATACAAACCAGACCGACATGGGAGGAGTATGCAGATACTGTACAGCATCATTCCCTTTTCACATGTTCACTTCTGATTTTCGAAAGCAACAGTTGAAAGAAGCAAGGCTAGAATGTGTGTGTATATTGTCCCTCATTAGTGTAAGCTGCCTTGGGTCCTTTTCCAAGGAGAAAGGTGGGATAAAAATACTCTAAAGTAAATAAATAAAATAAATATATAATTAGTGATTTAATGCCTGAAGTCCTATTGGTATAACTACAGCTGTAGGTGGGTGATGACATCAGGTAAACTGATGTTTATCAAAGTCCGGTGGAAGGCATGTCCAAAGGTGTTGAAGGACCAATCTTTTGAAGCATTTCATCACTACAGATCTCAGTGCAATGTTTCTGTAGTCATTGAAGCAGTTGATTGCTGTTTTGTTTGGGACTGGGACAATGGTAGCTGCTTTCAAGCATGATGGAACACAAGCCATTTCATACTGATTAAATTTCATGCCCATTCATTGAAACTTAGTCCCATTTCCTTCTATACATTTTCCCCCTCTTCCATTCTTTTTACACGAACGATGTTTTTATTTTATTTTTATTTAATACTGTGGAGAGGAATTATGAATTGTTAATTCTCGATTTTTAATCATTGTTTTGTAGAGGTTTTTTGTTCCACATAAACTTGTAAACAGTTCAGAAGATTGTTACTCCATTTGTTACTTACAATTACAAATAAATATTATTTTAAAAGTAAATTATGTTTGGATACACTATATTTTAATATGCTAGTTGTGATAATTTTATGCCAAGTCAAATTGTCCCTAGTCATATTTTATGTTCCTAAATTAACAGAATGACTTGCAAGCTGTAAAAGGGGGGTGAGGAGTTCTAATGTAGCATTTTTTCAATTTTTCTGGGGTGGAAATGGTGAAGAAGTGGGTTTTTCCAAGCTTCAAAATTTCTGGAAATGTTACATACCCATGGCTTCCACATGATGAAAAGGTCCATGCAGGTGTCAGAAAAGCTGTAGAACAGAAGTAGGAAACTTTTAATTACCAAAATCACATCTTGCTTGTGGAGTTGTCATGTTTTCACAGGTGTAGGCTACAGAACAGGATTTCAACCAGTAGAATTCAGACTGTACTGGACTTTGTTTTCATATTAATTCTCTTTTCTGTAAACAAAAGATAACTTCCAATACTTTTTCAAAAGCAGCTAAGATCACTTAGAAAAAGTAGTTAAAATATTTTAATTTTTATTGCAGCATAATACATATTTACAGATATGGCAGATGAAGAGCAATGGTATTCATTGGGAGTGTCCTCTCAAAGAAAAATTATTTTTAAAAGGCATCCTCTATGATAGACGTATGCATTACCATAAAGCAAAAGAAATTAATAAAATAGATTTGCTCAATGTGTAAAATTCGTAATCATACAAAAAGAAACTCTTTGTATACAGTGGGCCAGATTTGTCCTAAACAGTAAAAAGATTAGTTGCACATGGAAACCTCTGCAAACTTGTATTTTTATATATCTACTTGTACCTTTATCTCCTCCTATATTTTCTCCTTTAACTAATGTGATGTTGCATTTTGTTTATCCAGATGTATTCAGAAGGAAGTGATATTGTGCCTCAAAACAATGAGACAGCTCTTCAGTACTTCAAAAAAGCTGCTGATATGGTACAGTTCTATGGAAAGAATATGTTAAGACTCCATGTTAAGAATATGTCATATCCAGTCAGTAGAGCATATGAGGCCACATGCTACAGGGGTGGTAAGGAAGGTGGTATATAGATCCTAGTGATAGTCTGATGAAGTAGTTCATTCTTTTGTCTGAAGAAGTGGGCGTGTCCATAAAACATTACATTAAAATATGAAAGTTAGTCCATAAAGTGCCATATGTTTTTTGTCTTTTGTTTTGTTTCTCTTTGATTTTTGCATGCAATTCTTGAAAGGAGTAACACAGCTACCCTCTCTGAAACAGGATAGGAAACCACATTCTGCCCAAGCACTTTTATAGCACTAATCAGAACTTCGTCTTCTGTTTCTTAGCATGCAGCTTTTAACAGTAGCAGAGTGTTTAAACCTACCAAGTTAATTTCATTGAATGGTAAACTAGTTTATTCCGTGCTTTTTTGCTGCACTTCTCCATGGTAATAGGATATATTTGTTTCAAGTGGGAAAGAAACCATCTGTCTGTGAAATATTTTAGTTATGGGAAATAACAGAGCAGTAACGTCTGTGATTTTTGCTATTACTACAGTGCTTTCCATTAACATGTAACATAATTTGTGTTTGCAGCTTTGTTACTGCTTGAAATTGACATGCAGGTCAAACCTTACATTAGTAATGTTGTTCCTTTCTATTTTAGGGGAATCCAGTAGGACAGAGTGGTCTAGGAATGGCTTATCTGTATGGAAGAGGTGTTCCTGTGGTAAGTCTACCCAACGTGATGACATCACTAACCATCTAATGCAGAAGCATATATTGGCAAAATAAAAGTGGCACATTCACTTTGACAGATGTTTTACTATGTATTTATCTCAGTTAGTGTGCCTGGTGCTTGATAGTATATAACAGGCCTGCCCAACAGGTAGACGGGGGGCTACCAGTAGCCCGCGAAGGGTAGCCCGCCAGCCACCCATAAAAAAGTGAGGGGATAAGTTCTCCACCCCTCCCTCCCTCCATCCCAAGGACCACCACCGCCCCAACAAAGCTCTGGGTCTGCCAGCCCACTGTCTCAGCCAAACGGAGCAGTTCAAGGGCCATGGCAGAGTCCCCTGCTCTCCCTACTGGCCAGATGATCAGCATGCCACTGTCTCATGACCAACTGAGTTGTTGGTGCAGAGCGGAGGGAGGGGAGTGGAGGTGACATTGAGGGGCAGGGTCATGGGCGTGCCCACCTCATTTGCGTGGTGATGTCCCCCTCTTATCCCCCCCAATAATTCCTTCTTCCCATCCTCCTCCTCCTCCTCCCACCCCCACAGCTGCCTCGAGCAGGTGTAAGGGAAGCGTGTGCATGGTCAGGCTTACCATAGGAATGCATTGAAATATGTTCCCTCCAGAAAGGGTAAAATGAGTACCCAGCTTGCTGGGGGGCAATGTGTAGCCTGCATACTGTAATTAAAAACTGTAAACTTGAAGTGGTATGGGGCGGTATATAAGCAGACCACTTTGCTTTTTTTTTAATTGATTTTCAATGTGTTCCTATGAGAAACCGCTGCTCTGCTTACAAATTTTTTTACTTATGAGCATATGCTCGGAACAGATAAAATTCATAAGTAAAGGTTTTAGTGTAGTAGCCCTCAGGCACTTTCATCTGGAAAAAGTAGACCTCGGCCTGTTCAAAGTTGGACAGCCCTGGTATATAAGATAGGAAGTGTTTGCCCAAGAATATTCTAGTTTGAAATTATCTTGGTTTGGAAGGATTGCATTGATGAAAATGAAAATTTTACCAATGCTAACAGTACAGTTAATATTAGATTACATTAATTTTTGGCAAGATTTGATTAATAGTTATTGTAATGAAGGTTAAAAAACTAGAATAAACAAAAAATATTGGTGTAGAGCTCAAAATAGAGGAGTTACAGTGACCCCCCACACACACCATTTCGCGGTTCCGGTATTGCGGTCCCACTACATCGTGGGACCGCAGTACCGGAACCGTGGGAGGTGGCCAGGTTGCTCTGCGCCGCCCTCCCACGCCCCCAAGAAGCGTCTGGGGAGCGTGGACGGGCGGCAGCGGGCGATCCGGTCGCTCCACGCGGCCCTCACACGCACCCCTGAGAAGCCTCGGGGGCGGGCAGCGGCAGTGGGCGATCCGGTCTCTCTGCGCGGCCCTCCCACACACCCTGAGAAGCCTCCGGGGTGTGTGGGCGGGCGGCGGCGGGTGATCCGGTTGCTCTGCGCGGCCCTCACACGCACCCCTGAGAAGCCTCGGAGCCGCACAGGCGGGCGGCGGCAGGAGGTAAGATCCCCCTGTTGCCGCCGGCGCACTGCACAATCCCCCCCACCCCGATTGGCGGGGGGTTACTGTATAGGTTTACCAAATGTTAAAAACTACTATTTGGCAAACCAGTTAAGGTTTATCGGGGAAATAATATATAATCCAAGAAAGTTAATATGATGGGAATTTGAGTCATCTGAGATAAAAGATAATATTGAAAAATATTTATTTGGCACTATTAAAAATAACAAATAAGTGAGAATTAATAACCCCTTTCTTAGATCTGTGTTAAGTGCAGTGTGTGTGTGTGTGTGTGGAGAGAGGGGGGGCAGACAGACAAATTGTGTTCCTTACATTCACCATTAAAATCAGTGACTGAAATAGAGAACTTCACTGCAAATTAAAATTATTTAGGGAAAAACAAGTGATTAGGAAGGAAGACTTAGTGAAAGGTAGTGTGAGTAAAATATATAAGATACTTTTGGATTTAGAGGAAGATAAAAATGAAGGAAGAGGATTGAAAGTCTTGGAGCAAGATTTTAAAAAAGAAATAGAAGAGGAAGATTAGGCAAAGATGCAGAGAATGAGAGATTTGTAAGGCAGCAGTTAAAATGCCAACAGTTTTCCACTCTTAAGTCAAAGTGCTCGTAAGTAGAGGTACCACTGTATATGAAGCATGATGTGGTGGGGGACTACTGTAACACTGACTGATAGACATCTATGTCTTCTTGCAGAATTATGAACTGGCACTGAAATATTTCCAGAAAGCAGCAGAACAAGGATGGGTGGATGGACAACTTCAGCTGGGCTCCATGTATTATAGTAAGTGGTTTCAACCAGACATCCAGTAACTAGTTTGGGGCCTTCTGTGGGAGTCACTGTCTAATGGGAGACAGCAGGAGCTTAAAAGTCATTCAATATTTTGGGTCCACCACCCTCGCCTCCACACACCTTCCCAGGGGAGCTACATTAAGGAGGCAAGAGGGAGAAAGTCGTGTTGCATGAGGAGACTTCTCTTTGTGACACAGCAGGACGCCATTTTAAGTGGTACTACAGTGGTTTGGTCATTCTAACTAATACTAATTCTCTGTTGTCCCTTTTTATTTATAGATGGCATTGGAGTCAAGAGGGACTATAAGCAGGCATATAAATATTTTAATTTGGCCTCTCAAGGAGGCCACATTCTTGCCTTCTATAACTTGGCTCAGATGCATGCCACTGGCACAGGAGTAATGCGTTCATGTCATACTGCTGTTGAGGTAAGAATCAGCTTCGCTTTAAGGGCTGCGTGCAAGCAAGCCTGAGTAGAATAATAGCATATATTGTCATTTAGCATTTTTCATAAGCAGTACAGAAGCTTCTTGAACTGGTTTCTAACTCTAGTATTTTAAGACTTTTATCAAAAACGGGCACTTAATGACGAATATACAGTGGTACCTTGTATAAAGGAATTAATTCGTTCCAAATGAAATTATGTTAAGCAAATTTCCCCTATCTCCGGAATTTTTTATGTTGTACAGATTCATGTTATACAAGCTGTTTGTTATACAAGGGTCCACTGTATACAGATTTTAAAATGATTTAAGGAAGTGGAAGGTATTAATTTTAGTACACTCTGTTAAATATATTTTAAGGAAATTTTTCTGACAAGTCCATATATATGTTGAAGACCACACAGCTAATTGTGGAGTGTGGTATTAAATCTCTCTGGTTTGTATAACGTGAAAGAGACCATGTTAAGCACTTGCCTTGAGAATTTCCCATAAAACAAAAAAGAGGAGTTCTAGAAATACCTTTAGAGTAGGAAAAGCGCTCTTAGAGAGCAGATGCCTTTTAAGTAAAACTTGATTGAACTCCTGTAATAAAGGAATCCCTGAACAGGTTTCCTGATATTGTTACCACTTTCATTTCAACTGTACATCCTGAGTGTATGTGTGGTATTTGTTTTCTCTCTCTCCGCAGCTATTTAAAAATGTATGTGAACGAGGCCGATGGTCTGAAAGATTGATGACTGCCTTTAACAGCTATAAAGATGGTGATACTAATTCTGCGGTGGTTCAGTATCTTCTGTTGGCAGAACAAGGCTATGAGGTGGCTCAAAGCAATGCTGCCTTCATTCTTGATCAAAGTAAGGGATTAGGTAACTATTGGTACTGGCTTGGTGTGGGTTAACTATAGTCATTGTTTTTAGCACCCTAAGCATATTCACCTTCAGAGGAATTGAGTATTCTCATAGTAGAAAAGATGATATGAAATAAGATTATTGATATGCTACTTGTATAACTTGTGACAGCACAAATAAAAATAGTGCAAAAATGCAGAGTTCAACTTTTAAATCCTGCATCAAAACACTACAGAGAGAATTCCATCATCGGAAGTCTGAGGAAGGGGATTTGTCCATCAGAACTCATCAAAATATGGCACTTAGTCTTTAAGAGGACTTTTTTTGTCTTTTTTTAATTGTCATTCTTGCCCAGTAGTCCAGCACAGGCCTGATATTCTAGCACAGACTTACATGGCTACTTCTAACATTACAATTATGGGAGGTTTTTGATTATATTTTTAATCATCATTTTCTTCTGCATCAGACTGTGCAATGCAGGTGACTGGCAGTCTTGTGTATGTTATATGGTGAACTGAACATTCAGGCATCTTAAAGAAAACCGAGTCCTGTGAAGGAAAGTGACAAACATAAATTCACCACCTGTGCTGCATGCAAAACTGCTGGAACTGGTTTGGCTGTGCATAGTCTTCCAACCATCATGATCTCTTTTCTGATAGGTTCACTTGCAGGCAAGGATTGGTTTTTGTGAAGTGAAGATTTTTGTCTGATTTTTGTGATCCACTTGCTGGAGCAGAAGTTGGATAGTTTTGCCAAGCCCCATCCTCAGTGTTCCTTAGCAACATAACATTTAGATGGGTCATAAAATGGTTTCAATTTTTAGGACTCTAAACGGGTGTCTTAATTGTAATTAAACTCTTTTTTTTTAACTGCAGAAGAGGCCAGCATAATAGAAGAGAATGAAACGTATCCTAGAGCCTTATTGCACTGGAACCGAGCAGCCTCTCAGGGTTAGTCATTTCTGAAAGTTTTCTAGTTTCTTGACAGGGGCATCCATCAGGCTCTGTAGCAGAAGCCACCTGAATGGATTGGTGAAGGGAGAAGGGGTCTGCATTGTTGCTTTGCAGATTCATTTATTAGAAATTTGACATTGTATTTGTATATGTGATTCTTCACATATACATACATGTCTTATTTTTTACCATTTGAAACCTCTTTGCCGCTTATCCATAATTCCTTAATAGCCAGGACAAGAATGCAGGCAGGTCTATGCACTAGAGGGGTGAACAGTTAATGGGGTGTGTCTACCATTTTGTCTGTGTCCGATTGATCTACAGGGCAATCGCTAGCATGATCATTTAGGTCTCAAGACATTGGACAAAATCTTGTTGGCATAGTTACACCAGCATAAACAAGATTCAGGTGCTGGAAATAATTAAAGCGATAGATGCTTCCTATTCGGCTGTTTCAGGTTCTGATCCTCTAGGCCTCCCTTTGGTGCTTGGGTAGCCTTTGATGCACAAAAATCACTTCTGTATTGCTACAAGAAGCACAATTCCTGCTGGCATTGTGAGGAGTGGGGCACACGCATTGAACACTATGCTGAAGATTCAAATTATTTCTGTGGCACAAGTAAATGAAATGCAATATGCAATATATCCCACAATGTCTTCATAGAGTTTGTTATTTATTCTGGTAGGTTACACCGTTGCCAGATTGAAACTTGGTGATTACCATTTCTACGGTTTTGGCACTGAAGTTGATTATGAAACAGCATTTATTCACTACCGTCTGGCAACAGAGCAACAACACAGTGCCCAAGCTATGTTCAACCTGGGATACATGCATGAGAAAGGGCTTGGGATTAAGCAGGTAAGCACAGCTTGAAACATGTCTGGTTGTTATTCTAAATTTCCAGCAGTACAATTATTTATCCTAGAAAGCTGTTAGAATCTTCCACCTTTTGCATTCTGCCGCTTAAAGCAGAAATGGGCATTATGTGTCCTATGGGCTACGTGGAAGTCCTGCCAAAAATTCTACTTTAAAAAACCCCCAGAACCAGAATCCACATTGTCCATTCCCGCTGATGACACAGGAGCACACTTCTTAAGTACTTTTCCAGTTTATTTGCAGCTATTTTGTGCTTAATCCACCTTGTTTGCACTTTTTCAGAACTTGCCCATTTTTCTTTTCTTTTTGTCCAGAATTATATTTTACCTTAATTGACCTAATAGATCCAGGAAGTCTTTAGGTAGACTGACCATCTTCATATTTCCAAATGCAAATTATTTCTGCCTACAAACAAACTCAAAGCTGCTCAGTTCAACAAAAGACTGCCTAAGCCAATCAGGTTGATTAAAGCAAAAAGTTCAAAATGTACATGCAAGGTATGAATATGCCGACCAACTTTAGTGTAAAAGCATCAGGATTTTTTAAAAAAACACCTTACATATAGGCTGAAAAGGTAGACAAGGGTATGTCACCCTTTTTCCAGATTAGACCCTACATGTCTGGGGAGAGTGTTGTTTTTGTTTTGTATTTTATGAAGGTTAGCTTTTAGCACAGCAAGGTTGGGTTGTGAGGTTATCCTTCAGGGTGCCAGCTAGACTGAAATTTGGCCTTTGGCCTGGCTGAGATCACAGTCCCCTGATTTAAGTTTTTCCACTGAAATATGTACAAATGTTGACATAGGAGAAAATGCATCCACATTTATTGTTAAAACTTGATGCTAGCCATGGTCGTAACCTTTGTCTTCCTAGTCTGAACCCCCCCTCCCAATACCAAGCCTATTCACCAAAGTATTCATAATAGCTATATCAAGCATGGGCATCTCCTATACTCTATGATCAGGTTGGGCGTGAGATCCTTGCAAGCAATCGCACAGACCATTTCATATGAAGTAACCCCCAACCTCCTACTAATATGCCTAGGCACCCAAACCACACACTTCAATTATTTTCTACCACCCAAGAACAAACCTAACAACTAGAACTTGATCACAGGTTCATGTTAATTCCTCTCTTCTTTTGTGAATATTGCTTTAAATATTCCTCTGTATATGTTGTAGGACATTCATCTTGCAAAGCGCTTCTACGATATGGCAGCAGATGCCAGCCCAGATGCTCAGGTTCCTGTTTTCCTTGCTCTCTGTAAACTCGGAATCATTTATGCTTTGCAGTATGTACAAGAAACCAATGTAAGTAATGCAGACGGAAAGAATCTCTAGTAACTAGCTGAAGTATAAATTTGATGTGAAAGCAGTATTAAGGTACTTAGCATGCTTGTAGTGGATAGATCCAAGGGGAACACTGACAATGACCTGAAGTTTATTTATTTATTATTTATTTATATAGCTTTTATGCCGCCCACTACCCAAAGGTCTCTGGGTGGCTCACAATCAAAACAGACAATTAAAACATCAACATTACAGTAAAATTAGAACAATAAAACATGTAAATACAATAAATATGATACATTAAAAACACAACACTAAAATTGCCATCAGGACCCACAGTCATTAGTTGTCATAGGTTCTCCCGGACCAAGCCTGTGACAATGCAAAGTGGAGTACAAAAACCAGAATAGCAGACCGTGCTATCAAGCGGGACAGATGCTAAGAACAAAAAGAAGTGTGCTTGTCAGTAGAATAGTTTGCATCAATTAATAGATTGATGTTCTACATTTGGAATTCATTTATGTTTTATTACACTTATACTTGTATATCTTTGCCACTGTACTTTTAATTTTTCACTTTTTTCCAGGATTTAAAATAGTGATGTAGTTATTGCCTTGGTAGAGGTGTCTAGCATATACTAGTACTGTGCTTACTGATCATAGTTCTTAATAACCCAGATCAGTACAAGCCATGTAGAAACAAACAATCCAGAGACACCCCTCTCAATAAATTATTTATACATACATACATACAGTGGAACCTCTACTTACAAGTTTAATCCATTCCGAATGCATGCTCTTAAGTCAAACAACTCTTAAGTAGAGCAGCCCTATCACATAAAGAAAGAAAGAAAGAAAGAAAGAAAGAAAGAAAGAAAGAAAGATTTGAAAAATGTAAGTAGAGCAGACCACATCTAAAATTTGTAAGGCAACAGTTAAAATGCCAACAGTATTTTGCTCTTAAGTTGAGATGTTTGTAAGTAGAGGTACCACTGTATATACTCCCCATCTAGCAAAATCGCTATTCTGGGTGCTGTATAGACGATCAAATAAAACCAACACATAGCAATATATGATGTATAATATAAGCAAACATAAAGGACATAAACCTACAAAATCCATTATTAGAAAAAATGGAAAGTAGTCATAACTAAACGACCCACCAAACCAAAACACAACTATCAGTACAAATAATAAATTAATAAGAGCAGTCACGACAGAGGTGGAAGTTAATGTAAAGATAAGCATATAGTGCAACATCAAAGAGGAAGTCAGAAGCAAGGAGAGCATGGGGAAACTGCCAATATTTTAATTGGTGCTTGAAAGTTTCTAGTGAGGGAGCTAGGCTGATCTCAAGGGACAATTGATTATTATCACTGCCTTGCTGGTCAGTTTGATCAGCACACTTATGCATAATTTGAGCTCTTCATGCAAGCTTTCCCTGGATGAGGGACTACCTACCATGCAAATTGATTACCATGCATGATAGCATTGACCGATTTCATAAGAACACTAGTGTTTTCTTGCGTGCTTTTTATAGCTCTAATGTTTGCTTTTAATGTTCTAAGATGCCCCTGTTCCTAACTTGAATATGTCTTAAATGTTCTGGACTGTATATTGTCCTTCATTACTGTAAGCCACCTTGGGTCATTTTCCAAGGATAAAAGTAGGTTAAAAATATTCAAAATAAATAAATCATAACTAACAGCAAGATGCCTAAAGGGTATTTAAGCTGTTCCCTCATGGGGTGGGATGGGACTGAATCTGTGCAGGACAAGAGTACACACTTCTTTCTTGGCTCCTACCCCTATCCCCACCCCCCAAAAAACAAATCTGTTCCTATCAGATAAACCTGTCTTGGCAGCTGAGAGGTTTTTTTAGTAAAGGGTTGGGGCCCTGCTTGTTAGCCCATTAGATAGTTTTGTGTATTTGTCTAGTTACTAGTACAAAAATGTTTCTGAAATCATAGTGTAATATGTGCAGGGATGTTAAGCTGAAATTTATATTCCTGACCTCCAAACATCTTAAGGTTTTTTCCTCTTGAGGGAGATGCTCCATAGATATATAACAGAATGAATCTGCTTTAGGGGTGAGGGAGGAAATATAAAACAGAGGTAAGTGGGCAGGGAATTTTGGAGTTGCTGCTGCTTTGTACTTAAATCTCTTAGCCAAGGGTTGGGTGAATTTTGTGTTGCAATGCATGTTGAGAGATTGCTGTCTGCACATTGCTACAGGATCTGGTTAGGGAAAAACTAATGTGCCTTATATATAGAAACAAGTGGATTTTGGCAAGCAATTTATTTTATTTTATTAATTTTTTATACCACCCATCTAGCCCTAGGGCTACTCTGGGCGGTTTACAACATAAAATCTCAACATAGCAGTGTAAATATCAATAACATTTACATAGCAGTATAAATAGCAATAACAACACATTTAAATAACTAAAATACAAAGAACATAATATAACAAAATATAGCCAAATTAATCAATAACAATAGACTAAATTAAAAGTAAAAATAACCAAACAATTGATCAAATAACAAACAAAAAATTAGAGGTAAGTGGCGTCTTGCTAGGTGTTTAGGAAGTCAAGAGGGCCATTCTGTAAAACCATGTTTTCAGTAGTTTTTTGAAGGTTCGAAGCGAGGGTGCCAGGCGAATTTCTGGTGGTAAGTGATTCCATAAATAAGGAGTGACCACCTACTCCTTGTCACAGCTTACCTGGTTTAAAATTGAGATACATGTTCAATGTAATACCCACCTGGAAGAGATGGTAGGGCATACATACAAAAAGAACTTTCCAGGGTTCTTGCACAGGTTCCAGACCACAGTGTTATGAATACAGTAAAACCTTAGATTGCGAGCATCTTGTTCTGTGATGTTCTTCAAGATGATCAAAAAGTTCTTATAAATTTTAACTTAATAAACAAGCAATGTCTTGCTTTTTGCTTTACTGTAGAGAGGGAATAGAGGGAGGCGATCACCCTAGGGGGCTTTGCTACCATGTTATTTTATGATGCCCACAACATTCCACCCCACCATCCCCCTATGCATTTCTTCCATACTCCTCACACACACCCTACCCCACAATGACACCCCTGTTCCCTGCCTGGTGTGAACAGGGTTGCATTGAACACAGTGCAGGTAGCCCAGAGCGGTCACTGGCTTGGAGGTCTGAAAGCAAAGTGAAAGTCATACTACACAATAATCCTCCTCTTCTCTCCCTCACATCAGCCATGAAGGTTTTCAAAGGTAAATGCAGATGTGTTAAATCTTTATTACAGTACTGTGATCGTTTTATATGAATATTTTTGGGTTGTAGAACTGATCCTCTTGGGTTTCCATTATCTCTTATGGGGAAATTTGCATTGATATAGAAGTGCTTTGGATTACATGCATGTTTCTGGAACAAAGTATGTTCACAAGCCAAGGTTTTACAAAGTTAGAGCAGAACACCAGGGTAGCCTGGGTCTGTTGCAGGACTGTTCAAGATTGGATTACCTGTCAAACATACTAGACTTAACACTGAAAGCACTATTTATTCATATAAAAGATTGAATCCATGACAACTTAAATGTGTTGTAAACCACCCATAATAGCACTTGCTGGCAGATGGATGGTATAAAAAGCAAGCGAGCAAACAAAACAAGTGTCACGTTTGTGTGACAGAGGACAGACTTCATTTCCCAGAGTAAAAACAAAATTGTCTGTTTCTGTTTAGGTCAAAGAGGTGTTCTCTCATCTGGACATGGACCAGCTCTTGGGACCTGAGTGGGACCTTTACCTGATGACCATCATTGCTCTGCTTCTGGGTACAGTGATAGCTTACAGGCAGAGGCAGCATCAGGCAGTCCCCAGGCCTGTAGGGGCACGGCCAGCAATGCCTCCTCAGGAGCCTCCGCCAGAACGTCAGCCACCTCAATAGCAGAAGCACTGGGTCTTGATGAAATGAACTGGATTTTCCAGCTAGGACTCTGTGTGATTTTATAACACCAGATAAGATGGCGACATCCGCAAGAGAGAGAGAGAGAAACAAAACAATTACACTCTGAAAGCTGTTTAGAGCTATGCCTTTTTCAGGGATATGCATCTTTCTTCAGGATGGAGTCAAAAGTTATTTCAGTGCCAATGGAATAACAAAAGAGCTTTTTGTTCAACGCAAGTGTTCCACTTCAGAAATGATGCCTGCTGTATCCACATTGTTCAGTGTCCTTTTCAGTTGTTCCTTGTTTAAATGTCCTTTCAGGTGGGACTTGGCCTATGCAGGAAGGAAAATATAGTGAAGCTTAATGCAAGAAGAGCAGATGTGCAATACTTAAACCCTTTTAAGTATTTTCCATCTTTGAATGTCTGGGTGTTTTAATTTGGATATACCAGTCATAAGAAGTAGATAAAGACAATCAGTAAATAGGGTGAGTATATCTCTTAATCTCCAGGGGCTGTATTTAACACACACACCCCTCATTTGGATTGATTCTTTTCCTGCAAGTACAATTTAGAAGCATGAATTGCATATTTAACGCAAAACTTTAACAAACTCCTCCACAGCATAGAATTCAGATTTATTTTAATAAGCAAATCTATAAATTGGAAGATACCCCCCAATTGAAGTATACAGCTTCCTTTTCTGTGTTTACAGATATGCTAATATTAGCCAAACAGTGGGCAAGAAAAAGAACCCTCAAAAGGCTTCCTTTTGGCAGTTTCCTCTGTGTTCTAGTGAGATATTACTGGTTTGTTTTTCAGTCCATCATGACAATTTTAATAAGGCAGACATCTCCAAACCTATTTTCATATTGGGAGGGAAATGTGCCATTGTCAGTTATTTACACATCACTGCAATCTATATGGCACAACATCAATTTTTGTTGCACATGACATCTGGAGTGCAGACACTAAATTATCATGTTTTGGCCTGATCTGTGATATTAATCTGGAAATTTTCATTTGCCATCCCACCAAATCAGCCATAACAGCTACTAGGTTGCATGGCTGTTTCTTTTGATTTGATGACTCTTCATAGATTTTCCGACTGAATGCTAAGATAGATATTCATTTTATTTTACTATTGCATTAAAAAAAAGTTGCATCAAGATCCAGATACCTTGTTATATAAGATTTCGATTGTCTTGAAAGCAAGGTAATTTTTGAATGCTCTTCCCTAGACACTGGATTTCATTTGGCGCATTTGAGAATTGTGGGGTGGATCATCTTCGTGCACCTACAGTGTTTGCTAGTGGGTAAAGATTTAATTCATAGATGGAAAAGGAAGAGCCTTCTATAAAAAGAGAGGGAGACAAACTTATGGTTCTAGAAGGCAAAGGTATTGTTAAGCAGGACTGTTTTCCTCTTTGTCCTAAAATATATGGAAAGGGTTTCAAGCAGAAATACATTTTTAATCTTAGGACAGTATTATGAAGGTGGACAACTTTTCAGGAGGTCTTAGAATTCTTCATAATGTATAGATGGAATGAAGATCTTAACTGAATAAAAGTATCCATAATGTTCACAAAATAAAAGAAATGCCTTTACTGAAATACTCCATATATGCTACAGTTGAGAACAATGTGAGGGGCCAAAGATTTCTTTGACGTAGGGTAAATTACAGCTGTGAAAGTTGTAACTATGAAAATGTCTTAGGACTCCAGGAGCAACTAGTGATCCTCCTCTTTTCATGTACGTGTAATTTGCGTAACCTGGTATATATGGAAATCCAGAGATACTTAGAACAGTATCCTGTTCAAATTGCCACATGCGCAAAGGAGATAACAAGTGTGGCAATTATATAGTGAAGTATGGTCACATTCCCATTTGCATGATTACATCTCAGTACATTGACACAACTGCTTCTTTAGTTTTGCCTGTGAATACTATACTGGAGTTATTTCAGTAAGATCTAAGCAATTGCAAAATTTTCCTTGCATTGAAATCAAACTTGACTCTTTGGATGGCAGGTATCAATTACATGGTTCTTCCAACAGTCATGCATTTCCAAAGCTTTCTTCCTCTGTCATGACCTTCACTTGCTACTGTGGACATCTTTAACGGTTACTGTTACATTCATTTAAAAACAGAAGGGTTTAATTTCTGTTTAATTACCAGTTGGTGTAGCATGCCCACATCTGCACTAAAATACTTTAATAGACAAGTCCTCCCCAACTTTTAAATAATTTCCCACTTCAAAATTCAAAATAAGCAATAAGCATTTCTTTTTTGGTTCTATGGTTATTTCAGTAGTATCCATTTGAATCTTATATTATGTCAGAAAACATTGAACTAACTCAGGGATTTAAAAATGAAGAGTCAGTTTTCTAGCTCATCTGCCTGATAGTCTCTTCCATTCTGAACTTAGCTTCTAACATTTCCTTAAACCTAGCATTCATCAGTATAAAACTGCTTGCTCTCACTTGCTGGTAGGAAAATAGGTTTTGATTAATAAGCTTTGATATGGGGTGTGATTTCAGCAACCATGTGTGGAGTTGGGAAACACCTTGTGAGACGAAGAGATCAATCTAAATTACCTAATCAAAACAAATGAATTTATATGGGTCAAATTGCTTGAAATTATAATTAAGATTAAAAATATTCCATGGGTAGGGGCTGTGTAATTTAAAAACAGTATTTTTAACCAAAAAAGCGATATGTTTGATATTTTTGTCTAAAGAAAGATTAGAACTCATAAGTGACTTGATTAAGGATGTTCTGACACTTTCCTAATCCACCTCTCCTAAAAATTTATTACTGCACCAATATTGTGGACATGGACAGTAGTGTATTGATGAGTTTCCATACCTGAATATAAATAACATTTGTCCTGTGATGTGTGAAGAGTTTACTCAAACCTTTGAATTGTTGAAGCTGATAAAGCAGGAACAAACACGTCATTTTGAATAACTAGATATTATTGCTAACATCTGTTAACTCTTGTAGGTTGTCTTGGTAGTTACCACAGATGGACCTAACTGTTAAAATCTGCTGAACTGTTGTCCACAATGTGGCTGTGCATGTGAAAAAGTTTCACTGCTGTGATGAGATTTCTTGATGGAGCAAAGTAGGGGATGGAGTTTGCCTTTAAAAGAGAATGCTAGCATATTTGTAGCTTCCTTTGAAAAGAGATGAGCGCATTGAAGGGACATCCTCAGCACCACCACATCATATTTTACCAAATAAATGTACAGCACTCCAGATAAAAGTAGCCATCATTTTGGACTGAATTTCATTGTTTGCTACTCTAGGGGTTCACGTTGAAATGAATGGGACAAGATAGCTGTGACTTGATACTTGATTTAAGCATGAAACTCAGTGTAGTGTAAAATGGCATTTCAAGTGGTTGGTATTGTGTGTAACATTCACTAGCCCTTGTTTGTGCAGTTACCAGTGTCATATACCTCCAGGCCAGAAATCTCTGGTGCTGCTAACTTGCTAACTAGTTTCATTGAAACATAGATAGCAGTTGTGCATATACCTGGTTAGTTGTGTATCCCTTTGAACACAGGATAGCTAGATATGTATAGGACCAGACTTCAAGTAGTGGCTGACTAAGATGGCATTGTAGGCACAACTTACACAATTTGCTAAGTCAGTAGAGAGGTTCTACTTCCATATATAATCCAGGCTATAAAAAATGGAAGTTTGTGTGTTTTAGGGTGTAATGTTCTAAAGAGGAAACGATTTTCCCAGATTTTTTTTCCAAATGCTAGTTGAATTGGGAGATGCAACTGAATAGAAAACAATGGAGAGGGCTAGTAATAAAAGAGCTCTTTGGTCTCACATTGGCTTAAGTCACTAAGAGCGTATAAGAAGGTATGTGCATTTTTATTTTATATTTAAGATGATGCAGCATAGAGGCTGGAGAAGTGTAATATAATTGTAAACAAATCCTGTTAATAGAAAGATGTACAGATTCATTTTGTACTATATCTTGTTGAATAAAGATGCTACTTTTGTGATTGGCCTGTAAGGCTGCAAAATAACGTTTCTTTTTCTATCCTAAAAGAATACTGGTATTTCTGACAAACTATGACCTGTGTATCTAAACAGTAAGCTCACCCTTCAACACACTTTTTCTCATGTCTAATGGTATATTCCAGTGCTTCTTGACCCAAAAGTAAATACAGTAACTCCCCGCAGATCGCGGGGGTTAGGGACCCACCCCACCCGCGATGCATGAAAATCCGCGATATGCGGAAGCGGGGGGGGGCAATCGCACGCGCCACTTGCTCCGACCTCCCGGGAGGTCGGGGCAAGCAGCGTGCGATCGGACAAAGGCGCTTCCCGCCGCGGAGCCCAGCGCTGGGGCTCTGCGGCGGGAAGCGCCTTTGCAATCGCGCAAGGTGTGCGATCCCCCCTCCCTCAAGCCCTTTCCTGGTCCCGTGGACATAAAAACCACTTTGCAATCTAGTGATTTAATATGGATAAACTATATCCAGTTAGAAAAATGGACAAAGAATTGGGTGAGAAGAAACAGTCAACTTAGAGAATGTACAAAGTTTGAACAGTTTTTATTATTGCTTGAATCCGACCAGGACAATATAGAGAAAGGACTAGTACGTAAAATATACAAAATAATAGGGGACTCACTGGAAGTGAAGGAGTCAGATTCTCTGAGAGAGGTCTGGAAACAAGACCTTAATGTAGAGATAAAAAAGAAGACTGGGGGGAAATCTGGAACATGAGAATCTTGAGATCATTATCGATTAGGATAAAAGAAAATTATTTTAAATTGGTTTCTAGATGGTACTTGACGCCAATTAGGTTGAATAGAATGAACGCTGAATATTCTAAGATTTGCTGGAAATGTGAAAAAAAGATAGGTACATACATGCATCTCTGGTGGGAATGTGAAATAGTTCAAAAGTTTTGGGAAATGGTTTTTTTAAGAGCTAAGTGAGATGATTCAAGTAGATATTGATTGTAATCCAGAGACAGCATTGTTATCATTGTCAACTAGTAAAGATTATGATGTTACAACCAAGGAACTAATAGCAAATCTTATGACAGCCACCAGATTAATTATAGCAAGAAACTGGAAATCCAAACTAGATCTCAAGATGGAAGATTGGTATAACGAACTTTGGGATATAGCCATAAACGATAAATTGTCTTGTAGTTTAAAAGTTAAACGAGGAGAAATGAAAAAATACATTTTTATGACATTTGGGGAAAATTTATAGACTTTGTATTAGTAGAAGGGAAGGGGAAAGAACCGACGAATATTTCAAGACAGTTCTGGAGAAGAGGACTTTGAGAAGAATATTAGAACAACAGACGCTGGAGTAATAAAGAAGAACTCACGGAAGAACTGGATGGTCCCGGGGGGGTGGGGATGCACTAGTATTGTTATTTGTCTGTTTGTCTTTAAAAATTTTAAAAATAAAAATAAAAAAATAAAAAATAAAAGAAATAGATGGTGGAATTGGTAATTATAATGATAATGACAGCAAGGTTGATTTTTGTCAAGCATTGGAAATCCCACAACTAAACAACATTGTAGGAATGATATAAGGATTTATGGAATCTGGCTATTAATGATAAATTGACTTGTGAGGTTAAAATTAGGAAAGGCTTGAGAAAGTCTAATGATTTAAATGCATATGGGATAAACTGTTGGCATATGTATTTCAAAAAGGTAAAGGGAATATACCCGGAGAAGATTCAATGTATTTTTGGAGGGAAATAGGCTGTCAATACCATAAGAGTTGTAATTGTGTTTAAGTCCCGAGTGGGGGGTGGGTTGCACGGGGTTGTTGTTGGGGGGAGTTGTCCTATTTGGTTGAGTTTGTTCAATATTTTTCCCTTCACTGTATATAGTTTTACATTTTATATTATAGTTTTATAATTTTAATAAAATTTAAA
>JAHTLZ010000016.1:5793234-5815561 GCA_023846285.1 Phrynocephalus versicolor
ATAGATAGATAGATAGATAGATAGATAGATAGATAGATAGATAGATAGATAGATAGATAGATAGATAGATAGATAGATAGATAGATAGATACTACAAGCATTGCAGAAAGTTGGTAAAAGCAAAATGACTGTAGGGATGGAAGAGGAGGAAGTGTTCTTTTTTTTCCCCCAACAGCAACAGATCTGTTCCACCCAAAATACACACTCTTCTGCTCATTCCGAGTGCTCAGTTATGCTGAGAGATGGTCACCATGGAAACTAAATTTATATTACTTACTAATTTTATGTTCTCCAATTTCTACTACTTGTTAACATTATATCTTGCCTTTTCACTAAAATGAGTGTTCAAGGCAGTTAGGAGCAAAACACAAATAAAGCAACACGAGATATACTGACATATTAAAACATCCCATTTGAGGTTACAACTTGTTCTGGGTGGGGTTGTACTCCATCTGAAAGCTTGCAGGCACTCTGGAAACCAATGTTGTTTCTGGAGGCCAACTGGCTATTATGGCCAGGAACACCCTTGCTTGGTTTTGGATGCTGCTGCAGCTACATTTCCTCCAAAGTAAGGCAGGGCTGATCACAGGAATTGATACTTTAATTATTTATCACACACACTGTTGATGTGTAATTTGGTCCTTGCCAGAGCTGGCCCTACTATGAGGTTGGATGACATAGCCACCTCAGGTGATAAGAGGGCTGTGAGAGACAAAAGCACCACTCCAGCCATCACTCCATCACTATTGCAAAGCTACAGACTTAAGGAGAAAGGGCTGCTTCTTCAGCTACCCTACACCCTACACCAGTGTTGGTGCATCTATGGCACAGGTGCCAAAAGTGGCATGCGAAGCTCTTTCTCTGGGCACCCAACATCACCCCTTCACAGCCAACTGTATTCAGGTTAAATTGCTGCATTGGGACTTTGTGAAAAATGGGGGGGGGGGGGATTGAATCGCAGTTTGGGTACTTGGTCTCTAAATGTTTCACCATCCTTGCCTTACACCTTCAGAAAAGAATGAGAGATTTTGAAGAAGGCTAGCTGGGGTAGAGAGAAGACCAGTAGTGGGGCCAAGGTCACAGGCAGAGAAGGTGGAGTCCTTACATCTCTAGCCAGCTATTTTTTCCATACTCAGCTCTGAAGAACCTTCTTCAGAGCCAAAGCACTAGAGTGGGATATTTTCTGGAAATTACTTGTCTGAATAGACATCTGGCTGAAAGCAACCTCATTTTCCTCCACTTGTATAAGCAGGCCGAAGAGAGTGTCTAAAACTGGGCTGGGGCACCTCCCTTATGAGGAAAGGCAACAGCATTTGGGTCTCTTTAGTCTGGAAAAATGGCATCTGAGGAGGGATATGACTGAAACGTACAAAATTATGCAGGGTATGAGTAAATTGAGGGTTGGGAGAGTGAGAACACACATTTTTTTTACCCAGCCTGTTGTTAGTCTGTGGAACTCCCTGCCACAGGATGCAGTGATGGCATCTGGCGGCATCTGGCCTGGATGCCTTCAAAAGGGGATTGGAGAGATGCCTACAGGAAAAGTCCATTACAGGTTACAAACCATGATGGAGATGTGTAATCTCCAGGCTTAAAAACAGGGTACTTTAAAGGCCAGATGTAGGGGAGTGGTATCAGGAGACAGATATCTAGTCTCGCACAATCCCAGACACATTTGGTGGGGCCACTGTGAGATACAGGAAGCTGGACTAGATGGGCCTTTGGCCCGACCCAGCACGGCTCTTCTTATGTTCTTATGTAACTAAGAAATGGTTTATCCACAATTGGTTTAGAGTTCTGTCCCATTTCATCTGGCCTAGTTGAGAACACTAGCCTGAGGTCTGCTTCTAAAGTCTCTGTCCACCCTTGGTTCCATCCATGCCAAAGATGGAGTAAAAAGCCTAGTTCTCACCACTGCCCCCCTCTGCTATGTAGGCCATAGAGTCCCATGACCTGCACCAGGATACCTTGGTCTCCTGGTTGCTCCCAACAGAGAGGGTCTATACACCCACAGTGAAGGCAGTCAAGGAACAAACATATTTTCCATTAATCACATTAATCCTGGCTCCCCAGGATTTCTCCATTCAACTCCGCCTGAAATTGATGCTTCCATGGCTTCTTTCTTCACCCGTGCCAGCTCTACATTTTGTTAGCTTCTCTGGCTTTCTAGAGGCCTTCCATTCATGCTCTCCTGCAGTAGGATGGCCAGTAAGGCATCTACAGATGCTTGTGCTTTCCACCCTCAACTTTGGGAACCCATTGCCATACCAGGACCCACTACCAAGGATCTCCTTTACAAATATAATCCCATTTCCCCTGGGGGTTCTGCCTTTGCCCAGTAAGTCCCAGCCCACTCTTCCCAAGCATCTACCCAAGTCTCCTCAGGGTCCTCCTTGGGAAGCCTCTTGCTCTCCATCTCTGACCTTAGTCCCCAAGTCTCCTTCTTCCAGTTTTCCGGGATTTTTCTCTCCCTCCTTAACAGGTACTGTTTGACAGCCTACGTAAGGCATGTCCAAACTTTGGCCCTCCAGATGTTTTGGACCACAACTCTTACAGTCCTTTGCCACTGGCAACCTAAGCTTAGAATTCTGGGAGTTGTGGTCCAAAACGTCAGGAGGGCCGAAGTTTGGACATGCCTGGCTACATCCTCTCTCTTAAGGATCCTCATTTTCCCCCTCCCCTAACAGCAGGTCCTTCTTTATATCTGTCACTTGCTAACAGTACGGCCTCATTCTCTCCAACCATTCCCCATGCTGACATCACACCAAATGCTTGTGTTTCAGTCCTGTTATCTCTGGAGTAGCACCTGGCAGCCTTCCCCTCTTCAGACTCATGCATGGGAACCCCTCTGATAGGTTCTTCACAGTAATTGGGGGGGGGGCAAGGTTGGAGTTCAATGGCATCCGTGTCTCTGTTCTCACGCAGAGGTTGCTTCAACCTTCTTCATGTCTCCCTGTCGAGATCCTGCATGCGAGGTGTGCAGCCTCCACCATCAGTGGCGGGGCAAGGAAATGGCTCCCCAGTCTTTGGAGAGGCACATTGTGTCCCACTTGAAGTGGCAGGAGAGAGTGGACGATCTCTGTTGCTCACAAACAGTTCTAGGGAGAAGAGGTAATGTTGGGCAAACCACTGAGCAACTGACCTGATTAGGGGCCAGGCGAACAGCTCTGCAACTCCTTTCACAGGTACTGTGTAGACCAGGCATGTCCAAACTTTGGCCCTGATATTTTGGACCACAACTCCCAGAATTCCAAGCCTGTTTTGCCAACGACAAAGGACAGTTGGAGTTGTAGTCCAAAACATTATTTATTTATTTATTTATTTGTTATATTTATATCCCGCTTATCTACTGGGTACTCTAAGCGGCTTACAAAAAGGCTACAAAGCCAACAAAATACAATAAATAATCAGACAAACAAACCTATAATCACCCTAGACACTGTTAAAACCAAGTGACACCTCGACTAAAGCGCGAATTACGATGGCGGGAAAAAAAAAATTAACTGTCGCCAAAGGCCTCGCGAAAAAGGTAGGTTTTCAGCGCCTTTCGGAGGGCTGAAGTTTGGACATGCCTGGTGTAGTCCCTCAGTAGGAGGGGCTGGCCTGGGTGTTTTGTCAACAGGACATGTAATGGAGGAGGTTGAGGGGGAGGCCAGAAGTGCTGTTTCTTTGCCTACAAAGCCGTAAGAGACACAGATGGCACAGGAGGCACTGAAGTCACCTGCAATACATGCAAGTCTTCCTGCACCTGTAGGAAATGCAAGTTGATTGCTCTGTTGGAAGACAAGATTCAGGCCTGGCTTGGGCTCATCACAAAAGATAAAGTGTTTCTAAACAAGTGGGGGGGGGGCTTTTTGAGAAGATCCCGAACTCTAGAATGGATGGAGAATATCAAATGCAAACGGCAACAATTGTAAGCGCATGCCACAGGGAAGTGGGTTTTTTTTAAAGTGTTAGGAATACATAAAGCTTTAAAATAACATTTGGGGACACCAGCCGAGACTGAACTTATGTTTCTCATGCTTACTTCAAGAGGGAGATTTAACTACCTGCTCACAGCATAAATTTATGGGATTGGGAGGTGTTTAACTTCGGTTGGTTTTCTTGTTTGTGTCCACATACTTTATTTACCTCTTGTCTTGAGTGCAACTTATGTTTGCTTCATCTTGGAACAAAAATACACAGAAGGGAGTGGAATAACATGAGAGAATGGTGAACAACATGACATAATATGATCTCAATCTGCAGCTGTCTGCTGTTCCCACCCCTTTGGTAAGGACTCCCTATTGACGTTCCTTGTCAAGTATTCAAGGATGCTTTCCAGCAATAGTAAGGATCATAAGGAATTTCAGGAGGAATTGTTAAGTGCCTGTTCACTTTTTAAATGTTACTTTAAAAAAGCAACTGGAATGTCTGGAAATGACACTTTGCAAATAATGAGCTACATATATTTCATTCCTTTCTTCGAATAACAGTTGTAATTTGATGAGGCATGATGCTTTTCAAAAAGTAACTTTCTAGGAAGGGTTTTATTTCAGAGTTAGAGGGCCATCAGTCTCAAAACATTGCTTGTTGTTCCATCTCTCAGCATGAACAAACCAAGCAGCCAGTGAGCTAATGCTTTAATTGTGTTTGGATGAGAAGCTGTGGAGAAAGAAAACATATAATTTTGTAATTGTTTTAGCTTAATGGAGCCCTTGCTCAAGCTGAACCGAAAATTCTCCGTGTTAGGAGAAATTAACAAGCAGTGGAAATATATATTCCAGTTAAAACAGGAAACCGAAATCAGCTTTATCCTATTTCACTAGCTGTGAAGTAGCAAGCTATAAACCACTTCAATACACAAAGGGAAGATCTATTTGATCTGTGGTTTTTAACTAAGTTCAAGTATCATTCTCCATTCCAGAACCAGGCAGTAAATTTTCATCCTAGGAAACAGTTTAAGATCATGCAGACTACCGAAAACACTTGAATTCCAGATTCAAAGTAACTCAGCTCCGCTTCTGATTATGGGAAAAAAATGATATATTTTTGTGGCTTCCAGAAATTTCTCGGAGCAATAGCATAGTGTTTGTCGACTGGATGGCTGGGGAGGTGATGAAACCAGCAGGGGAGTCTTTCCGTGTCTGCATAGACTCCGTACAACAGCACAGGGTGAGCCAGTTAGATCCACCAACATTCTGCTCCTGTATGAATCATCAGAGCACTCTTAGCCAAGCTCTATTACTCATATTCATTATATTCAAGTGAAAAATTTTAT
Source organism: Phrynocephalus versicolor (assembly GCA_023846285.1). Classification (NCBI taxonomy): domain Eukaryota; kingdom Metazoa; phylum Chordata; class Lepidosauria; order Squamata; family Agamidae; genus Phrynocephalus; species Phrynocephalus versicolor. The sequence goes on from JAHTLZ010000016.1 coordinate 5,798,495, forward strand.
ATGCTGAGGTGGGATGAAGGTATAAACTGGCATTCTAAGGTACTGTGAGTAGCAAGTAACCTCTACACGGAAGCAAAGTGAGGCAGCTGGGACACACCCTCACCGAAGACCAGGAGGTTAGCAATATAACTGAGATCAGGAGTGATCCAAATTTCATTTAATTCTTGTGTTTTCAGTAGTAAATGACAGGGTTTTAACCAAATCACTGCTCATTTAAAAGACAATGATTCCTAGAAAGAGGATTTCTTTTTCAAAAGCACTTCTAGTCCCTTCTAGAACTCAGCCTGAGGAATGTAAGTCCTGCCTGATCAAATCTCTTCAAGGTCAGATATAAAGAGCAAATTTCCTAGCCAACTCTAACCTGACGTCACTCATGTCTAAGCCCACACTGGCTTCTTTTTTAATAGAGCCCCACCCTGTGGCTCACCCAACCCAGCCCTATCTGGCTCCTTTGCTACGTGAGAGCTGCCTAAACCCTATGGCAGTTCATATCTCAGTCCCTGTATTCTCAATGTCACCCCTCCCCCCCTGGCGGCCTACACCTTACTACGGAACCCACTCTTCACAGTGGCCCCACAAGCAGCTGATTTTCAGTGCCAGAGAAGGGCAACAAGTTAAATATTAAATTTCTTCTATTTTTGCACCTGGAGCTAGGGAGGAGTATTTGGAAGATTTTCTACCTCCAGTGTTAATAACTCAGCTCCAATTCAGCGCTAAGCACTTTGCTCTCTGAGGGAGGGAGTGCACTACTGGCTATGCCGCCTCAGATAGCAAAAACGCCTTGGGGTGATCCCGGTTGCTGAGCAGCTAACCTCACCTCACGAGGTGTCCAACTTGTCTGCATAGATTCTCAGTCATCCAGGAGAGTTTATCTGGAAGTTGAGTCAAGGCATCTGGACTTCCTTTCTTGAGAGATGTAAACATTTCGCTGCTCATCCAAACAGCTTCATCAGTCTGTGGAAAGCTAGTTGCGAGTCTAAAGAAGCAACATGCTCCTCTGAAGATTTTGCGCCTTACCCGTGTGGCACCTGTAACATCAAGTGGCTGTCTCCAGTGGAAACAGGTGTACAAACCACACTTCAGTAACATAACATTTATGGTGAGGCTACTGAACTGTGTCGTCATACGGCTGCACGTAAAGACTATGTGGAAATTGTAATTTCGTAACCAAATAAGGTTACTGGTTAGAGCCGTTTGAGCAGAACACATTTTACCAATTTTAAATTGCCTTCCCTGGGGCCAAGGCAGGTGATGACAATTTTTAAATGCTCAGGCTATTTCTTGGATGTCCTTTAATGAAAAAGTGAGATGAAAATCTTTTACACTAAAAAAAAGGAACATTAACTGTTACTCATAGCAAAGGAGCACAATCAGCAATGGGAAAGCAGGTCTTACCAATCATGAGGGAGAAAGGCAACATTTTTTACACAGCTTCTGCTCCAGGAAGCTAGAACTTTAAATATTAAACTTTCCCCTTTTCCAAAGCTATAGCACTTATTTTACCCGATATGCCTAGAGCAATGTCCCCATTTGCCTCTAACTCTAAGCAAAGCACCCCTTACAAATACAAAATAAAAGATGTTCTAGAGCCTGCTGATTGTATTTGGGATGTGAAAGTGGTCGCACTCAATCCTCTTGCCTTCCTCAATGTCCCACCAAAATTTTAATTCTGCACCAGGTCAAACTTGCCCTCCATCATTAAAACCTGAGAATATCTTTTCAACATATATATTTCCCCATGGTCTAAAGTGTGCCTTCTCTAAAAAAACTTCCACATTTTCTAAATTTATGTAGGGCTCAGTCCGTATCCCCTGCCTCACAAATATGTATTTTAATGCAAGTTTTTATTTTATGTTATAATACCATGATCAATACAACCACATATTCAACAATATAGATAATCAGTACAAATAATACAAATTTCTATAGCCCCTTATAAATTAGTTCTATAATGCTTAGAAGACAACAGGCCAATATTCTAGTTGACTTCTCAAAATATTACATAATTTCTTTAATTAAATTTTTATTTATTTATTTATTTATTTATTTATTTATTTATTTATTTATTTATTTATTATGGGACTTCTATACCGCCCATCTTCCTAAAGGAACTCTGGGCAGTGTACAAAAAGCTGATCCATTTCAGCCTAGAAAAACAGACTCACAACAATCAGACAATACACACAAAGTTAAAAACAAAGTATGCACCCTGGACTCAAAGCAGCAATTGTTAATTGTACAGATGGCGGGGGGGGGGGGGATAGGCCAGAGCCATTACTCTGTATAATATATGAGAGTAACATATGTAAACATATAGTAAAACAGCAATAATAATCTAACATCACTCAAAAGAGATCAAATCTCTAAACATAAAACAACTAATACAAATAGGATATATATATATAATTGCTGAACCAAAATACAATAGTAGGTGACAAAACAGAAACAAGAGTTCAAAGTTCAAAAATGCTTATACAGTAATCATAAAATTAATATGGGAAAGGCCTGTGCAAACAGTCAAGTTTTAAGTTGTTTCCTAAAGCCAAGGAGTGAGAGAAAATGTCGGTCATACATCAAATGGGAAAAACTTCCATAATCATGTGGCCACCACAGAGAGGGCTTGGTTTTGAGGGGCTGATTTCCAGGCTTCCCTTGGAGTGGCTACCCATAACATCCCAATACAGTATATGACAGGGGTCCTCAAACTAAGGCCTGGGGGCTGAATGTGCCCCCCATAGTCCTGAATCCGGCCCCCGGGACCAATTGCAGATGCCCCCACCTATCCCCTGCTTTGCAAGCAAGCCGGGATCTGCAGCTGCTTCTATTGCTGAGGCAGTTCAAAGCAGTGGGCTATGTCGCTTCCCCCACCCCCCACCCCCACCCAGATGATTGGCACGCTGGCTAGTGGGGCAGTTCAAAGTGGGAGGGCCACGGCAAGGTCCCCTGCTCCCCCTACCCGCCGCCCAGATGGTTGCGGCACCGGCTGCAGCCGAGTTTAAAACAGGAGGGCTGCGGCAAGGTCTCCCACTCCCTCCATGGCCACAAGGCTCTGCCCCTGCTCCTCCTCCACCCCGCCCACCTGCCTTCCCTCCTCGTGGCCACTGCCTGTGTTATTGTGGTTTTGAGGAAGGAAGGGGCAGGCAGAGGCAGCGCCAGCCAGCCTTCCAAGCTGGAGCAGCCACAGCAGCAGTTTGACGGAGGGATGGACAGTGGGTGACCGAGGGGGAAACAGAACTACCGGTACTTCCCTCCCACCCAGCCCCCTCCGAAGTGCTGCCTTGCTCCATGGAGTGAGGGAGGGGAGGAGGGAATCCAGCCATGGCTGGAGGCTGAGGCCACTGCTGCCACCACAGGGTCAGAGACCAGCGAGGAGGAGGTGGCAGAGAAAGAAGGGAAGGCCAACAGTGGCCCGGGCCTGGTTCCTAGGAGGCTGGGGGGCTACATTTGTCCCCAGTTGGTGATGGGTGGGCTGGCGAGACAACAGATCACTGCAGTCTGGCTGGGCTCGGCCAGTGAGCGGGACACGGTGGATTTGGGTAGGCCTTCCTGTTTCCCCTCCTCTTTCCCAGTCCTTGCTCCCTCCCTCCCTCACTTGCAGCGCACCAAGTTGGGCCTGGTTGGGCCGGGCCAGACCAAGAGAGGAGGCAGCTTTCCCTCCGGGGTGCAGTGAGCGCTCCACCCACTTGCCCCTCCCTCCCCCTTTTTTCCATTTTGTTCTTTTTCTTTTTCTTTTTCTTTTTTTTTTACTGTGGTCTGGCCCCCAGTGGTGTCTGTGGGGTGGTAGACCAGCCCACTTTTTGAAAACTTTGAGGACCCCTGGTATATGAGATCTGGGTGGAAGTTTTGGGGGAGAGGCACTTAGACAAGTAGTAGGACCCTGAACCACTAAATATCATGCTCTCTATTGAATTTCAAACCCAAAATGCCAAATAATCTTCTTTTATTTCTCCTCTTAGCAGTGTTAAGATGAGTAGTCGATTTTTCCATCCGTGCCAACCTCAGAAAGGATGTGGATGCCAGAGTGAAGGCACCTGCCATCCAATTTAAGAGGATACAAAATGCATATTTATGCACAGAAATCCAAATCTCATACATTTCTCTTTTCTTTTTACACATCAAGAGAACACCAGAATCCTTATCTGCCATTTCATCACAAGTGATCGGAGGATAATAAAATGTGACTTATTTGGGGGGGCAAGATCCCTTTCTTTTAGCACTGCACAATGGAAATTCTGAAAATAAATTGCCAGCACTTTCATATTGACACTTTTCACTTTCATTGTAACACTGGCTGTTTATAATGAACACAAGGAATCTTTTAATCTGTCAGTGTCACTCCAGAATAATTGCAACCCTCTCAGAATGTTTAGCTAAAGGGTGAAAGCATGCCAAACTGTTCTCCTTTATAGGGAATGTTGCATTATTTAGCTTCAAGCTAAATAGTGTTGTGCATGGCATAAAAGGTAAATGTTCCCCCTGCACATGCATGCTAATCATGTCTGACTCTAGAATCATAGAATCACAGAATCATAGAGTTGGAAGAGACCTCAAGGGCCATCTAGTCCAACCCCCTGCCATGCAGGAACCCCATCACAATATTTCCGACATATGGCCATCCAGCCTCTACCTAAAAACCTCGAAGGAGACTCCACCACCCTTTGTAGCAGCATATTCCACTGCCAAACAGCTCTGTCATGAAGTTCTTCCTAATGTTCAAATGGAATCTCTTTTCCTGTAGTTTGAAACCATTGCCCTGAGTCCTAGTCTCGTAAGCCATGGAAAACAAACCTGTTCCCTCTTCAATATGACATCCTTTCAAATATTTAAACATAGCTATCATATCCCCCCTCAGCCTTCTTTTTGAAAGGCTAAACATTCCCAGTTCCCTAAGCCGTTCCTCATAAGAGATTTCATCCAGACCTTCAACCATCCTGGTCGCCCTCCTCTGCACCCACTCAAGGTTGTCAACATCCTTTTTAAATTGAGGTGCACAGAACTGGACACAGTACTCCAGGTGGGGTCTGACCAGAGCAGAATAGAGTGGTACTATCACTTCCCTTGATCTAGACACTATGGTTATGTTGGTGCAACCAAGAATTGCATTGGCTTTCCTGGCTGCCGCATCACACCGCTGACTCATGTTCAATTTGTGGTCCACTAAGACTCCCAAATCCCTTTCACAGGTACTATTCTCCAGCCATGTATCCCCCATCCTATATCAGTGCAATTCATTCTTTGTACCTAGATGTAGCACCCTACATTTCCCTCTGTTGAAATCCATTCCATTGGCTTTGGCCCAGCACTCTAATCTGTCAAGGTCTTTTTGAATTTTCATCCTATCCTCTAGGGAATTAGCAACCCCTCCCAATTTGGTATCATCTGCAAATTTAATTAGCATACTCTCTAGTCCTTCCTCCAAGTCATTAATAAAGATATTGAACAGCACTGGACCCAGAACAGAACCCTGGGGCACCCCACTGGTCACGTCTCTCCAAGCTGAAGGGAGGCCATTTATGGTCACCCTTTGGGTGCGATCAGTCAACCAATTACAAATCCACCTAACAGTAGCACTATCTATCCCACTTTCTACTAACTTCTTAGCAAGAATGTCATGGGGAACCTATCAAAGGCCTTACTAAAGTCCAGATAAACAATATCCACAGCATTCCCCTCATCCACCAGGCCTGTAATTCTATCAAAGAAAGAGATCAAATTATTCTGGCATGACTTTTTTTTAAGAAACCCGTGTTGACTTCTTGTAATGATAGCATTGTTAAATAATTGCAGACTGCCTGTTTAATAATCTGCTCTAGGATCTTTCCAGGAATTGAAGTCAAGCTGACTGGGCGGTAATTATTTGGGTCCTCTTTTCCCCCCTTTTTGAAGATGGGGACAACATTAGCCCTCCTCCAATAGATGGGGACTTCCCCTGTTCTCCAGGGCAGTGTTCATCTCTGTTTCCAAGCCAAAGAGCCAGTGTTGTGCAAATTCATGGCCATGTGGCCGTATGGCTGAAGGCATTTCTGCGCACAGAACAATGTTTACCTTCCCGCTTCTTGTGGTGGTGGTACCTATTTATCTACTTGCATTTACATGCTATTGAACTGTTAGGTTGTCAGGAGCTGGGGTTAAGAGTCAGAGCTCACTCTGGTGCATGGCACCCGGGATTCAAACCGCCAAGCTACCAACTTTGCAGGCAACATCTCAGCGCTCTAGCCCGCTGAGCCACCACGCCCCACGTGCATGGCATACAATGGCAATAAAAATTGATGGCTTTTTAGGTTGTTGAGCTGTTCTGCATGACAGGGATGATGGCAGCGGTGGCTGCCAAGCACCCATGACTAAAAGTTAATTTCAGAATACAGTACATGCAACTTGTACAAATGAAAGAAAACCATGTGTGTCCCAAATCCCAAAAGGAAGCCTTTAATTAGTGATTTCCATTGTCTGATGGTGTCATTTGCAGGTTGGGTATGGAGCTGTGCAACAGGATTTCAGACTGTACGTCTGTATGCGTTATAACAATCAAAGAATATGGAATGAAAGTACTGGTGATTTTAAAAAATCCATGAGAATACCGTATATATATTCAGGCTGTGCTGATCTGTGAAATAAGAAGCTTGGAGTTCATTTAGTGGCCGGTGTTCCATCCATGAGTAGGAAATACTGCTATTTGACATACGAACACACCATGGATGTTTGCCTTAACAATTTTGCCACCTGGGAATTTGCTGGCCTCTTGGACCATACGAGATAGGCATGTTCTGGAAGAGGACTGAGCATGTGAAGGATATCGAGATCTAAGAAGGTATCAGCAATAATTCAGCAGTGATCCTGTTTTGTGTTTCATTCAGCTAGATATGGGATATGAATGTGGGTTGGGTATTCTTTCTGCCAAAAAAATACCAATGGGTGGATTTGAACCCCTCCAGCAGCTGGTTTTTGTGTCCTCTAAATTGTAAATTTAGTAAAGTGTAAATGTGCTGTCCCCTCAAAATAACACAACACACAGCCACAAATTTAGATATTAACTAAGCACCAACAAATTATATTGACAAATAAATGTACTACTAAGCAGAATATAAATAATTTATAAAAATATTACATATAAAAAGATATACCAAATGAGTAAGATTTCTTAAAAACATACATGAAATTGAATGTATATTAAAATAAATTTTCAGACACAATAGAAGAACAGAGATTTACAGAATAAAATAATTACAGGTTCTTCAGAGTCCACCCCTTTCCTCATTATATGACACATTACTTGAAATATTAATAACTTACTCTGAGACATTTGTAAGAAAAAAATTAAAAACATTTATCTGCAATTGGTTAAAATTACAGATTAGTGTGTGCTGATTTCTTTCTGCACACTTACTAACAAACTGAACAGATCAACAGCAAACAAACAGCTGAGGAAAGAGATATTCAGCAGAGAAGTGAGGCTCTATTTGAATTCAAAGGCTGGAAGGAGCAATTAGTTGCTGAATAAATCCCAGTCCCAACACTGGCTTCTACTCGACACTGGCTCCCACCAAATACTTTTAATAATGAATCTAATAGTCAAAACATTATATTACCCAGTTATACTGTATTAACAGTTAAAAGTTCATTAACATAATGGGATTGTTAATGACAATGTGGTAATAGTGAAGTGTTCTGCTTATATACAATATATTATGTTAGAATAAAAAAAAAAGAGCAGATGCCTGTCATGTATACACAACATATATTTTTGAGAAAGACAGATACTGTTGTGTGTGCATATACATACACACTACTACTATTCATGCTTTTATGCATTTATACATTGAAAGCCATTGTGGTGTAGTGGTTAGAGAATGACAAATTCAGAGCCTTGCATTCAAATTACCACTTGGTCATGGTGATAAAACCACTCCTTAATACCTCACATGACTGAAAATATTAAGGTAACTAGGACTCAGATGCAACTTGAAAGCACATAAAACACACACGTAAAACACAACATTTGGTATTATGTGGCATCAAGTCACCTTGACTCAAAAGGGACTATGTGAATGAGCGATTTCCAGAATGTCTGTTCTCAAAAGTCCTGTTCAGCTTGTGCAAATTCAGGCCTGTGGTTTCATTTACAAAGCCAATCCATCTCACCTGTGGGCTTCCTCTTTTCCTGCTGCCTTCTTCCTTTCCCAGCATTATTTTTTCCAGAAATTTCTGTCTTCTCATGAAGTGTCCAATTAGGACAGCCTTGGTTTGAACATATTTGCCTCCCAAATTAGTTCAGGCATGACTAGATCTAGGATCCACTTATTCATCTTTCTGACATCTCCTCCACCGCTATACAGTACTGTATTTCAAATACAAATAATCTCCCCCGCCATCATCTTGCTTTCCTGTCCAGCTTTCACACCCATACACAGTGATGAAATACAAAGGTGTGGACAGTCTTGGTCACCAGTGACATATCCTTACATTAGATCTTTTCTAATTCCTTTCAATTTTCATAAAATCTGATTTCAATTGAAGTATACTTCATTGAAGTATAGTGTACTTTGTGTGGAAGTTGAGTCATGGCTACTGGACTTCTTTTTTGAGAGATAGAAACGTTTCGCTGTTCATCCAAACAGCTTCATCGGTCTCTCAAAAAAGAAGTCCAGTAGCCATGACTCAACTTCCAGATAAACTCACCTGGATGACTGAGAATCTTCACAGACATAGTGTACTTTGTGGAACTGGCATATAGAGGACTATGGGCTGCATTTGCTGGTTTTAAAGAACTCCAAGTGGAAACCTCTCAAAACGAAACACATCCCCACTACCTACAGGGAGGGATATTAATTTAGGTCAACCCTCCCGCGGTCCACGGAATATATAGGAGCCGCAGGGTGGGCGGGGATAAGGGACGAGCCACCTTCCTCTTCTCGGCCACACCCAGCTCCCTTCCCAGCCAATCCCGATTTCCTTCAGCTTTCCTCCGGCTCAGGCCACCGCCCAATAGAGATGAGCTCTCTTGCACCCGGGCATTAAGGCGCTGGCGGGCGACTTCCTCCTGTTGGTTTTTTTCCCCTGCCTTGCCTCGGCTGCCTGCGGTTCGGATTTTCCTGCCGTTCCTAACGGGCGTTCCCGTTTTCGCTACCTTTCCACCACCAGCAACGCCCCGTCGTTGAGCGAGAGAGGTGCAGGGGCCCTGCCGCCCAGGTAATCGGATCTCGGCTCCTCCACGTTTCTCGGGAGCCGAGCGGAGCAGGTGCAAAGGAGAGGAGGTGGGGAGGGGGGGGGACAACGACGCCTGTTTCGTTCCTTCCCGCGGATCCATTCAGGAGGTGTGCTGTTGGGAGGGCGGGCAGGCGGATGGGCGAGGGAGGGTTTTAACCTGGTTGTCGGCTGGAAGCGCTACGCAAGGCACAAGTGTGTGAAAGTGACCGGGGAAATGGATCTGGGGCAGAAAAATAAAAGCATGGAGGAGCCTTCCTGGCCGCGGAACAAAGACCCCGTCCGACTAGTCCTTCGATCATCTTGGCTTGCCGCTGGCGAGGGCGAGGGCCAGGGTGAAGAAAAGGCCATTGGGGTAGAGAGGTCGTGCTGCTTGGTCCATCCAGTTCATGCATTGCACATACGCGCTCACCAAGGGACGTGCACACAAACTTGGCGCGCGCGAGTGTGATTTAAAGAAGGCTTTCCTAATGTAATTGGAAAGTGCATGCAGCTTTCGCCTTAACCGTCCCCCGTCCCCCCGCCAGTGGAAAAGCAGTGCTTTTGTGTCGACTATGCATGCGTGATTGGGATGAATGGGTGTTCTGTGTGTGTGGTTAGTAAGTGCTAGCCTTAAAAATCGGGCTCTCCGTCTGGTGATCCCCGTTGTTTGGATCCACCGCCCAGATTGCCTTACTTCGCTGTATCTTTCTCCTCATGGCTATCCAGCGCCAAGCCTCGCTTGATTTCGAGGGAGCTCAGTGCAATCCTTCATGGCATTATTACGTTCCAAAATACGCTGCTGTCGAGCTCCCTCGAATTGTACTGGGCATGTTCAAACACCTTCTTAAAGGCGAAAGTGGTATTTCTACCAAATGCCCTAGCAGTCACTCCTTCAATCCACCCCTGTCTTCCTCTGTCCTAAATTCGTTATCTTCTCAGACAGCAGTGAAGGCAAAATAATGGATTCAGCTGCAATCAGCCAATTCCTGCCTTTAAAGACTGAAGGCACATTCATATTCTAAGTTGTGCTTTGGAGGTTAGGAAAACAACAAAGCAATTTCTAACTTGTCTCAGCTTTGTTTTGCCCTGGGCGTCAGACACAAAGCTAATAGGCAAACGGTAAAGCTGTGGCTTAAACAGATTTAGTGAATGAGATGCAGGGTGTGTAAGGGGGAAAAAGAATGGAAACAGTTGGTGCCAGTACTGATGTAGAGGTAGGTGCCTTTAAGAAAAGCTAGAGACAGAGCTGCTTAACAGTGTTTGTATTCATCACCTCATCAAAAGGCAAGGTGTACCATTTCCAAAACCCATATTCAGATACCTCTTCTTTGAGGCAAAGAATCCACAAGCACCTTATTTTCTTTTCTGTGCTGAAAAAGTGCAGTATGGTCAATTTAAACAGTCCTTTCACTCTGTCAAATGGAAAGGGAATCCAAAGTGTTGCATATATCTTGGTCAAAAGGTTTCACAAAGAGTCATTTGATGAACTGGACCCGTCCTGTGTTAGTGAGATGAAGTGTAGTATGTGGATCTTTTTTTTTTTTTTGGTTTCTGGAAGCAAAATGAACATTTCTCATGTTGCCTCTTTTGACAGAAGCACACATCTGCTTGTGAAGAGGAATATAACATTGGCATTGAAAAAGTAACTAGCTTAAATTTAATTTAAGAGTACAGTAGTTCCCATGCTCGAGAGCCTAAAGGTTATTGGATTACAACTCCCAGAAGTCCCAAGTCATTAGCCTTGTTGCCAGATGGGTGGTATAAAAATCCAATAATTCATTAAATAAATACAGCCAATGGTTGGGGCCTCTGGAATTTGTAATCTGAGAACATCTGGGCCCCCAATTTTGTGGAACCATTTATTTCAAACCTCACTTTTATTGATGTTTAACTATATTATTGTTCCTTAGGGGAAGCTAGCTGGAATTCATGGGGGACTGTGGGAAAGACATATTCCATGGCGATTGGGGGCCTTCCACACTGGCATATATACAGTATATGATAGTGGTGGTGAACTTTAAGCACTCCACATGTTTTGGACCAGAACTCCTAGAATTCCAAGCCTAGATTGCCAATGACAAAGGACTGTGGGAGTTGTGGTCCAAACCATGGAGTGCCAAAGGTTCGCCATCACTGGTATATGATGTATGAATTGTTAGGAGAGCATAGTTTGGATCAGAAAAACAAGACTTTGTCCACAAATGTTTCTACTTAGAAAGATCCATCTTTCCCTTTTAAGAGCTGGTGCACACCTTTCTGGCCCAACGGTAAGGCATACAGTACTGTACATTCTTTTTGGCTTGCTCATTGTTTAGCTTGGAGATAGCAGCCCTTGTGGCAGAAAATTCCAAAAGAGAAAGTGGGGGAGATGGAGGGAAGGGAAGTATAGGGAGAAATTGGAATAGCAATGAAAGGAGGAGTGAAGAGTGAGGTAAAAAATAATTTGACTCCCCCTGGCCCTCTTCATATGATCAGGGGAATTAATTAATTGACAGATGATCAGACTAAAAGGAGCTGTTGGCAGTTTGGATGGGAGGTGCCCACCAAATGGCACATTGCTCTTATGCCCTACCGCAACAGAATTTTTATAGCTCAACCCACCCCACATCCAACGGCCAACCTGGACAGGGTATAAGTTTCATTTTGCAGTGATTGTGACCGTCATAGGCCTGTGCTAAGCTGTTGGACATGGCCTAAATTCAATAAAGTTGAATTTGTTTTCATGTCCCTGAACTGAAGTGGGACAGCTGCTTCTGAAGGGAAAACACTCAAGCACTTGCCTTCCCTCTGTAGTTCCCAGAGTTGCTTATCTGTTGTTCTTTCCGTCAAAATAAGATGCAGTATTAATTGATTTAAAAGTTAGTCATTTATATTGCCATGTGATGGTGGCAATGAGGCCTTAGAGGCATGTACTTATTCAAGAGCTGTCTGAATGCAGAGTGGAGGAACTGTATTTTTCGGTTTTTGTGAGATAAATTAAAAACCTGGTTGGAATTATATTCTAGCTAAGAGTTACTGGGATTAAAGCACAACAATGCCAACAACACTTTAAAAGATCCAAGTTCCATTTTGAGAAGCCAGCAAGCATATCATTAAAGCAGTACTGCTAGTTCCTCTGAAGTGTTCCATGTTGCCTTTCTCTCTAGAGGTTCATTTATACTGTAGACATGATGGTTATTAGCAGTTTTCCAAATCTCTGTCTTAATCCCCCTCCTTTGAAGCCATTTAAAAGAATGGCCCCCAGATTCTGTGCAATGGACTCTGTAAATGATGCATTGCATGAAGAAACAAGTCAGGGCCTGGCCCTACCATTAGGTAAAGTGAAGGGGCTGCCTTGGGTAGCAAATGCAGAAGAGGAGGGCAAAGAGTGGCAGCAGGGTGTTAGAGGACAAAGCTCTGTATTCCCCATAGTCTGCCCATTACGCCCTGTGAGGGTTCTGCTGCGCTGGGATGTAAGGTAGCTGCACAAGGATCAGGAGGCTCTTCACTTTGTTTCCAACGAAATAAACTTTTATTCATGCCATAGACAGGCACATTATCTTGAACAACATCAACAGTTCCAACTTGGATAAACGGTGAACTCTGTAACAATCCCTCAGGGATAAACATTGGGGAAGCCTCCTCTCCTCTCAAGTCAGATTTTTCGTAAGCCGAATCGTGGTTTCCAATAGAAATGCACTGAAGATCAATTAATCCGTTTCGGAGCTTGGAAAAAAGGCAAAAAAGGGGAACAGATTAATAGGTTTTCAGTGCATTCCTATGGGAAATGCTGTCCAAACCCTTCAATCAATGACATCCGAAGGCTGCTTTCTGCAGCCCTGCCAGACAGCTGATTTTGACAGGTCCAAACAGTCAAAATCAGCTGTCTGGTGTACCTGCGGAGAGGAGCCTTGGCTGCCCTTGATCGAGGGAGATCCCCCATTGATCTTCGCCCAGCCTGGGTGACTTGTAAGGAAAGCACGGATCACCAGTTCCCTTGCAAGGCACTTAGCCTGGCCGAAGATCAGTGGGTCCCTGATCTGCCCATCAATTTGTTGGGCAGAGCAGGGACTGATTGATCTTTGGGCAGCCCGGATGCCTTGCAAGGGAAGCATGCTTGCTTTGCAAGGGGCCTGGTTTGGGCGAAGATCCATCAGTCTCTGCTCTGCTCAACAAATTGATGGGCAGAGCAGGGACCCACTGATCTTCGCCCAGCCTGGGCGGCTTGCAAGGAAAACAAGAAAGAAGGGGGCGACAGAGGCAGAAATCGCCACTTCCTTCTCCTCCTTCTAGGTGTTTCAATCTCTGAAAAAGAGATTGAAGCACCTAGGAGAAGGAGGAGGTGGTGGCAATCTCCTTCAATCAAGGGCAGCTGAAGGCTGCTCTCCGCAGCCCCGCCAGAGAGCTAATTTTGACAGGTCCAACCTGTCAAAATCGATTGTCTGGCACAGCTGCGGAGAGCCTTCGTAAGTCGAATTATTTGGTTGTTGAAGCATTCATAAGTCGAGGTACCACTGTATCTTGTTTTCATGGGTCTTTGAGGGCCTGAATAATCAGCTGCTTATCACAGCAGTTGTTGAGACTGCATATCTTCTTTTTTCTGAGTTAATCCTCCATGTGAAGGTCTGTCAGAGTGCAATCTTCCGTTTGAATGGTGTGCTCTGTTTGACATGCTGTCCAGTCCAAAATTCACTTAATAAGAAAGGAGAAATGCATCATCCAAACGTGAGTGGGAGACCATTCAATTCTGTTCAGGTTCCCCAAATCATTTCTGATTTTTACATCTGGGCATGTAAAATAGTACTCCCCATTTCCTATTTCTTGGGAATGAACGTTTTCCTTTTTGAGTTGCAGGTTGCCTTCCTGCTCCCGCTCCCCACCAAAAGAGAGCCTGCCTGCCCTCCTCCCTCCTTGTTGCTAGGTGACACCTTCCCCTAGACTCTCAATGCCTCACTCCCTAGCCCACCCCAGATGGCAGCATTCTTGGGCCGATCAATTCTTGGAAGCTTATGCACAAGACAGGCAGCTGCACAAAAACCACTTGAAAATGTGAAAGCCCTCGAGGAACAAAACGGCACAAGGAAAACGTAGTGACTGCAGTCTTGTCAGGCATTCGGGGCCAGAAACTCTTAAGACATAGTTGTCTTTAATGTGGTGGTTCTTGATGGAATGCCTTCAATTTTAGTTCTACTCCTCAGTCAAAATGGCTGTATTTTGCTGATTGGAAAAAAATATATAATGCCCCACCACTCCAGAAGCTGCCTTGTTGGCTCCGAGTGCTAGTAGCTTTCCAGATAATTTCCCTGCTGTGTTAGCTTGGTCATTTGTGTTAGCCTGCCAAGGAACAGAGAGGCTGTTTTGCTGCATATCAGGTATGTGGTGATCTGTTATCACCTGAGAGCTTTAGATTGCCACAAACAAGAACCATTGCCTTTGCTTGTTTTTCCATTGTGGCCTGGCAGAGAATTCTCGACTAACACAATACAGAAGGGTATTGGTTATATCACCCTGAAGCAGTTTTTTTCCTCTTGACAGAGGTTAAATACCTGCTCTCTCCTCCTCCTTCTCCTCCTCCTGCTGACAGGTCATACCGTGTGAGATGTTCCTCTCAGCAAATGCAGACTTTGTGGAATACAGTGGTACCTTGTATAAAGGAATTAATTCATTCTAAATGAAATTATGTTAAGCAAATTTTCCTTTATACAAATTTCCCATAGGAATGCATTGAAAACAGAGTAATCCCTAATTGCAACCATTTTTATGTTGTATGGATTCGCCCCATAGATGATTCTGTTAAGCAAATTTCCCCTATCTCCGGAATTTTTTATGTTGTACATGTTTTATGTTATACAAACTGTTATACAAGGGTCCACTATAGTAGTTTTGCTTGTACTGTATCTGTAAGTATAAAGTAACACCAGTCGCCCAAGCTGCTATTAATGGGTATGCTGTGTTAAACTGCAGACAGTTGTTGAGTGTGGGACGGCTTAATTTCTCTTTCCTGTTTACTACTCGATTTCAGTTTTCTCACTTGTTAAATAAAAGATTTTGGGGCCGTATGTAGAGAAAGTAGTTTTGCCTGAGTGGAAGTTAAATGAAAGAGTGAGTCACTGGGAGAAAACCAAGAACAGTGCTGTTTACAAGGAGACGGCCAAACCATTAGTGTGGAAGGACATGCCTCTCTAATAAATGTAACCAGTGTACTTGTTTTGAATCCATGATATCCAGCCCCCTGGCCCTGCTGGCTTCCAAATAGCTACAGATTACTAGCATAAGTTTGAAATGTAATGGCTGCTGATTCCTTTTTCCTTTCTTTCTTTCTCCATCTATATATTAGAAAAAACATAGTATTTGTACTACATATTAGTCATCACTTAGCTAAGCATACTGTATAGAATTCCTTCTGTGGTGGCTATAGCTTATAGCATAACCTAAGCTGAGCAAGACGGCAACTACAACAGTTTCCTCCAAAGGAAGTTATGTGTTTATCTGCCAAGGTCAGGAATGAATGAGGGGTAGAAAACTCAACTTCTCATTCTTGGTACATGCCAAGAGTGGACTTCTGTATTCTAGCATATGCATAACTTCCACTCCCTGTCATTCAGCACCAGGTTTAAAGCACATCAACAAGCACATACTATCTCCACTAGTGGAGATTGTGCCTTGTGCCGTATTAGCTGCTGAGCAAAGTACGCAGGGAGTGCTCTTCCATTCAGGTCCAGCTAGTGTGTTTCACAGAAGCATCTGATTGGCCGGTGTTGGAGCAGAATGCTGCATTTGTGAGACCTTTGATCAGGTCCAGCATGTTTTTTTAATGTTCTGAAAGCTGTTGCAAAACTATGTCAATTCTAATAAAATATACTCATAAGTGTGTGGGTGTATACCTGCATGCAGCATCCAAAGGTAACCTTTTTAGAATCTCTACAAAACAGCTGTACATTTGCAAGATGTAATAGGCTACAAAGAAAAAACCCTTTGGATTTACGACGTAGTTACATAAGAAGAAAATACTTAGCACACATCAATAATGCAGCATCAGTGTTAACGATGGAGACTCAAGTAGTAATGTTTCAAGCTCAGTCCCTGCAGTATTGCTTGAAATGGTCCAATCAGTGGAGTTTACTCCTTCATCTCAGGTGGGACAGTTTTGCAAGAGAATGTAGTTTGTTGTGAATTAATGTGCACGGAGTTTTCTCATTTGCATTGTGCTTTTCAAATCCTCTAGTATAGTAGTTCTCAACCATGGTTAATCCAAGTGTCCATGAATTGCAGTTCCCAGAACCCTTCACCATCAGCTGATCTTGCCAGGGTGGCTGAGAATTGCAGTCTAAGAATACTTGGGTTACCCAAGATAGGGAAACATTGCTCTAGAATATTTCTAAACACAGTGAACTGTCGCTACACTTGCACAGGACACTGCGGGAGTCTTAAGAAACGGGTTAAGCAAAGCTAGGAGTCAGGGATCTCCATGGCAACACAACAAGGAGCCACATTGCCAACACACATATGTTGTACCATGTGTGTTGGCAATATGGGACATCTGCCTTTCATGCAGTCTCCTTTTTCTCAACCTAGTGCTGCTGTTACGACAGGGAGCTCTGAGCTGTCAGCAGCATCTTCAAAAATTCTGCCTACATAAAATACTGCCTTCAAAAATTCAATGTAATTAATGTTACATTATTTTACTACTGGGTAAATGTGGGAAGAATCCTGAGTAGGAAACACATGGCTGTTGTTAGCTATGTGAACCACACGGGCACCATGGGATTCGGTTTCTCAGTCAGCAACTGAAAATCAGGACCTTGAAAAATCTGAACATTGTGAGCACTAGCAGCACGCACACACACAATGAAATTGTGATAGATAGATAGATAGATAGATAGATAGATAGATAGATAGATAGAT